>CM067067.1:1815000-2130000 GCA_033980235.1 Diadema setosum | reverse complement strand
CTCACTTCTAGTGACACTGGCATTTGAAATACTTACTAAAATCATACAAAAAAAAAGTCAAGACAATTATTACATTAGACGATGATATATTTTTTCCTTTTTGTTCACGGATGGCAGATTCAATCACAGATATACGTGTAGGATCATTGTAATGAAAACGCAACAAAGAGAATAATTTCTGATCTGTGACGAAACACAGAGGAGGATCGGGCATTTTCTGTCTTTCACCTTCCACGCCCCGGCCAATAGAGTTATCTTTCCAGTCTTTAAACACTTTGTGATAGCTTTTCTGGTATAAATTGGTGGCTGTAATTGCTGTTTTTACGCCATATTCCTCATTACAGGATTCTTTGATTCTCTGTTGCAAAACAAGAAGTTTAAATTTTGTGTTTTTTTTTCCTTGTATAGCAATCGTACGGTGGCATAACAGTATTTAAGATGTTTGCCTCATAACATTCTTCAGAGTAATGTGTCGCAAGAGTGAAGGTTCCAACGACGTTTTGGTTTCGGCAATTTGAATTTACGCGATATTCTCGGCTAAAATGGTGATGACGTTAAAGTGGCTTTCCGTTACCGTGACATTGTAGTGGCTAGATCTTGCTTCTCGATATCGTATATTACATTGATAAGTCATAAGGGAATATGTACATATTTACAGAGTGCAGATATTATAACTTGTGATTTTATCGAGTCTTACATCAAAACGGAAAGGCAAGACAAACATTAATCGAATACCATTAGTGAGTCGTGCAATTCATCCATTTTCCAAGTCGACGATATGAAAATATCACTCTATTTCAACTCATGTCTGGAATTAAAATCCTCATGATGCAAGTCTTCACCAACATCTCTTCAGTCGTGACGCCAGTAATGAATTAACCTGACGAATATAACACATAGGCAGTGGTCTCCTTGTGAATACATGACACTGTTATCTGTATGTACAAATCTGAAAAGAGACCATTTTTGTTATTATCGCGACATCATAATCATGATTGTCAATATCATCATCATCAACAACAACATCATCAATAACTGTATTCACTTGCGATTTCTAAAAAGGAACTGACATATTGAAATGGACTTTGTCGAAGGGAAACGAATGTGTCAGGCAGATTCGTTGATAAAAAGATAAACTCAGCAAAGGTGAGCTTGGTAAAGAAGTGAAACATATTCTTCATGAAATCATATATATGATTTTGAATCTTGACAATTCCATTAAACCTGTAACTGATTACACAACTCATCGGAAACGGTGAATGACCGAAACGAAAACAGGTTATCATGCAGAGAGGGTGCTGTATATGGGCCTCTGTTGTCTAGAAGCATGCAGTTTCCTTCAAGCCACGTGAGCCAATCAAGAGATTTAGTTTCAAAGTGAAATCATAAGGAGAGCTACATTATGATCTATTCAAAAATTGCGTCATTCATTTTCTTTTTATTTATACCGTGAACGGCGCGGAATAGATGGAATGAAATTTGTAATACTTTCAAAGAAGGTAATTCACTACGAGACGGGTAGGTCGTCAAAAAGGATATCAATATTTTGGAGAAAATCTGACGGGGGCAACAGAATTGTTTTATACTGATTCTCCTGCGCGACAGTTCTCGTTATGCATCTTTCTCATCTGGTCACGTGACGTTTTAAGTCATAGACGAGGGTGTTACCTCCTATCTGCTTCTCAGTTTTCTACACTGATGATGATTATTTCGTTTCCACAAAAAGCAAACTAAAATATATAATTGTAGATACTGAAAGGATTGGCATATATCCTTTAATATTCCTGTTTCATGATGAAAATTACAACTGCGTATCAGACTGCAACTGAATATATTTCGCATTTTTAACCCTAAAATTATTCAGTCAAAGCATCAAGCGAAGGAAGATAAGGGTGATAAAACTTCAGTCTGAATCTGACACTTTGTCATTCCAAAATTGATGACTTCTATGGAATCAATTATACCTGTCCATGGATGTCACCGCCCAATATTCAAATCCACTAACAGGTTGTTGATCGCTGATTGTGTTCAACCCGAGAACCCTGATGTAATACAGGTTCAAGGCTTGCGATCCCTTTCACCGAGTTATTTCTTAACTGGATATTTTCTATACCAACACGTACCCTTATAACAGTGTTTGCCAGCAAACAATTTTAGTAATGGTTTTGACTTGCACAAGACATAGCGTTTTATCAAAAGTACAGTGCATTCTGCATGCTTTAAAGAGTTTTGCATTCGTCCATTGATATTCAGCGTGTTCACACGCAGACATAATACCAATTAACACTTAGAATAAGGTTGTGCGAAAATAAGATGAGAAGAAGGGATTATTTTGAGATTGACTGTATGAATAGTACATGTTCTGCAGTACTCAGTATACCGACAATTATTCTGTCACATACATCTCTTCAGTATAACGCAGAGAATATCTTATCAAGTAACGAAGCACCTAACACTGCCATTCGTATGTGACACAAACAACGCTGTTATCTGATATGAACTTACAAATTGGAGAATGCTTATCTTAATCTATATTGTCATGACATTAATTGTGTTGAGGAATATTGGTAAAATACACTGGAATTAAAATTTCACCTAAAGGGCATTATGCAAAGAAAATGAAGACACTAAAGAGGGATTTTAACACGATGTTTTAAAACAATACACGAATTGCTCTATAAAGATAACAATATGTCACCACTGCACTGAAGTGTTCACCGGTCGACAGGATTGCAATCAATTTGTACTGGCTCGGTCTCTTCTTCACGAGACAGGGTGAGTATAGATTCGTGTTTCCATAAATCACGTGACGTATTTCTTGTAGAATATAAGACATTTTCATTCCTAAACACAGTCAAAACATTAACCCTATATTTCGTCAAATCAAGTTTTAATCAATGCACGTAGAATGATAATTGCCGACCATTGTTTTGTCAGCTAAACATGGCCACCGTTGTTTGCTTCGGAACTGTAGATCGTATACTGACGGGAATGGCGCGATGATGATTCTTTTGTGAAATGCATTGCTAAATGAAAATACCTACACATAACTGAACGTAATTTGAATGCAAGAAAGGGAAATCAGTGTCCTATTTATTAATTTTCATATACTTGGTCAACATTAAACGAGGCTTATCCATTTTCAGTCGTATAGTGCAAACACACCATTACATCATGGATCATGAGAATGTAGTATGCCTCATTATTTCATACCAAACCTCCTTGGAAATTATGAGACACTATTGGTAAAATAAAATATGGGTCAAATATCAAATATCAGTAACTTCTTGTTTCATTGTAGTAGGCATCAATAAGCCAATTTCTAACATTCGAGATAAATCAAAATGTCAGGTCAGATTAGCGCAAATCTCATTCTGGTACTGATGACTTTATTCACATCTGGGGGATTAGAGCTTGTAGGCGCTTATCCTCTTCGGTATTATCGCAAAATTTACAGTCTTGGAAGTTGTAAATTAAGACACTGGTTTCGCACAATATTGTAAGCGAGGAGAATGAACTAATCAGCTAATTGTCTCCATGTCATTCATATTAAATCATACACATTTAACGTAAATGTTGAAACAGCTAACACTCTGCATTTAGTCAGCCTCTAGCAATCTTACCCGTTTCTCTCAACCATTCCCTGTCTCATCAAACACAGTTATAATTCCGTGCATCTCGTGTTGCGAGAACCAGACCGGCTATCCACCGGCTGTTTCATCTTCTCTCCGGGAATCCCGTTCGGCATGGTGCGGGTGCAGGCAACGGTGGTTAGTGGTTGCTCGTGCTTCCGACATCGAATAAAGAACATCAGAGCCTTTCTGTGGCTTGTGCTCATCACGAAGATGATCCAGGGGTTGATGCACGAGTTGGCGAGTGACGAGAAGTAGTATATATATCGAAAAGCGTGAAAGCCTGGCATCTGGCTGATTGATTCAGGGTGGAGCTGGAACCAGACAATGAAGACGTAGTACGGTAGCCATAGAGTACCGAAAAAGAGAGCCAGTAGAAGGACGGTAAGAGCGAGTCGTCTGCGAGCGGAAAAATGGCGCGCTCCTGGCTGGGTCTCGCCCGCAAACGCTCCTGCACTTTTGAACAGAGTATGAGCGATGATGGTATAGAGGCATGCTATGATCACAAGTGGCACAATGTACATTAACAACGCTTTGAGAATTTCGTATATCTGTGCTTCGATACTGAACAGTCTGGTGTAGAAACATTGCGGAGAGCTGTCGTCACCTTCGACATGGGCGTAGGCAAGAACGGGCGTAGCGACCACGCAAGAGACGAACCACACTGCGCAGGCTGCAAGGACTCCACGTCGCGTACGACCTCCGTGACGGATTGTGCCACCACGGACAAGCACAGAATACCGTTCAATGCTCAGCGCTGTTAAGGAGTAGACGCAGATACCTTGTCCCACACCTTGTGTGAAGTTGACCAATTTGCAGGCGACATGTCCGTACTGCCAGCAGGGGCTCAGCTCGTGTTCCAAGAAGAATGGACCCGATGCCGCCACATAGAGCAGGTCTCCCAATGCCAGGTTAGTGAGGAGAATGTTCGCCGAGGTGCGTAACCGAGGATTGCTCAAGATCACCATCATTAGGAAACTGTTGCCAAGGAAACCAATGAAGAAGAAAATGCCCAAAATTATGGCATTTCTAGCAAAACCGTGGTCCACCTTCTGACAGCTGGGGGGAATGATAATCGAGGAGCTGTACCCCTCGTAGATATCGAACGAAGAATTCGCCTGTTCGCTGAGTCCTAGAACTGGCATCATCATAGACGTTAGCTCCATCTTAACTTTCTTCAGAAGAGCCACACTTCAACCACTTCACCAATTAAAATACACCTTCTTCCAGTGCGTAGTGCGTTGATAACTCTGTTCATTTCAATTACATTGACTCCATCATACACGCTTCATATCAATTTCTGATCCTTCATGAATCTTTCTTAACACGGAGAAGCTGTAATTTACAGAGCATTGACGATCATAACACACTCAGTAAAATAACAGTTCTTACACCCACAAACACTGCCAACGTAAAAGTGCATGTAGTTGCGTTTTCCTAACACGAAAGGATAAAAAAACAACAAATTTTCAAATCCGTTGGTGAAATATTTTGATTAAGGCAGTGTAAGGAGAGAAATGCCTTATACTTTAAGTTAGTGTGCAACTATCACGTGTCGCTATGGCCGCAACTTCCATCCTCACCAAACGTGGATCCACAACGTCGCGAAAGCCGGCTTTTCAAACTGCGCTCTCTGTGAAAATGGAGCTGTGGTGGCGAATATTTCTTTACCCCGCGCTGCGGGAGGGAAATGAATACGAAGCCATGTAATGGCTTTCGATTGGCCGTACGTCACACGCCAACCAACTATTTTATCTACCGTAAATGAAGCCCCGCCCTTCTCACTGGCACACCATCGAATGGCATGCGCGAACAATGATTGATTGCCCCAAACTGCGCATCGATTCCGCCTACAATGCATGCGATTGGTTGTCCAGGAGGAATATTTTCTCACTTCTAAACCTTTCAACAACCAAGTACATCTCATTCAAAGAGAAAAGATACGTAACAGCTAAAATGTTAGCATTATGGTTAAGGTGATGAGGAATAACTGGGAATAACACACAAAATAATATTTCCAGGAAACATCTGATTTTCGTCAATGTGCATCTCAACATTACATGTTGATTTGACAATCAATGTGCATTCGTTCTGTCTTACTCTAATGCTATCATACTAATATTGTACAGCAATTACAACTGTAGTCTCTACATTACAACTTCCCAAATGAAGGAATGAATGAAAAAAAGAATGAGATTGATAAACAAACGACCGAATGGATAAATAATTGACTACACTATCAGGCGTCAGTTTGTCAGTCGTGCGAAAAAAAAAATATGAAGACAAAGCAATAACGACGGAGAAAATTTATGGCATTCAAGAAGACATAGACAAAGTACTGTAATGAGATTTCTAGTAGAAGTATACAACAGGAATATAATCCTTAAT
This sequence comes from Diadema setosum, assembly GCA_033980235.1. Taxonomy (NCBI): domain Eukaryota; kingdom Metazoa; phylum Echinodermata; class Echinoidea; order Diadematoida; family Diadematidae; genus Diadema; species Diadema setosum. The sequence continues at coordinate 2,123,980 of CM067067.1, read as the reverse complement.
TAGGGAAAATGGAAATCAAAGACATCTTGCATTCAAAGTGCATTGGCCAAAATTAAGAGGGGCTGGACTACAGTTAAGATATGCCAATTTCTAACAATAAACAGTGATATCGGGTAGAAGGTACAATAGCGTTTAGGATGGAAACGGGTTGTCAGAATGGCAACTGCCATAAATGGAATATTTTTTTTTTATCTTTTTTCCTCTCTCCCCCGCTCCTTCTCTGACGCACAAACTGTCCCCGTCTCAGTTTTGATATTTAACATTACATTTCATTTCGATAAACATATCAAGCGATTGCTCATATATTGCTACGAATATAGAGTTGAATTTCAGAATCATGGAAAAAATCAATAACTCTTATTACGTAAAGAGCATGAAGAGAGATTTATTTTCCAAATTTCATGTACAGGTTTGTCCACAGCCACATCGCCAAACCAAACCAAACCAAACAACAACAACAAACAATGACAAAACTAAGACAGAAAAACACATTAAGTTGCCAGGACAGAATGAGTGACGAACCTGCAGTGTAATCTCCGACATTAGTGGAATATTGAACTGTAAATGGCGCTTAGGTCGCCATGCTGTAATTTCGCCTCTTCGTTGTTTGAAGCATTTTGTTTGCGTCGTCTCCGTTTACGCCAAACATAGCTTCGCGGAAGCCCGGCTGTGAGAGACCCAGGCTGGGCTGGCTGTGCCGAGCGGAAGCCACTGATATCAAGCTGTCACAGAACGGTCCATTACATTAATGCCCCTCTATCGACTGAATAAAACACTGCCCATCATAACAGCACGACCCCAGAGGGGGTGACTGGGTGTAAACTCCCCACGAGTGGGGGGACACTGACAGCGTCCTGTATCGCCGCGTAAGGATGACTTGGGGAGTAAGAGGTGAAGATGCGTGTGGGATTTCGAAAATAACCCACATCAGTGAGATAGAATATGTTCTCACAAGCTTGGATCTCTCAAATATAACTTTTATACCCTTTATTTATGCAGACATGCCGGTATCACTTTATCTCCGGTCATGTCAAAAGTCAGAATTTCCATCTCGGAGTTGGCAGAAAAAAATAAACCCCACATAAACAAAAGCGAAATAAAATGATTAACGCTTGCTGGTTGTTAAAGGGCTGATTCTCTGCGATATGTACATCATTATGCAACAATAATCTATGTAAAATGAAAGTTGCTTGACACTAAAGTTCTACTTTCCTGAAGGTGATAAGAGATGTGACCCTTCCATGTCGGGTCACGAAATGTTGGTAGTCAGGCATTTTAAACAGCTTAGGATATTAAACATTGCTAGCAAACACATTTGTACTGCCTCTTCTGATCCTGGTCTGATTTTGTATTATATATATTTCCTTTCTCTTCGATACCGATATGTCTCAATACATGTGTCCACTTTAAAGTCACACTTACAAAATCACGTGACTCTTATCATTTCATCGACACTGAAAACAAAGACGGATGTCTTGCTGTCAAAAGGAAGTTATTTCTCTATGTCCCTTGCGATGTCTCGTTGCTATGGTAAAAATTATGCGTCACATTACTCTTTTTAGTTTGTGGCATAAAAGGCCCAATTTTCTTCTTTTTTTAACTTTTGAGATGGATTATATTGTGTATTGACGCCGTGAGACTCATAAAAAACAACTAAACACATTAAATCGAAAACAGTAACACACTTTTTTTTTGTTAGTAACTGTCATTCTGCAATGTTTTATGTCCTGTGTTTTAAAGGACCCCAATGAAAACAAACTAATGCTGACTTGGGCCACCCTTTTTAAAAATGTGAAATGAATGAATGAATAAAGAAGTAAATAAGTTACTACATAAATAAATAAACGAATAAATAAATAAACATTTACACACGGAAATGTTGTGAAGATTTAAACGAAATGAAACCAACAGCTACCAAATGTCGAGCATAGAGTCAATCATCCCATGACGAAGTTTGTGTTTACCTATAGGTGTACGTGTAGTCACATGGGTCGTAGGCTAATTCCATTATCAGTAACCCGAAGTCAAAAGGAAATTTACTGACGTCGGGTTCAAAGTCTCCAAGAATTGGGGAAATATCCAAGGGGTATATAGATATCACATGTCAGCTAGTTTAAGGGGAGTTGATACGACTGGATCAATACATCGTTCCCGGTATAGAAAACACAAGAGGGGTGTTGCAGAAGATGGCACATCCGGGCAGACGATCACTGGCGTTGACCATGGCGCTTTCGCCAGTCTGGCGGGCAATCATCGTGGTGCTTCTCTCCACGACGGCTGGAGCACAGTATGGTCCGTGCACCACGCATTATCCTCCCACTAAGGATGAAGCGGGCAACGATGTGTACACTGTGGTCGACCTGGCATATGACCTCAACGCCTGTACCATGGTGGACATGATCGACCGAGCTGGATTGAGGTCGTTCTACAGCCAGAAGGGTTCGTTCATGTTTCATACTGAAGTAACTTGTTCTCGAGGAAGTACAAGATCATTGCAAAAAGCACTGAAAACACACAAAATCTCGAATCCATAAAATGCGCACAGTTGTCGCGTCGCATATTTTCGAACATTTTCTAGGCTTAATGCATTACTTTATGTAGTCTAAGCGTGTACGCTGGAGCTGATCACTATCGACGAAACCTTAAAAAAAGAACCCCATTGTTTGCTTGAAGGCTGTTAAAAATACCTTTACATACACTTGCCCACCTTGTAAAAGGACTAATCGTAGTGACTCAATTTTTCAGCTAATTGACTGAAATATCAAGGCGCGCTGCATTCCTAAACGTATAATAAGGAAGATGCTTTAACATCGTTGTTCAGCTTACTTAATAGTCGGAAAACTAGCGTGACCCTCTTTAAAACCACTTTATAACTTTCCAGTCAAATCCAATTGAAACAAAAATATTATTATGCAAATAATGGGACATCAACTTGCAGATCATAAATTGACTCTTCTCCCCTCTCTCTATTATAGTGTAGGTTAAGGGCACTGTCGTCTTTTTCCTTTTATTGCACACAGATCATACCCTCGTTTTATTTGCCTTTTTCCAGGCCCGCTCACGTTATTTGCACCATACGACCTTGCATTTGAATTTCTACCCGACGACATCTACAACAAACTGATGTCGAATAAAACGTATCTACAGGAACTGCTTCTTTTCCACACCTTTCCCGGCGTCATTGGCGATGTCAACGATATCTACCAAGATGAACTGCTCCCGTCGATAATTCCTGGCAAGAACATTCGACTCAACATCTATCAGCTGAAAAGTGGGTCAAACAACACGCAACAGGTGACAGGGGTAAGTATACAGAAACTAAGGAGGTGGAAGTTTTCCACCTCCCTGGAGAAACATCAACGTCAGGGCAGGGCTCGTGTATTAACTCTCTCATTGCTATTGCTAACCTATTTGTGTAGAAAGTCAACAGGATTTTGAGAATGTGGTTTAGGGAAGGTTAACCAGCTCCTCAAGATGAAATAAATAGTTTCTCCTTCAGCCTCTTCATTGCAAATAGTTAAATAAAGTTAAATTGTTTTTAGTTTTCTTTGTTCGTTCTAACACAAAAAGCATCATCCAATACGTCATGACATTTCACTGATTTGAGTGAACTGTGATAGCACGATATGAATTTTGGATACTGACGTGAACATCCTCATTTTTCCCCCAGATATGAATCATATCCCTGTGTCTATTTCCTTCCCTCCAAATATTCTCGATCCAGCGGATCACAGCTTGTGGAGGTCCCATCATTGATGGCGGTAATTGCAGCAACGGGGAAGTTCGAGTCATCAGCAATGTCATGCACCCTATCCCTCCGGGCAGCATCGTAGACGTCATCGATCACGATCCCGAGTTCACTCGGCTCAAGAAACTCGTCTACGCCGCAAAGTTAGACGAGTACCTCAAAGGTTATCTCCGTTTGATGCCCTTATGAGTTTGCCGTTTGTCATCACCACGTAGCCTACATCCAGGAGGGGCGGATCCAGGAATTCTGTACGGAGGGGGAGCCTTTACAAAATTAAAGGGGGCGCACGCCCCCCCCCCCCCATTTTCTTTTTATTTCTTTTGTTTTAACAAAAAATAAAGGGGAGGCGCGCGCCCAGTGCGCTCCCTCCTGGATCCGCCTCTGTAATAACTGGAGTTTTCTCCACGTGTCTGTCTTTTTCTTTTCAAAGAAATGAATACGCGCTATAATATTATATTATATTATATAATATAATATAATATAATATAATATAATATGATACAATATATTCCCACAAATACGCACACACACACACACACAAACATACAAAAAATGATATACGCCTATATGGGTGTGCGTGTGTGTGCGTGTGTCTGTGTGTGTGCAGTGCTGTGTATTATGTAGCTGCTCCTTTCATGGTATTCTTTTTTTTTGTTGTCGTAAAAATGAAATCATCTATTTTACATTCTAATCTTCCCGTAAGAACACTCCCTGAGGTTCCACAAGGGGAAGAGAGAAGTGTATCGTTCAATCTATAATAATTAGTGGTGACCATTTCTACGTCACTGCACCTCCCTTTGCAGGTGGACCATTCACCTTCTTCCCGCCAACAAACGCTGCCTTTGACAAGGTGCCTCCCGACGTCTTGAAGGAGTTCGAAGACAACACCACCTTGACACGAGATCTGCTGACCTACCACCTGTTGGATTGGACTCTCTACGCATCGGGCAGCTATGAAGGGGAAACTCTGGTCACCGTACAAGGAGGAAAGATTAATCTCACCGTCTGGTATGGTATGTACAATGTGCTTAGTCAATCTGGTTACTCTTATACATTGTAATTGAATAATGGGTCATTTACCAAGATATGCCTTTCTGTGTTAACGCTGATCAAGTTTGGACTATCTGAACGAAAAACAACTCTCAACAATTATATAAAAAATGTATAGATATGATGTTTATTGTATAAAAAGCAAACAAACGGATACAAAGGGAAGAGAACCCATTTTCACTTCCCTGCAGCCATGATTTTCCTCCGACAGTTATTTTTGCGTGCTTATTTCTTTTTCCGCAGGTATACGCTGAAGCTATATTTCAGATTTTTATTAAATCATTCATCTGTTTGGCTACTCAATGTGTAAGTGTGTCTTTTTGAGTAAGCATCCAAATGTCCGGAACTCCAACACATCTTTGTATATTTATACTAGAAATGTCGCTATGGCGACTGGTATGCCTCCGCCATAATGCATGATTCTCCTAATATGTTTATAGTACATGTGGACAATGTGCATGTGATGACAGTTTCACATAATTGGCAAAATATCAAAATGACATGTTTGTCACAAATGTGTAGAATGTTCATCTTCCTTGACCTACAATGTATAGGTTTAATTGGATGAATGGGAGAGCATGTACTTGAGGATTTGAGGATTTCTACTTGACTTTGACCCTTTCATAAGTTTATGCATTGAGTAATTTTCAAGGTATGGAGAAAAAGTGCAGTTTCTGTATTGCATAGTAAATTGTTATTATTTTCACATGGCCCTTGACCCTTGACCTTTGACCATAAGACCCTAAAATTCATAAGAGAGTCACTGTCAGGCAGAATATGCATAAAGATGTACTAAGTTGCAAGACATCTTGAGCCAATTCCGAGATATCGAGAAGAAATGTTCAGCACTTTCATTTGATTTTTGACCTTTTGACCTTTGACCTTTTTGGCAAAAAGACTTCTCAGAGAATCTCTATTGGGTAATACATGTATACACCAAATAAAAAAAAAAGGATGTTGCAGGTATTGCATAAATATGAGGGGAATAGTCAAATTTGGAAGAGTTGACCTTGACCTTTGACCCCTGACCTTTGACCTAATGACCCCAAATTCCCTACATAATCACTGCCAGTCAGTACATGCATATGCATTATGTTCCATGAAGATACCTTGAACAATATCCAAGATATAGAGAAAAAAGTAAAATCTTAACATTTTCACTTGACATTTGACCTTTTACCTCATGACCTGAAACTCTCACCAGAGAATCTTAGTTGGGTAGTACATATATACACTAAGTTTCAAGAAAATATCTTTAGGCATTGCACAGATATGGGGGAAATAGTGAAACTTTGAGCATTTGACCTTGACCTTTTGACCTTTGACCGTGAACATGTAAACTCAAAAGTTGACAGGCACAACTTCACTCCCTTATACACATGCATGCCAAGTTTCATTAGAATACCACGAAAGGTTTTTTAGTTACGCTGTCCACAAAATTGATTACGGACGGACGGAAGGACGGAATGACGGACGGACGGACGGACAACCCGAAAACATAATGCCTCCGGCACCACTACGTGGCGGAGGCATAATTATGTATTGGGTAGGCCTACATAGACAGTCCTTTCATTGTCAATGTAACTGCAGTGATCTAATTGCTGACGTATGAAAATGACTTACAGCGCGTAATGACAAGAAATTACTATGTATATATTATCATTAATCAAATAATAATGAATGAAATATACTAGTACAATGTGTATGTGATTTTTTTTATTTCAGATGCATTGTGGGTGAACGGACATGAGAACGCAAGAGTCATCTACCAAGATTACAATGTCTACAACGGCGTGATGCATATCATTGACAACGTGCTCATCCCGCCTTTAGTATTAAAGAAAAATTGAATGCAGTGCAAACCAAGTGTTCGTGTTAAAAAAAAAAAAATATATATATATATATATATATTTCTCCTTCCTTTCTCATACCTCACATATATATATATATATATATATATATATATATATATATATATAATATATATATATATATATATATATATATATATATATATATATATATATATATAATTATATTTGTCGATTCGATCCTAAAACTAATAAGAAATCCCAGTCATCGTTGGACCATTTTACCCCATCGAATCGCTATTAACAACATATGATTTCATATAAAGAACACGTACATTGTGGGGGAAATTGTCAATAGATAGATCCCCATTAAATACAACAATAGAATAGAATAGATGGTCGGGCGGAATTCTCCCTGGTGGTCGCCACCACCACCACCACCACGATCTCGACCAAACCCAACAGCAAACTGCTGTGAAACGCAAGTACGTGTACTCCTAGTTCCAACAAAGTCCGAATGTCAGATTGTGAGCCTATCCTTATTTTGACCTTGGACAAGGATACTGCATCTGAACTTGTATGATTCAATTCTTCTCAGGGTTTTGAGAAATTAAAGATGACAAACAAAACTCTGAATAATGTTTTTTTTTTTAAAATGTGATTCTGAAAGTTCGTCGGTCATTTTGAATACCTCAAACCCTCAAGGATGCAAGAGTTGCATCACCCAGATCGGGATTCAGAACCCTCGAATTAGGGTACAGTTGTATTAAAACTTAAAAAATGGGCAGACGGTAAAACAAATTTCAACCTTTGGCTACCATATTACATGTACAAAAACATTTACAAGGATTGCATTACGATGGACGCCATGGTCGGGCTTCTTTAGCATTTGCGTTGGCAAAATTTCACTGAAAAAGGGAATGTCCGAATTTGCTTTTTGTGTGTTAATTTAGTTTTCAAATCTGATAAGACTCCCCGCAAGTGTGATAAATAGTGTGTGTGTGTGCGTATATGTGTGTGTGTTTGTCCATGCGTGTGTGTGTTTATATATGTGGGTTTTATGGACTGATAACTGTTGTAACCTCTCACGTCCAGTGGTGGAGTGGTCTCTATTAGAGAAATTGCTACTCATTGTACACATTGGAACATGTGATAACTTGTTGCTGAGAGCATGACCGTTGGACGGACTCAACCAGGGAGAGATTGGATTTAATTAACTTAGGAAATATCTTCCTCCTTTGTCCACGATTCCGTGGCAAAATCGAAGGTTTTTCCTTGGGAAGAAATTAAAATTGTATTAGATGCAGAAACCAGTTGTATGAATAATTAACTCGTTTTCGGTGGCGTGACATTCACATGCTACCTCTCAAGGTCTTTTACTCTCGTAGGACTCGTAACTACCAGTGCATTTGTACGCCGCATCTAATTGGTAGGGGTAAAAAATATGGACGGTAGAACATAAAAACGCGAGTATTTCATCACGAGAGGTCTCCCTCGTTACACTGGTGGACAAGAACTAGAATCTTAAAAAAAAAAATTACATACATTGTACTTGAAGAGTGTCTTTTAATTTGATTGACATTTTCGATGAGGTTATCATTTTCTAGTTTCTTTATCAACTGTCATATTGTAATGATACAGTATTCATTACGATGTTATCTGAGGTTCTGTCATATTGACAATACTAGCCATAACTGACATTTTATTTCGAGAACTAATCGTGTCCCTTCTCATGTGCACTATCCCTTTTCCCTGTTATGTCCCGAGTTTCTAGTATGCAATACCATTCCTGTTCAAAAAATGAATAATCAAACATTAACAACAGTGATTTACATGAATTCAAAGATTTCTTCATTGGTCAGTTGTATCAGTGTAGTCTTCATTATTCTCATTGGTAATGTACTTGTCCATATATCATGAATATTCCCATTCCAACTACACATGCAATTGGGGAGAATGAAGAACAAGTTCAGCAACCCAATGGTGGGCGTTAAAGAGAACTTTCAAAGAATGATGATTTTTCTAAGGTTTCATATAAAAATTATTCTTGTATGTTGTCCTGCAGGGAAAAGAGATGAAATATGTGATGTCACAACTTCAAAACTTTCACCTAGTTTATCTTTTCAGAATGTAACTTTATCCTACAAACTCGTATATGTTAAAACCAAGAGGATTTTGCAAGCATATACATTATACTTCTTGGCCGCTTGGGGTTAGCTTTTGACTTCAGGAAAGACACCACAGTACATGTAGTGCAAATGTAATTGTACAAAGTAGATACGACTAGGGTATTATGACAGTAATATAGAAGTGTATGTTTGGAATAGGTCCCCCTTCGCAAAACACCATCCCAGATATGCCCGAGACAGAAGAAATTTGTGTGTGTGTGTGTGTGCATTCATACATAAGCCTTCATATTATGTCACTTGCGATATCAAGTCTGCAGAGTTCTTCTCTACCCACTTTGAGCACTCCCTGCTCTCTACACATTTCTCTCTCACAGCTCCCGCTTCCTTTCCTTCTGTCAATCATACTGTAAAGTGGATATTTATGCACGAGTAATTTTTCATGTTTGGCTGGGCAAGATGAATTTTAGGCGTTTTTAATTCTGTGGAATCGGGACGTTAAAAAATTACCGGAACATGTAGCATGCAATAATATTCGTGTGCTTGTATTTTCATGCTAGCTTCTGGTTGCACGAAATTTGCAAAAATTTCCACTTTTACAGTACTCCTTGAATCGTGCTAATCTTCATGTGATATTTACTTCTGTCGGGTCATACAATGGCTCTACTTTTACTTGATAGCATACATCATATCACATCTATATTAAAGGGACTGTACAATACTGGTTGAGGTGGGGATTCAGGTTTATAACATTTCTAAGTGAGATAATGAGAAACCTCTTATGAAATATGAAAGAGCACGTAATTTTAAGAAGGATTCAATGTTTATTTGATGAAAATTGGTTTTCAAATGACCGAGATATAAAAAAAAAAGGTGATAATAACAGGCGACAGGCCACGCCTTTTATTAGGATCTCTTTGTTTCGCCTTGTTTTTGGATATCTCAGCCATTTCAAAACCGATTTTTCATCAAATGACCTTTTGCTACCCCTTAGAATCGCATGCTCTTTGACATCTCATAGAGTGGTTTCTGAACATCTCACAAAACGTTTAAAGCTAAATCCTCACCCCAACCAGAACTGTACAGTCTCTTTAAAATGCAAGCTCAAACAAAGCCCAATCTTACGAGACCTCTTTTACTACCAGCTTTTGCTTTGGGTGTCTCACAACTTTGCTGAAATGGGAGACATAACAGTGTAGTAATTTATCTCTTTGTCATTTTGTTTACCATTCTTTAACCCTTAATTGTAGAATTTCCCCCTTCTGTCAGATCAATTTTTATATTGTAAATGTAATGAAAATAAAGTAAAGGTCAAAGATACATGTATGTTCCATTGTGTAGACTATGCTAAGTCACTGCTTCATAGGACCAACACTCTCAAAAGATGTGCCCCTATAAAACTTGTAGTATGATCTACACCTGGATCCAATGGCAATGCAATACAGTATAAGCCTCATGTTTGCTTTGTGGTAAGTTGCAATATTAACACATCGAAGGCAATGCCTTAGAGAAAAAGCTCAATGTTAAAGTCCACTGAAGCAAGATCTTTAAAAATCCTATAGGGAAATACCATCCTGATGTTGTTTGTATGAGAACAGAAAAATTAGAAAAGTATATCTGAAAATTTGGGAAAAAATCAGACACAAAAAAGTTATGAACTGTAAATATTTGGACAGTATGACAACTTTTTTTCAAACCTTTTCTTGGTACATAATAAGCTATAGGGCAATTCCGCGGTTAGTAACGTTACATTTGAACAAATTTAGATATTTGTTTTTACCACTAAATTACCATTTATTCACTTCAAGTCAAAATTATGTCAAAAATATGTTCATCCTTCCCAGGTTTATGATACAGAAAAGAATGAACACAATCCAAGAAATATTAGAATTGCTATAGCAACTTAAAGGGCTGGTTAGTAACGTTACGAAAAAAGGACATGACAAAAAAATCAATGTCTTGTAACAAAAAGTGTGCAAAAATTCAAGTTACTTCAAACAAAGTGTTGCATTAATTTCAATTATTGCATCATGACAAATGTTCATGCAAATTTTTTTAGCAGTTCGACCAATAATTTTTTAGCTAGACCCCCAAAAGCATGGTTAGTAACGTTACGGTTAGTAACGTTACATTTGTCCGGAGTAATTCCGCAGGTCATTTCACCCTTTTGTAATTGACAAAATGTCACATGACTTCTGGAGTATTTATATGTATTCATCTTTTACCCTTTAGCAAAACTTTGAGGAAAAAATTTCAAAGGAACCCACTGTAATTTGCATTTAAGTGAATTTCAGCGTCCCCAGTCCCACATGTACATTTTAAATGATGGTTTTAGATCTCACAAAATCAATGAATACGAAAAATAAAATCTACTGAATTTGAAAGACCCTAATGATTGGTGAACATCCATGGCATTAGTTGATACCGAGATTAAAGGGTAAGATAAAGAGGCACATTTCTTTTATCCATGTCATGTCCACCTAACTGCGGAATTGCCCTATATCTTTTTGCACGTCTTCCTCAGCGGATAAGTTCTGTCTTGTACCCAATGTGAGAAAAATTAACATTAGTTAAAATTTTGTGTGGAACAAATGGAGAGCTGCTCAACATCTACATCAAGTTGCCAACTTGTCTCTCTTTTAACTTTTACAATTTATAACTTTATAGAAGTGTCTCGATTTTTTTTTCCCAAAAAAATTCACTATTTCACTTCTCTTGATTTTGCTGTTTTCATACAAAGCAACACAAACTTCCATTATAATTCTTGCTTCGAACAAACATGACACGCCTTCCACACATTTACACCACTTCAGGAAATACCACACAATGCCCAATTGTTTGCCTTTGTAAGCCTTGCAAATTTATTGGATGTTCTCTCAGAAAATGTTCACCTCGTGTGATAGCAGTGAGGTTTGATCTGGCATCAAGGCCATATCTGACACAGTGCACAGTGGGGATTACACGGGGTCATGGTTTGGTGTGTCACAGCTGGGTTGCTAAGTTACTTCTTTCCCTTGCCCTTTGCAGCCTTGTCCTTCCCTTTTCCCTTGGCTGCTTTCTTGGGGGCCTGCAGCATCAACAACAAGGCATGAAGGAAAATAACATGAGACATAGCATAGTGACAATATGACAATAGCTTAAATGTTGTTACAAAGTGAACAGTAAACAGTAAACAAAGTGTGCACTCAATGGCTCTCCTGATACCAAACAGATCAAAATAAAAACAAACTAAAATGCACTGCAAAATAATATTCAGGGCCAATGAACAGGAGATAGAGTACAATATTATAACCCTTACAACAGAATAAAAGAGCTCGAGAATGGAATCAAAGAGATTAACCCTATCTCTGTCACGGGCCGATTAAATCGGCCCAAAAACTGCAATAGAAATGCTTCGGCCGATATTATCGGCCCTATTTTGATTGACAGATTACTTCAAAGGCTATGACACTACCACTCTATAAACTCATTTGTGATTGGCTGACAGTGTAAGGAAACGATTTCCAGCCTGAAAAAAGCTTCCCCACCCTTAACCAATCAGGACAGCTTTCTCAAAGTCCAAGAAATTGTGGTGGCCCCGCCCATGTTCATTTGCATTCAGACTGCAATGTTTTGTGTACAGTTGTGCCGTGTGTGGAGAACTTACACGAATCTGTATATGTGGGACTGTAATAGAGATCGCCGCGAGCGATGAAAAGATCGTACACGTGGGTCAATTTCATCTATTTTATCTAAGTCAAAATAGTAAAACATGAAGTGAAAACATTCAGATTAGGGATTTCAACATCTCTGAATTCTGTGAAGGGGTATAGTTTCAGTAATATTGGCCTCATAAATGATCTGAAGAATAGATGAACACTGCATATTCGGTGCAGCAGTTGCAACTGTTTACTCAGCACTAACAGCAGTGCAATGGGTCTCTAGTTAGCCGGGGCCAGCGGGGCAGGTGTAGGGAGCAAAAGGGTTACAGTAGCTTCCTGCTGGCGGCCTGAAGCTGTACAGTCTTGATGTTGGGGTATGTTTGACTGTTTATTATTATTACATGATGAAACCGTCACTATGCGAAACTTCAGTTCAATGCAGGTTTATCATAAAGAAAATGACTGCTGTGATAGTTAATTCTGTTTCAATAAGGAAAGTGCAGAAAGTCATAGACTAGCATATGAAATCTTATGATGATCAACTGGAAGGCATGGACACTCCAACGTCTGAATATTTTCAATAACATTTTTTATCCTTAGGTTATCTTATCACTATGGCATTATTTTAGGACAAGATTAATATACATTTGAAAGAAAAAAGCACAATTCAATTTATATTTTCAGCTTGACAAGATACAAACACGAATTGTCTATTTTCAGGCCAACATCGGTCACAAAATCAGAAATTACACAAAATGTGTGAAATCTAGGTTGTAATTGCCACAGACTTTTGTTCATAAAATGAAAAGTACTGATGCTACTGATGAAAAAATCATACCATCTGAAAGCTGAATAAATTCTCTACAACATCTATGAGACCTTTTTGTGATGCAAGCTCATGTTGTATGGAAAAATGAGGTGGTAACATGTAGAAATAAGTCTGCATTGATAATTATGTGACATAAGAGGGCGTCCTACTTAAAGATGAAGTGCGCCCTCACTCAGATTATTATGGAAAATGAAAGTTTAGACCATAAGCTTTCAAATGATGTATAACATGACACATTTATGTCAATAATAATAATCAGAAATGGCCATCAACAATCTTGTGTCTGTGCACTGCAAAATGTCTGAGCAGTCTGGCTTCAGCGTATGTGACAGATATAGGGTTAAAGATGATATAAGTCAGGCACCACAAAAATGCAGTCATCCCATCTAAATCAGCAATGAAAAATATTCTTTCAAAAGTCAAACCTTTCACTGAGAAGCAGCATAATGTCACACAGGTTAATGTGTTCCATCTGAGCTTTTAACTCCGACTAACTTGTGCAGACTACAGTAATCCTAACAAATAGCATGCTAAGATCAGAACTTCAGTGTTATCATTGTTAGTCAATAACACGGACCTGAAGTGGATACATCTTCATCTCTAGGCATGCTGGTAATTCAGATTCATATGAACTGGAGAAATCAAAGTTGATGGCACAGTCCACTACATGTGTCGTATCATGGCACATAATTAACAGCAGTGCAAACTGAAAAATTCGGTGTATCTCTTCCTGTCCATTTCAAAATATCTGAATGAAGCAAGGAAATATGAAAAATGACAAAACAGTAAAAAAAAAAAAAAAAAACACACACAATAACAACAAACAAAAGCCATGTTATATGTTACCAAATGATCACTCTTATCTTTCATGTTTATGACGACTGAACATGTATCGAAGTATAACTGTCGCGGGATGTTTAATCAAACCACCACCTACCTCCCTCTTCTGGTCGACGACTTCCTGGCGCTTTGCCCTGGCACGCTCTTCAGCCAGCTTGGCGTTGCGCTTGGAGGTCTTGGCATAGGGGTTGAGCTTGAACATGACGCGAGCGTTCTTGAGTGGGTTCTTCTTGAGAACCTTGCGTTTGTTGGCTGTCGTGTTGACTGGTCTGAGCTGGCGACGGATCTCCTGAGACCTCAGCAAGCGACGCAGGTCAGTGTTGGTCATCTTTGGCATGGGGAGGCTAGGGAGAAAAGAGTCGCTTTGTTCTTTTATCATCAACTAGCAGCAGACCTGATCCTTAAATACAAGTATGAATAATCAATTTCTTGTGGAAATGCTAAACCTAGTTTTATTTTGAAACATTTCATAAATACACTCCTTTAAATATCTTTACCTCCAATGCATATTTCACGACTGCATGACTGAATGTAGCATTTAAACTAGCGTTTACATTTATCAATTCTAATAAATGCATAAACTTGGCTAATGCTCCCAAGCTTTAAACAGAAATATCGTACGTTTCAGTGACATATTTTTTATGAATAACACTCAAACTAGTTCACTGAAGAGAGGGATGTCTGTAAAGTGTTCACCGAGGCTGGCTGAATAAAATCTTAAATCAGTTTGCAGAAAGTTCAGTACCACCTGGAAAATAATCCATCTTGTGTGAAGTTTGAGTGAATCATGCTAAGCTTTTTACAGATCCCGCAAAACTCCCCACATGTACATCTAGTACTACTAGGTCATCGTATAAGAAAACAAAATATCCCAATGCCCCATGCACTGCATGTGGTTCAGTAGCAGACACAATGATCTTGCTTTATGCAGATGTTGTGATTGTAAAATACGCTGCAATAAAACCATTTAATGTGTCTGTCCACATCTGACAATGGATGTCTTACTTGTAGTTTGTCTTCTCAGTGGAAGGCTTCTTCCATGTGCCGTAGAGACCGTCCAGCTTGCGGAAGGCAGACTCGGTCCAGATGCAGAACCTGCCGACGTGGCCTCCGGGAGCAAGCCTCAGGAGGTTCAGTCTGGACACGTTGAGGAGGGTGACACCTGGGAGCCAAGAAGACAAGAGGTAATGCTAGCATAAACTAGAGAAGCACTCTGAGAGCACAGACCTCCACCAAGCAGCTAATTTCCACCACTGATCTTGTTCATCCATAGAGATCAGTGATGTCTACCATATGTATACATGCAGAAAATTGCCAGATTTCCCAATATAGAAACTTTTTTGTTATGTCATCAATGCAAACTGCGCAGCGCGCCTCGCCCTGGACCAGAAACAAGAGCACACGTCTAGTGGGCAAATGAAGACCTCAAAAATATGCAGCTTGAACTCTCTAGTTCATTGACCACACCTGCCAAAATGTAGAAAATCCTTCATAAAATCCATAAAAATTCAAGGATCACTACATCATCAACCTTTCCTGTAAGTTTCACCCAAATCTGTTGCCTACTTTTGGAGTTATTTTGCACACGGACAAGTCTACAAACCAACAGTAATGAAAACATAACCTCCTCCCTTGGTGGAGGTAATGAATCAATTTCTATCTTGGTGTGTTAATGTTGCAGGATCACAGACATTCATAATTCAAAATCCAGGGAGATTCCAAAGAGCTTTCATCTCAGTAGCTACATAAAAATTTATAGATCAGGGAAGTTTCATATTCTTTAGTCAGGAATTGAGCAAAGTTTAACTTTACAGGGAGCCTCCTGCATAATCAGGGTCTAGCTGGTCTGATCTATTTTGATATGATCTAAAATACAACAAAACCAAACAGGACAGAAGGTACTCTATACATACGACTTATCAAACCTAACAAGTCCCCCGGTTTTGGAAATAGGTAGAGTGAGCTACGACATCCCCCATCCCTCAAGGAATTATAGTTGTATGTGAAGGCAACAAGTAACACTGACTGTTCAGGTTCAAAATAGTTTTGTATCAACTCGACTACTTAAAAATGCAGAATCATAGCACCATGGATTCTTCTTGTGGTGTTCTGCATCTACACAGCCAGTCGTCTAACCATTTTGTCAGGCTCTGACCTTCTACAGTGGACTCCCATTATAACAAGGTACTCGGGACTGGCTGTTTTCTTTCGTTATATCAAAGTTTTGTCATAACCGAACAAAAAACAAAACAAAACATAGAACAGATAATGTCACTGCCTGAATTTCTACTTCGTTGAAACCGAAATTTCGTTAAAACCCTGTTTGTTTTAACAAGAGTGCACTGTATGATCTCTGTCACTGCCATTTCTTTCTTTTTTTTTTCATTGGGCTTCCCTCCTGGGAGAAGAATGACCAAGTCACTGTGTGTACTAACCTGGGATGTTCCTGAAGGCCCTTGTGATGCCGTTGTCTTGATCGTAGATGACGAGGGGACCCAGACGGCGCACGTATCTCCTGTTCCTCATCTTTCCCTTGCCTGCACGCATGCGCCGCGACTTGTAGACCTGAGCAAAAATCATAAGAAAAAGGCTGAACACTTGCATGCAATACAAATGGCTCATCACATGTCAGAATTATTACATACATATGTATCAAAGTCTTGCTATGCTTACACATAATCATTCAAGTAAATCACATCAATTTTTCACAGATGTGTAATTAGACATTAGGCATGCCAATGCATGCCAATAACTCACAGCATTGCTGGGGACTAAATCCCGCCTTCATACTTGACTCATGACTGCAAAATTCAACCACCCACCTTCTTGATGTCTTCCCATGCCTTGAAGCGCTTGAGGAAGTACACTGCTTCCTTGGTCTTCTTGAAGTCTTGGACCTTGTCGCTGACCACAAGGGGTACTTCCGGGGTTCCCATGATCATGTGTCCTGTAGTCACACAGATTGAGGTTGAGGCACAACTAAATACAACATTATATGGCACTTACAAATAACACTGTCCGGGCAAGAAACAAATCAAATGAACATTTGCATACTCAAAATTTCCCTTCGCTACATTACCCTCTCTGACATTTCTTGTATGACTCACATTTAATCAATGAGTATTCTTAGTATTTTGATTTCATATTTCTCTAGCAAGTGACCAGAACACAGGAATATGTTTTGGTTGATCTAAACAAATAACAATATTCTGCATTTGTGATAAAATTAAAAATGGTTGGTGTGTGAAAAATTCCTCATTTGTATTTGTTACAATGAGATAAATTTTGATGTTGTGCGTGTTCTCATAGTGTTGATAAAGGAAATATCATAATTCATAATCACAAAGAACACGACACACAGCTGATTTCGCCAACAAGTGGAATTTTGAGACAACATTGTGTGCGCAGATCAGAACTTCAGTGTTATCATGGTTCATCAGAAACACGGACCTGAAGTGAATGTATCATCCTCTCTTGGCACACTAAGGAGTACAGTGAAACCCCATTAAAACGAGGTCCGTGGGACCGGCGATATTACCTCCTTATAACTGGTACCTTGTTATAACCGTACGCATCAAAAACAAAGAAAAACAAAAGCAGGACGTCATATACCCATCAATCAAACTTAAGAATATCCTTTGCGTTGTTATTACACAATTATGGATCGTTATTATTGAGACAATAAAGGAAAATTATTTGTGAATTGATACATAGAAAAGACAGGAAAAAATAGGGGTTGAAATGTGTTAATTCTTAATTTTTCTTCCAAAAAATCTCTTCGCATAATAGTTGAACACTATGTTCTCGAGAAGAAGGCCTACTCGGCAGGATCATATTTCATTGCAACTGATTGACAAATTGCCCTACATCGACGTAAATAAGCACTGAATTGATCAGTGTTTTAGTAGTAGCCATGATAAAAAATCATGGGCGTACATACTCGAAGCAGGATTCGAACCCACGACCTCCTGATCACCGAACAGGCGTCATCTCCACTAGACCACCGAGCTTTCGCCCGACAGTAAGTGTTGGTTCTAATCTTTATAGCATGCAGCGGGTACTGCTTTTGTTATTCGGTGATCAGGAGGTCGTGGGTTCGAATCCTGCTCGAGTATGTACACCCATGATTTTTTCTCATGGCTACTACTAAAACACTGATCAATTCAGTGCTTATTTACGTCGATGTAGGGCAATTTTTCTCATGGCTACTACTAAAACACTGATCAATTCAGTGCTTATTTACGTCGATGTAGGGCAATTTGTCAATCAGTTGCAATGAAAAAACATCTCGAGGGAAGAACTTCATAAATTTGAACAAGGATCATATTTGTGATTCGTGACAATGAACAAAATCAGATTGTAAAAAATGTGTTTGTTAAGTTTTTCTAAACACCGGCACAAATAGAGTAACATACATGCGTTGTTAATCGTAACTTGCGAGGTATGTTACGCTGTTGGTGCCCAGCGGGAATGCGATGATTTCATGAATCAATCATGTCCAAACATATCACAATATCCCACTGCACTTGACCGAGGTATCTACATACAAACCATATTGGCTATCAATAGATTTCTTCTTCGAGAACATAATCTCCTACTTGCAATGAAATAGGCGATACTCTCATCCTGACCCTTGACACTCACTGGCATTCCATCATTAGTAATGTACTGTTTAGACACTCGTTAAACATGTTCCAAATGTGACAGTTATTATAAGGTACATCAGGTAATAACTATTATAGCATACATTATAACATTTTAAACTTTGACCAGGTGTTTAACAATATCTGTCATTCTATTCTACCAAATATCAGGCAGTGGTTTGACAAACTTCCTGCAAAGGTTTAAGAAGTAAATCACATTTACATCCTATAAGTATTCCAGTCCATCAAATCACATAAGAATCCCCTAACAAGTTTGGAAAAACTTGTGAATATATACCTTTGGACATGACGAGGGCTGGGACTGCCGAGGCAGCGAGGGCGGAGCAGAGGGCAAAGCGTTTCTGCTGGATGTTGGTGCGGCAGTGCCAGCGGCGCCAGACCTTGGTGGGGGCAAACATCCGTCCACCTCGGCACATGTTGCCGAAGGCTCCCTGGCCGGAGCGGTGGGTACCACCACCCCTGACTCGGGGGATACGGGCCACAGCGCGGCCAGTACCCCAGGACTCAGCACTGGTTTGGTGACCTGAAATCCATTACATAAATTTCCTTTTGTTACACAACAAACAAGTAAACACTTGACTTTTTCCTTCTATTGAGAGCATATCTGAAAAGCAAGTGAGATTTATCATTGAAAATAAAGGACAGACATAATTCACACACAGAATTCATGTGCAAATACATCCTGTAAGCATTTCTAGCACAAAAACAGGGCAACTCTGTAGAATGCACAAATCAGTACTTCACTAAAATCAAGGTCATTCAGAAACACGGACCATGAAGTGGAGTATCATCACAGCACTGCATTACAAAATAAAGTTGCTAGTAAGTAAATAAATATATAAAAAAAAAAATAATAATAATACTGTATACTGGTCACACATTTTTGTTATTCTGTTCTAATGAAAACAACTTGCCGTATCAAAAAACAAACAAACAAACAAACTAAACAGCCCAACTTCTCACACAGACTAGATGGTCATAATACCCATAAGTTTTAAATAAAAATTAACTTACAGAATAAAAACTGACAAACTTTATGAAGATACAGCAGTTGAGTTGGTTCTACTGAGTCATATACTGTGACTATTTGATTCTTATTCAAATCCTCATTCATGTGGCATGGATAGTAAAGTACACAATAGTTTACATCAATTGCTTAAACATGCAAAAGCCAGGGTTCCAAAGACTATACAACAAATTTTTGTCCAACACCCATCATACAGTTTACTCACAACTTTCTTTAATGAGAAAATTATGATGATCATTAACAAAAACCAAATGCACTGAACGTCTGGCTAACTGCAGCTCCCTAATCTAACTGTAAGTACAAAGTGAATTGGACAAGCTCTACTCATCTACAGGTACATACCAGCGATCTTCTTGACAGCATACGGCTGGCGGCTGTTCTTCCTCATGTTGGTGTGGGCATAGTTGACTATGTCTGGCCTGATGGGGGCCCTGAACACAGCTGGGAGGGTGACATTGGTTCCACTGACCTCATTCTTCTCACTGAACACTGTGACAAGTGGTCTTGCTGCTGCAACAGCCTAGAATATAAAGAGAAAAGACAAATGATCATTAGTTCACCAAACATGCTTAATGTGCTTACTTTATCAAACCAGAACATATATAAGAAATGCCAGGGCACCCACTGTATCACATCGAGTTGTTCCACTACTACAAGTACTGGTAAAACATAACTTGTTGTGAAGACAGGTACCATAGTTTATTGTTGGAATTGCACATTATGTTAATAGTCCTTGCAAGAAATTACATACAATGAAGATCTTTTACTGGATTTTGAAATGAAGGATGAACATGTGTTCACAACCCGATGAAGTCTCTGAACAGAGCTCTACATGTAGAATATGTCTTGCCAGTAAACTATGCCATTTTCATCCATAATACTATCCTATTCCCTATTTGCTCTGAAGTATTTAGGAAACTCCTTCAAGTTGGTAATCCAGGGCAGGTTTTACTAGAGGCCATGCACAATCATGACCTGGAAAGATACTTACAGATATCTCAGGTTACAGAAATGTATGGTTCCATGTTTCAGCCTCTCTAAACTATGCCACTGCGAACAAACTATGACCACCAGTTAGCATATAAGTTCTGAAATACAGTAAACCTCGCATGAGTCGAAGCTCTCGGGACTGACAAAAATGCGTCGACTTAAGTGAACTTCGACTCTCGCGAGAGTCGATTTTTTTTCGACTCACAGTTATGTACATGTATTATAGTACATTTGCATGCATGTGTGTGTGTGTGTGTGTGTGCGCGTGTGTGTGTTTGCATTCAAATTTGTCTGTTCTTGAAGATAATGTTCTTATTTTGTTCTAAATTGAACATGGAATTTGTATCAATACTAGTGTAGTTAAACGTAGTTCTGAGAATGTCTGTGCTAATGTGGCAATGTGCATGTGCTATGTCTATGGTGCAACACAGGTAGCCATCTCTGTCAACCTACCATGAGACAAACACTCTCCCAGGCCCATCCCACCTCCATTGAACAAAACTATATAGCCAGCCGGGCACGCACAAACAAGCTCCGCCCACTTGGCCTGTCACAAAGCAGCGATTGGTTGACCAAGGAGTTCTGGCTTGACATGGATAAAGTATGGATGTGCTGTGTGTATGGATAAAGTATGGATCGATGTGCTGTGTGTATACATGTATACATGTACATGTGTATGTATTCGACATGCGTGCGGAGCGGTACGGTGAGTGTGCATGCTTACCTGCAGCAGGTCAGGGACGGGGTTCTGCGACATGCCTATTTTTTATTCTCCTCTAATGTAATGAGAATGCCAGAGAAATCTTCTTCGGCTCAAGTGATGTAAATTACGTGTATTTTGTTCAAAAGGGACTGAATGATTTACTTCGACACAGCCGAAATTCGACTCTCGTACTTCGTCTTATCCAAATATTTCTTAGAGAAAATACATAGGGAAAAATCGGGACTTTTTATTTTGCTTCGAGTTAAGTGATTTTCGACTCACTCGACGTCGACTTATCCGAGGTTTACTGTACTCTGAAAGTCAGTATTTTCATGTGATTTTTTTTTTGCACTGAGCGGCTCTAAAACATACTGTACATTGTATCCGTGCCCCGTGGGTTCTTGAATTCATGCTGCCCCAATTTTCACGGGTTTCCGAATTCGCACTAGCCAGAAGTAGCAAGCAATTCATGAAAATTAATGAAGACATCTACCGCGAAAATGTTTGCACTTACACAGTAATGGCCATACTTTGGTGGGTCAGCTTATCACACTGGACAGTCAGTGTGTCCATTTTGGCTAATAGACATCTCTACCATAAATATTGCAAAACGCATGCAGAAATCACATGAGCACAACCAATGTGCCCAATATCGCTACTTGCTCACTACTCCCTAGTGGAGGCTGTAAACGAATGTTAGACCCAATCTGAAAGTTAAATTAGCCAGCCAGTGAGAGTCAGATCCAGGATAAGCTGGCATCCAGAACACTATTCTCAGTGTCTGCCTAACGTACAGCGTACAGGCTACAGATCTCAATGGCCAGTTAGTCTGTAATAATGATGTGTGTGTTACTGAGTGGCCTCGCGTCCCTAAACCTCTCGATTGCCGGAATAGGAACTCTGGAGACCAGTTTCGCATCCATGTAGGCCTACAGTAGCGGACCCAGTTTGCGGCAGGTTAAGGCCTTTTCAAGGGTATTTAGTAGTATTCTGGTAAAACGGGCAACAGAAATTAAATAATATTTTTTTTTTTTTTTTTTAAATTGGAAGAGGTACCAAAGACTCTTGACACTGCATCACAATTTTATATGGTGGACAATTACCCTAGTCATAATAATCAATTTTATACAGAAAATTTGCAACCACCAAGAGGACCCGGTTTAGGAACTCTGGAGACCAGTTTCGCATCCATGTAGGACCCGGTTTGCGGCAGGGGGGTCCAGTTTTTTATTGGAAGAGGTACCAAAGACTCTTGACACTGCATCACAATTTTGTATGGTGGACAATTACCCTAGTCATAATAATCAATTTTATACAGAAAATTTGCAACCACCAAGAGGACCCGGTTTGTGGCAGGGGGGTCCAGTTTGCAGCACCCCACACAAAAATGTCCCCTGGTTTCTTCAAACATTAAAATTTTGCAAAAACCAAATATTTTCTGATGGTCCAACTAGTTTTCAGCTTGTTAGAACACTTTATTTGGATTCATTATCTCGATCCTTCACGATTTCATAGTTTTTCAAGATCGCATGTTTTTCATCAATTTCCACCCATTTTGACATGTAAAATAGCGCTATGTGTGTAAATCCCATTGGGGTGCCGCAAACTGGACCCATGCCCGACATTTTGGTCACTGTTGCAATCCTCAAAACTGACAAAGGAAATGAATTTTAGAATATTTAACACAGTTACACGAGGAATCCTTACCATGCCAGGCCTCTTTTCATACTCATAGTAAGATTTTGTATAAAAATACAAACAGGGGATGATGGTGGTTGCCTAGCAACAGAACAAAATCTTAACGTTTTGTTAGGGAAGTCATACTTTTTTTAAAAAAACAGCGAGACACAGACGGTTTAAATTAGAATTATGAAGGCTATCATCCGAGTTATTTCATGATTCTGGTATCAAACGAAAGCTCTTCAGTTGCTCTTCAAATAAAACAATTTAGAAAAAAAAAAAAATACCCTTCTACCTTTGAAGGTATGGTTAGATATTCCTGGGGGTGCCTCAAACTGGACCCCTGCAGCAAACTGATGCCCTGACTCTAGACCCTTATCTATATGCGACATGTCACACTTTGTTATGTCAAGAAATCTTTGCTCTCAGTCCAAATGGCCAAACTATCTGTTGTAAAGCCAAACTACTTGTTGTAAACACCCACAATATCAACAGTTACGTAGCAGCAGCGGAGTTATGGAACAAATTACCCACTTATCTCCAGCAAACCGACACAGCAGATAGATGATTCCTAGCGTTTGTTGAAAACATATTTTTAACGGGTCAGTGGACTGGGCTTAACACTGTAACACTAGAAGTCTAGGAGTAGGGTGTCGGATCGCGCCCTTCCTACCTTCGGACCATTGCGCGCCCTATCTCACAACACGCAACTCCCATAGGACGCCGTGCAAACGTGAGGTGCGCCGATTTTGGCAAGCGATTTTGAGCCGGATTTTGCCTTTACTGCATTTTCCAGTCAATGCCGACCTCAAATCCTAATGAATTTGGTATCATATGAAAGAAGTTTGCCTCCATATTGTGTTAGAGCGCTGAGAGTACATGAATCCGCCAATACATTGGTGTAAATGTCATTAGAAACACGTCAGAATCACATATGTCAGCGTCTGCTTCGGTACTTGCACCAGTGTGTAGCACGCGAGTAGTTTAGGATGTGCTGAATCCGATGGTGTGGTTAGTTTTTTGCTAGCTCCTTGTCTTCAACTGTGGATTTTGCCTTGAAAGCACCCCTTGCAATAATTTTTCGGCTGCAGCGAACATTCAAGGCGTGGCTTCGTATGCAAGAATCAATGGTAACTTTCACGCATTGGAGCTCATGCATATTTAAATTCAACACGCAACGCAGCCACATGGAGTTCACGGCGCGAAGCTGGATTGCATGTGCATGCTGTGTGTATGTTGGACGTGTGTGTGTGTGTGTGTGTGTGTACCATACTTCTACATACGGCCACATCTGTTGCCATGCTACTCCTCGCTGCACAGCCATCAGCAGGCAGGCATGGCAGGGCAAGCGCTGTCGACAGCTTGTGTTGCTACGTACAGCGCTACCCCAGTCGACAGCATGTGCAACGCACAATGTTTGATATACACCAATTCCACAATTTACAAAAGGATAATGCTAAATGCCACGTGCCTTCGTGTAGACTCTATACATATATACAACCATAGTCACAACAAAACCCTATTGATAACATTGACTCTTGCTTTTCTCAGACAGCCGATGTGGCAGTTATCACGAGTTAACCACGCAAACAAACAAGTAGCGAGTACGTTGAGCCACAGCTCGATCATAAATGATCAGTCAATTCCTTTCCAGGCCTACGCATGGAAGACACGATTGAACAGGAAACTGTGAGCACAATCGAGTAGACCTATTACGAATACTGATATTTGTTACTGAACTTCAAATCGAGGTTATTTTCAAAAGATTGCTGTAGCCTGTGGGCTCTTTAATGCTTTTTATAGATGGTGGTAATTTGGCTCATTTTCACGCAAGTAGCTGCTGGACGATATGCTTCCTGTGATGTGCTGTGCTGGCATGGTGTGTATCACACATGCGCATGGCGAGGCAGAGGTTACTGTATACGCTATATATTTCGCGGGGGTTTTATTTTCGCGAATTTCGCGAGTCGGGAGCTATTCGCGAAATTAACAACACGCGAAAATATTACCTTCCAAAATGAATCCCTTGCCTTGATGATACGAACATTTCAGTACTAGTATACCATGTCACGGCTTTCTGAACAGACCATACTGACTAAGCTTGTTTACGTACATATAGCACGTCCACATCTACTTACGAATACTGTAGAGAGCCAATCCATTATCGCAAGGGGACCACTCGTCACAAATCTAGCGCGATGGACTTAACCACTTCAAAAATTTTGAATTCTAACTTACTAGTTCGGAGAGTTTGGTAAGTTTTTTTTTTTTTTCCATGCAGTGTATAACTAGTATCATTCTTATTTGCTAGTAAGTTGAAAATTCACACTTTCTTTGCCACTTCATAGTTTCTCTGGTCCCCCAATCGCGAATTTAACCACTCGCGAAAATGTGTGACAGCGGCAATTCGCGAAAATTTATGTATGCGAAAATTATAGCGTATACAGTATACTGCTAGCCTCCTGCTGGTGCTACCATTGACCGAAAGATCGGTCTGTATCTGTCCGTCGGGGAATGTTCCGCGGAGACTACGTCTGGCTTCACGGATCCCCTCCGTATACAGACCGAGGTCAATGATGCCAGCTCCTGTGTGGCAGTAGCGCACAGATCGAACGTTACGATTAACCAAATTTCAGGCAGCTATTTTACATTCAAACAAGTTTGACATGACATGACACATTATGCAGCAATATTTGGGGTTAATTTCTCACATTGTGCAATCGAAATACTCAGTTACTCGGTTATAACGCAGAAATTTTATCGATATCGCAGCATCGCCGTTCGCAAGCAGTAAGTCGCCATTTTTAATCTGTAAGCCATTGAAAGCCAATCACATGCGAGGTACGTGTTTTAGTAAAACAAACACATAGAAGCTACCTCGCATGTGATTGGCTAAGAGATTCATAGTGTGTGTTTCTGCAGTTTGAACGTGACGACGCGACAGGGTGTGTTTTATGTTGAAAATTCTACTAAAATATTGGATTATTTATTAATCTGGTGAGTGTAGTCTATTCTTGAATAGTTGATTTAACTATTCAAGCTTAAATTTGCCGACCTAGGGCCGTGTATTAGACGCAATCGAGAAGGGTGAGGTACATGTACCTCACCCAATTTTCCATAGAGACAGTGGTTAAGAACATCCACACAGCAATGGGTACTACAACCTTCCGTCTGCCTACGGAGGACAGCGTTAATGGCAAAATATAAAAGAGTCCTCCGGACAGACGGATCTTTCTGTCTAGTGCGACCAGTAGCGCAGTACTACCGTGACTACTGCAGTAGTACCACCATGTACTGAATTAGTGATACTGCCACGCGATGCTACACCCTAGTATAGACTAGTCACATAGTCCCTTCCTTCAATGTGCATAGACATAAATCTATTATTTGTGGTATGCGCTGTGTAAATACGGTTTATTGTTATAATTATTTCAAAACTTCATTCCATAGGTCCTACACTCGCGTGCGTAAGCGAGTGTAGGACCGCGACACTATGTTTTACGAACACGTGCAGCTTCTTCCCTATCCTACGCTGTATGTAATCAGCCCTTCGCACACTGTCCTTGTATTGCCGTGTGTGCGTGCATGCACACCATGATTGCATAGCCTCTGAATGTAATGTCTTCGTGGCGAAAATGAATGAAGCAAAGATATATATTCAATCACTGATTTAAGGAATTTTGCCACTCAGAACGCACTTAATTGATATGCTTTTAAGAATGATGTCTTCTGTTAAACTTTTTATGTGATGTTCTACTTATTTGTTTCAAGTTTTCTTACCATATTGACTGTTTTTAGCCGGCAGTCTCTGCACGAAATTGTCACACGAGCTGCCACAGGCGAAAAGATCGTCTGATACGAGATTCAGTGATAAGTCGGAATGGGCTGGAACTATATTACGTTATTTTTATTTTTAAGCCTTAAACTTGTGTTCTAGAGTCAGATAAAAAATTATTAATAAATGTCTAATCTAATTTTTTTATTTGAATAACAATTTTCCTCTTGAATGATAAAATTGACTGGAATATCTATCGAACTATTTTCTTGAAAAAGTAAACGAATAGATTTTAGGCGGTAAACAGTCTTCGCAGCACGATTGGGTATGATAATTCATATATTTCTGTCCACCGACACAAGTCCCCTGTACACGAATAGGTTGAGTGATAACGAATGTCCGCTGCGTGTATCGTCAGTAGTAGCTATCACAGGACGGTGGTCAACAGAACCCTCAGTAAATGTAGGCTCTAAACAAGTCACTATCTATTAAAGAAGAAATCCATGCCATTTTTTATCACTTTCATAAGAAAAAGGAAAAAATGCCTTCGGAACACTGCAAAAATAATCAATGATAATCAATAATCAAATAATCGGCTAAGAAATAAGGAAGTTTAATCAATTCTAGAACTTCAAAACTTTTCGGAAAACCCTAATTCTTGACCAGTCGTCATGCCAGAACATTCAAATCAGCAAGTTGGTGATGTCATGCTCACAATTTCTTATTCATTTCATAAAGAAAAGAAAAATCTCATATTTCAACTGTATACAATAATATACAACTTGACATTATCAACTTGCTTACTATAATTCGAATCTTCATGAGGACTGTATGGTAAAAAAAAAAAAAAAAAAAAAAATCTGAAGAATTGTGAAATTTCAAAATTTAATGTCATAGTTTATTTTTTTAATCTGATTTTTGTCATTTTTGCGAGTTTGTATGGAATTCTTTTCCCTATGCTTTTACAGGTTATTTTAATTTAATTGATATTGTGATCTAATACAAACTGTACAGGCCTCGTTCATACTAGTATAGTTGGCCATAACAAACGGCGTGCCAGTTACCGTTGATAGCATTTTAGCATCTCACGATTTACTGATCAAAATATTATACAGAAGTTCTTACATCCACAGAAGTTCTTACATCCAGTGGCGGATCCAGAGGGGTGCGCAACCGGCGCACGCCCCCCCCCCCCTTATTTTCGTTAAAAACAAGAGAAATAAAAAGAAAAAAATGAAATGAAACCCGGAAGTAGCATAAAAAATATTACCTACGCCCCCCCCTTTACAGAATTCCTTGATCCGCCCCTGACATCGTAGTTTTTAGTCAAAATATAGCATCCAAGAAACACGTAGGTATACTGCATCCTTGAAAAGGAAGAAGTTGAAGGAGGAGAAAAGGAAAAGAATGAAAAATAAAAAAGGAGAATTAAAAGAAGGAAGCAAGATGTAGATCGAAGAAAAAAAGAGGAACGGACTTCATGAAGAAAAGAAGAGAGAAGAAAGAGAAGGAAGACAAGATAAACAGTTTCATTAAGAGGTAGTTACACAATGTGTAAAAACATTTTTATATCTCGAGTGTCATGATCCAAGGCATATGTAGTTCAAGATCAGTATCCAAGTATCCAAATGTAAACTCGGACCCCCTCCTTTCTTCTTCTTTCTGTACTGTGCAGATCGTACATGTACAGTGTACTACAACCATGGAGCTACCAATCTTTTTGCATGCTACAACTACCGATACACAGTAAGTTATCGTACACTATGAATGGAAGTTATCATTTCAGCGCTTGCGCTACTCGCTTCTTGAGCTGCGCACACAAATATATTGTTACAGTGGAGAGCATCTACACCCGCGCGAAATTTAGGTTCTTATTTTGGCGACGGTGGTGGTGCTAATCGGCGAGAGCCGCTGCGACGGCGCCCCTAGACCGGCCCGTTATTGACCGACCACGCACTGCCTACCTAAATACCGGCAATAACATCGACATTGCATTGCGACAATTTATAGTAGACCAAGTCTGCACTAACTACTGTGAACTGATGAGCAACGTCATCAAGGTCCAATGGTCTACGTCTGATCCAGTATTTCGCCTTTCAAGTGGGAGGAATTATAAAGAGTAATTTAAACGAGTAATTTACGTAGATCTACAATCAATTTCCGAGCGAGGAAGCGGTGTCGCGGGAAGGACAAGGCACTTCACTTGCGATCGGTGGGCGTGGGGTAAAAATCTTAGTGATGGAAGCAATGAAGCAGAAAATTGAGGAGCTTCTTGACGTTTTACAAAGGTACGTATAAAAGGGAATGCATTCTTAATATTTATACAGCCAACAATCTCCATACTGACACTGGTCATGGTGGTAAAGCCGTGAGAGAAGATCGAAGAACTATCAAAACTTTATAGTTTGGTTGAGACCTAATTTCAGGTTTCTCAATTTTTTTTTTTGGTGAGATAATGACAAACCTCTGAGTCCTATGAAATATGAAAGAGCATGTAATTCTATGAGGAATTCAATGTTTATTTGACGAAAATTGGTTTTGAAATGGCTGAGATATCCAAAAAAGAGCGAGTCTAATAAAGTGTGGGACCCACACTTTATTACAGTTCGGGAAACCCACTCACAAGGGGGGCCCCTCCTTATAAGTAACCCGTCCCCCTTATAAGTAACCCCGTCCCCCTTATAAGTAACCCCCGGGGCACCCCTTATAAGGAGTCTCCACGCTTTTTTGCAATGCAGCGCGAAAATGAAAGGACTGCGGCAATTCGCTTGATTATGTCCATAAAGCTTCACAAGTTTCCTAGTTACTCACGAAATTTGAGCAAAATCGGTTTGAGGCATCATATCTAAAATCATGGATTTAAATGCGATGTCAAACGACCCATGCGAATGCTGAAATGCGAGCAATTACTGGCGTGAGTGTCGCCAGGCGCGGCGGCGCGGCAATGCTTGAGTGCAGACGTGGCGACTGAGCACGTACTCAGTCGCCACGTCTGCACTCAAGCATTGCCGCGCCGCCGCGCCTGGCGACACTCACGCCAGTAATCGCTCGCATTTCAGCATTCGCAGGTCGTTTGACATCGCATTTAAATCCATGATTTTAGATATGATGCCTCAAACCGATTTTGCTCAAATTTTGTGAGTAACTAGGAAACTTGTGAAGCTTTATGGACATAATCAAGCGAATTGCCGCAGTCCTTTCATTTTCGCGTTGCATTGCAAAAAAGCGTGGAGACTCCTTATAAGGGGTGCCCCGGGGGTTACTTATAAGGGGGACGGGGTTACTTATAAGGGGGACGGGTTACTTATAAGGAGGGGCCCCCCTTGTGAGTGGGTTTCCCGAACTGATTAGTACGATTGCTTTGTTTTACAAGTGTACTTTGTTTTTGGATGTTTCAGTCATTCCAAACCTGATTTTCATCAAATAAACTTTGAATTCCTCTTAAAATGGTATGCTCTGTAAGATAGTATAAGTGTTTTCTTGGTATCTTGCACAAAGTTAAAAGCCCAATTCTCATCTCCACCAATACTGTAGGCCTATGTACCATCCCTTTAGTGTTTAGTTTAAGATATCTAGAGAATGTGAATGATTGTCTTTACTATCGTGACTAGACCTAGGTCTAGGTATCTATTTAGATCTATTAAATGACAATTTAGTTGTACTAGTATTTTTAGACCCTATTTTTTTAAGTAGGGGCCTACATTGATAATTAATAAGGTTGCTCTTCATATCTGATGTGGTTGGTATAATGATTTGGACTGCATACTTTTTTTTTCTTTTTTTTTACAGGGGACACAATTATTTTAATTGCCCTCACTAGAATTATAGTGCCTTTTGTTTGTGTTTAATCCGGACAATACAATACAATTTCAGGCAATAAATGCTGCAACCCCCTCGAGACCAATCCATATTACCATATGATTACTGGTAGATCTAATATATACTAACCCCGGCGCGGGGCGCTGTAGTACGGGTTGGCGTCGCTGGTGCGGTTAGTAATATACCTACATGTAATTATCTACCCGAATGTTTAGCCCGACCAGACGCTGTGCGAAGCTATTTACACAGCGACTGGGCTGTGTATAGTTACCCGAATGTAAGTTTGGAACAGTCTGAAACATACGAGGTAAAGCAGAGTGTGTTTCAGAGGTAAGTTTTTTAGCTTAATCGCATCTAATTTAACACAAAGAAGTGAGCCAACTCAAAATGCAAGGAAGCCACAATTTCTTTGTAGCTGTAAAAATTCAGTGACAAGTATCCCAGTGTCACCAGCAACCTATTAATACATCACTTAGCATTTGAAGTATTGTCAGCTGTTCAAGTCTTTGCTCATGTTAATAAATTTCTTTCTCAGATTCAAGGAGAGCATTGACACTGATGTCCAGGAATTTGGCAACTACAAACTGACACCTACTTGTGTGTGTGATACGAGAATAGCTGAACTCTTGCCACCGGCAGAGCAAAGGAAGTGCATCATATTGGTCCAAAACAGTGAAAGACAGGTACAAATTGGGTATTTTCCTGTTTTGTATCAATTCTGTCCAGTGTGTACCATTTATCATAAGCGTACAATTGTACTAGACAGAAAGATCTGTGTGTCCGGAAGAGTCTTTTATTTTTTTTTGACATTATCGCTCTCCTCCAGAGAGGATCTGTGAAGCCAGACGCAGTCTCCGCGGAACATATCCTCGATAACTAAATACAGACCGATCTTTCGGTCAACAATTGTACATGCATTGTACATTGTAGAATATGTCACTTGTTGTGCATACTGATGCAGACTGTACATGACATACATCTGTTCTATATTATATGCATATGGTATGCCCATCATGAAATGTGGCTTTTTTTTCCCCCTTATTCTCATGGGTCTAAGAGTATTTTTGGATGTTTTTGTTTTAGATTTTGACAAGTGTTCTGGCATATCTAGAGACTCATTTGCATATGAATGCCAGGATTCATATTGTACAATTCTCTGAATAAGTGTACTTTTGTGGGCATTGTATTACTACCGGTAGTATATGTGTCATGAGGCACATATCTTTTGACACCATGTACAAATTTGCGAGTGTATTATGGGGGAAAGGGTTGGGGCGTGGGGGAGGGGGTTGTGTAAGACAATGTCGCTGTTGGTTGAATTCATGATCAAGATCCAAAGGGATGGAATGATGATTAAGTATTACTGGTATCCATTTTTAGGGGAAAAGTTTGTGATATCCTACCCATAAGATGAGATACTGTACAGAACATGTGTGTATCTTGGGAGGTATTATTTTTGCAAGCTATTAATATCTCAGATATCAACTGACTCCCAACATCTTGACTATAAAACAATGCAAATATGCCAAGTATAAATACAGTATACTGATAACTCATTTCAAGCAATCCACAATCCAAAGGAAAGTGTTTGAAAGTGAAATGGTAGGCATCAACTGATGTTTTTGGTGGAAAGAGAGTCTATCCAGTTTTAGAATACATGTTAGAGATGAACATATATCTTTTTTTTTCATAGCAAATTCATAATTGACTAGCAGTCATAGGTTTTCATCAAGTGGCGAACTGACAGATTGATATGTGGTATGTTAACAACCAAAATTATTAGAGATCATATTCCTCTTTTTACTTTTTTTTTTTACCTTTTTACTAGCTGTGAGGTAGCAGAACACAATACTATAGAATTTACCCAGTTCTTTTTTGGAGGAAAATATCAATTAGCTCATGAAATAAGAACAAACTTGAAGTAAGCAGAAAGGAGAAATGTTAATAACTAATGTGAAATTATTTAACTTGACCATGAGTAAAGGACATGCCCAAAGCACAGTGACCCAAGTTACAGTATGTGCTAACTAAACATCCAAAGGCAGCAATGTACACATCATGTCTTCTTGCTGTGCTTCTCTTGCCTGTTAAAGGTCCAATTTACCATTGGGAGCAGTGACTTAAAAAAAAAATTCAAAATATCACATTTGATTCATATGTGTAGGTCAGTTGTATCACAAAACATCCTACCATATAAGAATTTTGCAATAAAACCTAAAATATAAGGAGATATCACTGTTTTTCTCAGTAAACCGTAACTGTATACAGTTTAGTCTGGGAACATTTTTTATTATAACCATTGTTCACATTTTGTATATTTAATAATACTTAATACTGATTATACTAATTCTAATTTTTGTATTTGTCGTTTCTATCCCTAACTCACATTTTAAAACTTTTGAAGCACTAAATCTAATGCAAGATTTTTATTTCATCTGCAAATGGTAAATTATGCCTTTAAGGTTGGCAAATGTGATTCATCATACAACAATGGGGACACATCGAGAGATTCAGAGCTAGACATCATTCCAGAGAGAGAGGACACCAGTGGATTTGACAGTCAACTTCAGGACACAAGTCTGCTTGCTGTTGAGGATGCAAGGTATTTCACAATGTAAACAAAATTATGAATACTAAGTATTTTGCAGTAATGTGTCAGATGTGCAGAACTTTTCTTTTTGGGGGATAAAATACAAACGTTATAGCCATCAGTGCTAGTAATATTATTTATATTTGCCATGATTCTTTTTTTTTTCACTAGATCAACATTAATGAATGATTCCGCCTTTTTCGTATTCCGTATTTTTAACGCAAAGTTTGTATTGAAACCTAGTGCTGATCTAAAGTGAAAATGAAATAAAATGAAATTTCCAAAGAAATAGTCGTGCAGAAGCAATTTTGTCTGTGGCATTTGCATCCATATGATTTCATGTATTCAGGAGACCCTTTATGACCATTATCAAAAGTAGATATTAACTAGCAGACACAGGTATCCCAAATTTCTTTTCCTTGGTGTTTAGACTGTAGTATTTACAAGAGACTTCAAGAGAAAAAAATATCAGATGAACTCCTGGCAGCTGTTTAACTGATTAATGTTAACGGGGCTCTTATCTTTGGATTACACAATTCTCGTGTAGATTGTTTGTTATCTTTCATGAAAATTAATCAGCTTTATTGATGGTTATGAAATCAGCATTGACTGATGCTGGCGTTATGACTGATGCTGTATCAGTCATTATGGAATGCCTTTCATTCAGTGTGCTCTGTCACACAGATTCTGCTGCAAAATTGTCAATAAATCATTTCCTGGTCACCCACCTCCACAGAGACATCCTGTCTATGTACACCATGATTCACAGTCCAAGCATGCGTGAGAACAATGGGGGAGCCCAGAGGACACCCCTGTTGCCAATTTGGATCCAGTGTGACAGTAGGGATCCAGAGAGGACTGCGCTGCTTGGCTGTGAGGTCGTCCAGGGGTCAAGCCAAGATGAGTGGCAGCTGGTTGTTACGACAGTGACCAGTGAAGGTATGGATCCAAAAGTGTGATTCAAACTCTCTTCTCAGTCAGAATCATTCAGAGTTTTGGCTCAACATTGCTAGAGTAAAGTCATGTGCAATTTGGAAGATGACTTGCAAACATGCTTGTAGAAGACTGACATCTAGTATAAATTCTTTGATGTGTGCGTGCTGAAACATGTAGTTACATTTTAAGGAAACTTAATATCATTTTGTTTCATAAAAAAGGTAAACATTGAAGATGGCAAGGTAAAATAAATGCAGATAGTTGCCAATTTCAAACAACAGAAAAAAAAAGAGGAGACTGGCTTTTGTACTATTGACTTCATCGGTTGAGAATAATAAGGGCGTTGAGTTGCCACTAAACCCATAGTTTTCAAGGCGACTTAACGCCCTTGTCATTCTCGACAGACGACTTGTGCTTTTAATATGGCAGGGTTGCTTTTTAATCATGACAACCCAGTATAATCTCATTTGTTTGTTGTGACGGAGAACAGGTCCCATTCAGAGCAAGTCAGATATTCCAAGTCTCCAGGAAATTCTTCTTCGTGGACATGGTGATGCCTCATTGAAGGTACAGTATGTTGTCATTCTTGATGCAGCATTTATATTTCATTGAACAGACCAGTGACAAAAGGCAAAGCAATATCTGTAGAGAGAATGTTTTGATTAACTTTTGTTATGCCCCACATTTGAAGGTGCTGGAGGGATGATGTGATGATTTGTCAGGTTTAATAAAAAACTAGAAATGTCGCTACTTCGACTGGTATGCCTCCGCCATAATGCATGGTTTTCCTATGTCTTGACAATGTGTGATGACAGTTTCACATAATTGGCAAAATATCAAAATGACAGGTTTGCCACAAATGTGCTGATGTTCACTTTCCCTGAACTAGGTTCAATTGGATGAATGATTAAAATGTCAGAGTGCAGGTATTTTGGGAATTGAGGATTTTTACATGACTTTTGACCCTTTTATAAGTGTATGCATTGAGTAATTTTCAAGGTATGGAGAAAAAGTGTAATTTCAGTATTAAATGGTAAAATATTATTATCTAAACCTGGCCTTTGACCTTTGACCTCAAAGTTCCAAAGAGAATCACTGTTAGGTAGAGCCTGCATAAATATGTAAGTTTCATGATGATACCTTGACTTACTTTCGAGATATGGAGGAAGAAGTACAATTAAGAACTTTCACTTGAACTTTGACCTTTCGGCAAGAAACTTCCCACAGAATATATATTGGGTAATACATGCATATATCAAGTTTCAAGAAAAATCCTTCAGGCACTGCATAAATATGAGGGAAGTAGTGACATTAAGAGGAGTTGACCTTGACATTTGACCCCCTGACCTTTGATCCATGACCCCCAACTTCCCTAGATAATCACCGCCTGTTGGTACATGCAAAAAACTAAGTTCCATGAAGATACCTTGAACCATTTTCAAGATGTGGAGAAAAACATGAAATTTCAACATTTTAACTTGACCTTTGACCCTTGACATTTGACCTCATGACCCAAATCTCTCTGGAGAATCTTTATTTAGTAGTTCATATATACACTAAGTTTCAAGAAAATACCTTCAGGCCTTGCATGGATATGGGGGAAATAGTGAAATTTTGAGCATTTGACCTTTGACCTTGAGCATGTGCACCTAAAAGTTAATAGGCACAACTTCACCCACTCATACATATATATACATGCCAAGTTTCATTAAGATACCTCAAACGGTTTTTTAGTTATGCTGTCCACAAAATTGATTACGAACGGAAGGACGGACGGACGGATGGGTGGACGGACGGACAACCTGAAAACATAATGCCTCTGGCACCACTTTGTGGCGGAGGCATAAAAAAGTATCAGACAGACTGTGTATCTGAGGTCCCTTTAGAGACTTTCACCTTTAATGGGGGGAATAAGACCCCGTTTACAGTGCGGGGCCGGGCTCGGCCGCGGCCTAGCCGCGACCGAGCCTTGCAAATTTGTCCGTTTACACTGCTGGGCTCGGCCGTGCTTTTGATTCAAACCTTTCAGTATTTTGTCGTAGTGGTGCTCTGTTTGTAAACACACGCAATTTGGTATTGTCTGGTTTTCAGACCCTTTGCCAAATGAATTCCGTGGAGACGAAGTCGACGTTCGGGCAAAGGCCTTTGCCGAAGGAAAAAATCCTTTGCAGGACAAAACCACCTTATACTATACTAGGTTTCGACGTTGAGGGGGTTAATATCCTGAACAGCGAAATAGTACAGGCAGAGGGTTTGGAAGTCAGACTAAAACTGGCCGCGCATTTGGCCCAGTTTGCGTTTACACTGAGAAAAGGCCGAGACCACCTCCAGAGCGAGGCCAAATGCGAGGCCAATTTTGGCCTCGCATTTGGCCTTTTGCGCGTTTACACTGAAGCGGGGCTGGGCTCGAGCCTCGCACTGTAAACGGGGTCTTAGATTGCTTAGAGACATAGAGGTAACATTTTGTCAGTTTAGAAACAGAAGGACATTATAGTGCAAAGCCACACCATGTTCAACTTGTTGTCAATAGTGTTAAATTAAACAAGTAGAATGGAAGAAGTTACATTGTAAATGGACTTGAAATAAAGAAGTTATGGGACTTTTACATGTTTTCATGGAGCCATCATATTAGTCATTACCACATATGCCACTATGTATATTAAGTGAGGTGGTGTCAAAGCCGTATTAGGCTCCAATTGACATGCACGGTATCCATTATAGTCACTGAATGGTACATCATTGAAACCCTTCTTGTTCAGAATTGATGTTCTGTCATGTAGTTTTCATAAAAATGGTTAGAATGATACTGATTATAAGGGCATCATTTGTGATCTCTGTGTTGAGGAGCTTTGCAAAGATGATGGCAATGGTTTTGGTGATGTAAATATGGTACACTTTTCACCCGCAGAACATGATAACCCAAGCTTTTGCCCAGTATGAAGTCATCTGTCCAGTGTGTGCAGACACCTCACTGAGTGAGACTCACGCATCTTCCTTCGCCGCGGTTGAATGCACCTGGAGTAACGTCAAGAAGACTATGCAGAGTCCCATAGATGCCTCATGTAAAGTGGTGAGTAGTAAGGGATTTATCCAATGCTGCACACAGGCAATGGTCTGACAGTCCCCGACCAGTAAAAATCACTGTTGGACCAGTAACTTTTTCAGGAACAGACCAGTAAAAATGGGAAAAATGGGTACCTATTGGGCCGACAGACAGATCAGACCGTAGAAAAAAAGGGGGTTAGTGTACAGCCTTGATTTATCCATATGTTACTTATAAAGATATTAGTTGTACATTAAAACAGTTTGCTGCAATCTCATATACCCATTTGCTTGAAAAACTGAAATCAGAGTTGAGCAGGTAAAATATAATAGCATGTGTCTTGATTGTGAAATTTTCTAGACTATTCACTTACTACCAGGAAAGTGTAATAGGAAAGTGATTTTTTTTTTTTATATTGTATTACTATTTCCTTGACAGGTAAATGCTACAGAATTTTGTAACATAAGTTTATAACTGTCTTGATATACTTAAATATATAAATGTTTATTATATTAGTTATACATATTTATTACATGATCAGTAGAACCAATGCTTGAAGCAAAGACAGAACTTAAAGGGATGGTACAGTATTGGCAGAGATGAGAATTTGGCTTTTAACTTTTTGTGAGATACCAAGAAAACACTTACGAAATAGTACAGAGCATACCATTTTAAGTGAAATTCAAAGTTTATTTGATGAAAATCGGGTTTGGAATGACTGAAACATTAAAAAACTAAGTAAAACAAAGCGATCGTAATGAAGTGTGGGTCCCACACATATTAGAATCGCTCTGTTTTGGATATCTCAGCCATTTCAAAACCAATTTTCATCAAATAAACATTGAATTCCTCGTGGAATTACATGCTCTTTCATATTTCATAAGAGTTTTCTCATTACCCCACCGAAAAATATTAGAAACCTGAAATTAGGTCTCAACCAAAACTATACGATCCCTTTAAGTGCTGATGCCAGAAATCTGTTTAAAAAGATTTTGGCATTAAGCCTTTTAGAGTTGTTCTTCTTTCCCTCAGGAGAGTTGCCAATGTTCATGGTGGGTCAATGACAGTTTACTTTGTCTCATCTGTATTCGAAGTCATGTTAAGAAATATTCACGAGTAGAATGTCTCTAGTACTGTTTGTCAATTCACTTAAATTCGGAGGAAGGGAAAGAAAATCGGCATTGCATTCACTTGATGTATTATGCAAACACCAATGCCCACTGACATGTGTTCCATGCAAGACTGTAGATATGTCTGTGCTACTGATTCATCAAGCTGTGCCACATTCTGTAACTCTTTTCAGCTTATTCGTGCAGTGCCAGGTGATATAAGCACCACTCCACTCGCTGTCCATCAGGAGTTATGTATGCTTGTGGTAAGTTTTGTGTTTTACATTTGCTTTCACACACACATGTAATCAAATAAAGATTTCTGGCATATCAACCAACTCTAAGAATTCAAGAGGTATCAGGTTTTATTATGCTTTAACAACATGTGATAAGGATAGCAAGCACTTTTTAACATTGCCTATATGATTGTATCTGTCCTGAATATGACAGTGTACATTATCACAAATTTCCATGCAATATTTATTTGGGATATTAGTAGTATTAAAGACAGATGATATATTTAAAAAAATGAAGTGAATCAAGTACTGTATACGCTATATATTTCGCGTGGGTTTTATTTTCGCGAATTTCGCGAGTCGGGAGCTATTCGCGAAATTAACAACACGCGAAAATATTACCTTCCAAAATGAATCCCTTGCCTTGATGATACGAACATTTCAGTACTAGTATACCATGTCACGGCTTACTGAACAGACCATACTGGCTAAGCTCAGTCTGGGGGGTGGTCGGGCTAGTCCACGTCTACTTACGAATACTGTAGAGCCAATCCATTATCGCAACCCCTCGTACCACTCGTCAGAAATCTAGCGCGGTGGACTTAACCACTTCAAAAATGTTGAATTCTAACTTACTAGTTCGCAGAGTTTGGTAAGTTTTTTTTTCATGCAGTGTATAAATAGTATCATTCTTATTTGCTAGTAAGTTGAAAATTCACACTTTCTTTGCCACTTCATATTTTCTCTGGTCCCCCTATCGCGAATTTAACCACTCGCGAAAATGTGTGACAGTGGCAATTCACGAAAATTTATGTACGCGAAAATTATAGTGTATACATTAAGTACATTCTCTGGGTTCTAAGAATGGACAAGATAATGAAACATCTAGAATTTCACTTAGCATGTACATTGCACCTGTTGTTTGTTGTTTACATTTTCCATTTGGACCAAACAAGATGGCTTGTCAACCCATTATTCACCTGCAGTATTGTAGTGGTGCTGGTCTTCAATGGGAACCAGTTCTATGAATTGTGTATAATTGTCTCTTTGTATGAAATAGTAAAGGATCTATATCTTTCCTTCTCCCTCTAACTATCTAATTTTCTCTGTCTCTGTGGCATGATTGTAGATGTTTACAAGGAGCTTGACAACCAGAGAAGTCAGCTGGCCGACCAAGGAGCGGAAGGTCTCCATCGAGGATCTCATCAATGACTTGCTAGCAGACATCAGGGAGGGACCACAGTACAGGGTAAAAACAACTCCCCATCTCTACATTGTTTTGTTTAGCTCTTTGATATTATGTGGTAGCATCATGCTAACTAAGAGATTTTTAAAATGGCCAAGAGTCTGTCTTTTTAGGTATGTATTCTCTCACCTCATTCTATTTTCATGTCCTGAAAAAAAAATGTATTTCTTGTGGTAGAGATGATATCCAATAAATCTTTGTACAGCAGGATTTGCTGTAATGTGGATGATCCTAAATTGTGTTAGCCAGAAAGATCCATAATGATTTAAGAAATAACAAGTCATGGAATAGTATACAAATAATGAATGTTTATGAGTGCAATGGACAGAATATTTCATGAGGTGAAAGATGAAATCATCCATTCAACGAGGCACAGCCGAGTTGAATGGATCAATTTCATCTTTCACCGAATGAAATATTCTGTCCATTGCACGAATGAAAAACATTTATTATTTGTTTTATATAACGCCTAAAATAGATCCTTGTCATTTGATGTTTTATTAATTTAGAAACGAGAGAATCTGAGATCGCGACGCTAGGACGCTGTCGCATACACACACTGCAAACCCAAGCACGTTTAACACGCGCAGCGTGCCAGGTTCTCAGCGAGCGTGCAATGGAGCAAATCGTATGGATCCAAAATTGCATGGTAAATGGAGCCACAATTGCACAGATGATGACGTCGTAGTGAAATGGGCCGAATAATCAATGTCAAACAATCAAATCAAATTACAAGGATCTCTTCTGGCGTTATATAAATATGACTGAATGTAACCCCCCCCCCCCCAAAAAAAAAAAAAAAAAAAAAAAAGAAGAAAGTTACTTACTGTTCAATAGAGAATCTCTCCTCTTGCATGAAAGGAAATACGTCACAAGTATCATTCTAAAGTGGTAAGATGAGAATAAAAAAGAACATTTTAAACATGGATGCTGTAGCATGGAATTTCTTGTTGACATGATGTTTCCGGTAAAATGCAATCAAGTGTATTCATGAATCTATAGGGAGAGATACACGAAGTAGAAATAAGAATAAATCAATGTCATCAGCAGCATAGTACATAAAATTTTAAGTGCACTTTGTGTGCATCAAATGCAATGAGTGACCCACCATCCACGTTATACAAAGACTGTATCACTGTGGAAGGTTGGTTCTCCCATGTAATGACCGTGTCACTTCTGTCTTGTATGCTTGGTTTTAGAGGAAGCTTGGAGATGAGTCAGAAGATGGAGAAAACAAGCTCTGCTGGAGATCAGCCTTCGATAGGAGTGACCTGGACTTCACTGAGAAGATCTGGATCATCCTGCGGGACAATGCCACCTGTTATGACGACATCAAGTCTGCCTTCGCCCTCGTCATTAGTGAGCTGAACAAGGGACGGATACAACCCATGGTAGGACAGGAACGAAAAAGTCCCTTCCATGTTTCAGCTTTCTTGGCCAAAATCATTCTTTTCATTCTTCTTTTTTTTAGAATTGTCAACTTGCATTTTCAAGAAACTTGGTATGATTTTGAAGAGTGATATCTCCAGGTGAGGAGTGTAGGAAAGTGTGTGTGTTGAAAATAATATTTCCCTTTTTGTGTAGGATGTTTTGTGGGATATCTTACAGAGGGATAATCTTGCAGAACTCTGTGCTAATAAAATTGCCAAGCAAAAACATTAAACTGTGCTCAACTGTACGTTATTTCACATCT
The DNA here is from genome assembly GCA_033980235.1 of Diadema setosum. NCBI lineage: Eukaryota > Metazoa > Echinodermata > Echinoidea > Diadematoida > Diadematidae > Diadema > Diadema setosum. The sequence goes on along the minus strand of CM067067.1, from coordinate 2,082,424 downwards.
CTGTGTTGAAATCTCTATCTGCAACTTTGACTGTAAATATCTATCTTCAGGAAAATGAATTCAAGAAAATATTTTCCGTTTCTGTGAATGAGTGCCAAAGTAGATGAGCAGAGAATCAACATGATGATATGACTTTTATTCACAGATCCATGGCAACAACAAGACATCTCTGGCGGAACAGATCCGTCTTCTGTACAAGGACCCCTCACATGTCCTGGACCTGCACCAGTTCCCAATGGTCCTCTTGGTGGAGATTGGTATTGACAAGCTCCAGAGAGACTACACACATTTCTTCATCGGTATGCAGACTGTTAAAGGGATCATATAGTTTTGGTTTAGACCTAATTTTAGGTTTCTAACATTTTTTGGTGAGATAACGAGAGACCTCCTATGAAATATGAAATAGAATGTGATTCCATGAGGAATTCAACATTTATTTGATGAAAATTGGTTTTGAAATGGCTGAGATATCCAAAACAGAGCAAGTCTAATTAAGTGTGGGATTCACCTTTCATTACGATTGCTTTGTTTTACTTTGTCACTAGCACTTTGCTGTGATGCAAATTTTATGACAAAGCTATGGCTATAACACTTCCAATACACTGCAGCATATAGCAATTTATTGATCGGTGTGTGTGTGGTTGTGCATTTGAGCAAAAATGTGTAAAGCTGGCAAGCTGTAGACCGAGTTGTGTTAGTGAATGTAGTGCACAAAGTGTTCATATCTAAACATCTGTTGGAACAGTTTAATGATGTGCAGTAAATTTGAGAGGTATTTATTACTCTCATTCTCTTGGTAAATGAGGATAGTAAATGTCACCACAATTAAAGTGTGTCCATGATTTAAATCATAGCTTGAAGTTTTTTGTTTGTCCATCTCTGTACAGCCCAGAAACTGACCACTCTTCACTCCCTTGAGTGGTACATCACTCCCATTGGACTCTTGACCCCTGCTGACCTGGTCTCTCGCCTGGAATGTCTGCACTGTGTCCTGCAACTGACCATTCTGGCCTCCCAATCCCTCGGACTGCCCACCAACAACATTCTCACCCTTATTAGGTCAGTGCGCTAAATAATTCACACTTATCTATTGTGAGACAAAACTGCATCTATTATTCTTTTTTCACTCCTTGAACAAATGATATTGAATACAAAGATGAACTAACTATATTGCAAGGTATAAAATGATACTGCTCAGATGTTTGATACTGTCTTAATTTCATACATGAGCCATATTGAAGAAGGCATTCATTGTAAAGATTGTGTAACTGGTCAGTGAGTCAATCACAAAGAAATCGGGATAAACATGTAACCTGCTTGTTAATGATTACAGCATTTGGTTTCCAGTGGATAAAGCTTGTCAATATGAGCCTAGTTTCAGTAATGTAGTATATTCCCTGACACAACATGTGATCTCTTTCTAATACTAGTACTCCATTACTTTAGGCAATGACTGATTACAGACAAAAGCTTGAGATGACCTTTGGACAAGCTGGCATTCCAGTGTACTCTTGTACAACAAAGGAGAAGTGCCATGCCATCAATATATCAACGGTATTTGATGCAGCTATACAAATGCTATGATGTAAATTGGGAAATATCCCAATAATTCACAAACATAACATTCTCATTCTTTGTTGCCTCCTTCTGATTCTATGTAATAGGAGTGCTTTGGCCCACTACAAGGGTCATCCTCCAGATGACCAACACACATTTGTGTTACCTGTCGAGCTGACCGCTGTCCAGAACCACTACAAAGAGTGAGTTTTGACTTCACTTTGATTCATATTGAGTCTTTTATGTATATGATGTAAATGCTGAGTGAATGGAGAAAAACGCTTTTTTTTGTGTGTGTGTGTTGAAACATCAGAAGTGTGTTTTGGTGTTGATGTGAAAAGGGCATTGGTGTGATAGACGTTTGAATCCTGAATAAAAGTTTATCTCAGTTGAACTTTGATTTTCTTCAAATTGATGGAGGGTGAGTCACTTGTGCACATAAGACTAACTTCTGGGGAAGTTTGGAGCAAAACATAAGAGCCTGCAAAACCTACATTTTGATAGACCAACCTACCTCTCCTTGTATCAATGTTTCCGATGTATCTGTATGTACATATCTCTTCCTTTTTTCTTTTTCTTTTTTATTTCACCATTTTTGTGGGACATACATGAAATAAAACTTGAATAAAGGCAAGATTTAGATTTATTGACCAAATCTGAGTTGTTGTTTTTTGAACTGAAATCATTTATTTTTGACATACATAATCAATGGAAGCCAAAAATTGACCTATTTACACCACTGAACTGCACTAAGTTAAATTGTATAATACTTATTAACATTTTTTTGGTATTATCCACCCTTGGAATATTCATTTAACTTATGTTCATATTTAAAGAGACAGAGAGACATCAGTGCAGATGACTTTGTAATCAACTTCAATTTCTTAATAGTCCAAACCCCGTATTTGTTAACCATGGCATGTTTTTAGACAAGCCAGCAAATGTTTATATAATATTGGATGGCATTGAGATTAAAATACAAGGAAATATTGGACAAGCTATGCACAAATATTGGACGAGTCGAAGACGAGTCCAATATTTTGCTTAGCGAGTCCAATATTTCCTTGTATTAATCGAAAATAGGACATCCAATATTATCATTATTATCCTACAGAGGATTTTAGCAAAGAATACTTTCACTTACCCTTTCTGTCTCCGAGTGCTGTATGGTCTCCTACTGTACTTGATCTTGACATGGGGTATGGTACCGGTACACTCTTCAGTGCAAGTTAATCTACTTCATTCCCTGATAAAACAGTGATCTATATGTATCCATGGTAGTCGTCATATTACTGTTAGGCCGAGATCTATCAATAGCTAATTTAGACCAGAATTAGATGTTCTTGTATCTGAGATCTGAGACACAATTCACGTCACATCTACCGTAGATCGTGAAAGATTTACTTCAGTAGTGCTGTAGTTCTATGGCCTACTGTACTTAGTAATAACACATTATGCATGTAAATGCAAGCGACGGCAGCCGGCTTCATGTATTTGTATATCGCGCGCGGGCTATCTAGCAGTAGCGCTGAGCTGATCAATCATCGCCGGCCTGCACAAAAAAATGCAACTTGTTTTCATCAAACCTAAATTTAATTTCCTGGTATGAAAGTGATATTTTGAAAAATTGTATGCAAAACAATTTCAACTAATTGATATATGAAATTTGTTTGTATAAACACAAAATTTTAGAAGAAACGATATTTTAGTTAATTCGTGATTGACCAATCAGAGACGTTTTTACTTCATATTTCAGGTCATCTCGTATATATCTCAGCCAATCATGGTGCAGTTTATAAAAACTTTGGGGAATCCCCCTCTTGCCGTCCAATATTTTAAATATTGGTCGCCTCAGCAAAAAAATATTGGTCGAGTTCAACAAACTTTCTAAGTGGGTCGGAGGTTATGAGGTGCGTCGACAAAATAACACTTTGTATTCGGGCTCCAAAAATCCTGTGTATGGATAATAATTCTTAATATTTTGCATTGTGCAACATCTGCAATACCCATTATGTGAGAATGAAGGTTAGTACAGCCATCACCAGTTAATTGGGCAGACCCAAGAATAAGATCTTTGCTCTGATGAAGCTACTGTCCCGGTGAGAATAGGTCAGATATTGAGTCATCATCCTATATGGAGGTTCACTAAATGGATTGACTTGCATGCTTCTTCAAATGTCACCAACAAGCTCAGACCATGTTATGTATTCAAGGATAGTTTTTAAATCATATCTAACCAACGTATCTGCCCATCACACTACTTGTATTGACCAATGTTTTGTACTCATCCTGAACTTCACCCTTTAAGTATACTGTGAACATTGCATCCTTTAACTGCAGACATAGTCATGATGCAAAACTACAGCTCACTCTTTCCCATTCAAAGTGAGGCAATACTGTAAAAGTGGATATTTTCGCACGACTAATTTTTTGTGCTCGGCCGGTTAAGAAGAATTTTGCATGCTTTTAATTCCGTGGAAGCAAGACATTAACTACTGGAACATATGGCAAGCAAAGATATTTGCATACTTTTATTTACGTGCTAGCTTCTAGTTGCGCGAAATGCATGAAAATTTTGACTTTTACAGTATGCTGACAGTCTATGTAGTAGACACCAATTTTGTTTTTCACATAAAGTTCTAGGTTGAGATTGTTAAGATGAAACTGTTTAAAGGGTGTGTACAGTTCTGGTCGGGGTGAGGATTTAGCTTTTAATGCTTTGCGAGATATTCAAAAACCACTCTATGAGATGTCAAGGAGCATGCAATTCTTAGGGGTATCAAAAGTTTATTTGATGAAAATCGGTTTTGAAATGGCTGAGATATCCAAAAACAAGGTGAAACAAAGAGATCCTAATAAAGTTGGGGCATGTCGCCTTTTATTATTATCACTTTTGGGGATATCTCAGCCATTTGAAAAGCAATAATCATCAAATAAACGTTGAATCCTTCTTAAAATCACATGCTCTTTCATATTTCATAAGAGGTTTCTCATTATCTCACTTAGGAAAGTTCAAAACATGAATCCCCACCTTAACCACTACTGTACAGTCCCTTTAATATTGATCCAATGTCTGCTATAGGCTCGACTGTTCACCTCTAATAAATCTTTTAGAGCCAAAATAATGTAATGCCAGTAAACACCTCCACTAATCAGGGTTCGAAATTGGCGATGGTCCGCTGGCCATTGGCCACCCAAAATCACGTCGGACTAGCTAAAAATCGTAAAATTATGAAGTTACTAGTCCGTCTGGCTAGCCAAAATATTGCTTCAGTGTCAAAATTGATTCTAAGTAGTCCGCCTGGCTAGTTAAAAAAAAAAAGTTAAGTGCGACCCCTTGATTATATCATGTCTGACCTATTTGCCACCATGTCTCATTACACTGAAGGGTAGGGTCATCGTTTCCAAATTTAGAGGGGAAAATCTTTTTGTCCAGTGTCCATCAATACAGTCATAAAGACATTTGTGTTGGGATATTTTAGATGAATTCAGGTAGTTATTCACTGATCATTTAATAGTTGCATTGCATGAATATCACAAGTGGATGTGAGATGAAAAACTACTTATATCAGGTGTAACTATCTATTTGCCAAACTAAGTCCAGCCATGTGGTAAAAAGTGAACCGTGACAACGGTTTCAGGCAAAAGTCGCAAGAGCAAATCCCTCCTACCTTGGGTACAAAGTTTTTGACCATTATTTTTGTCGATTTTGATTTTTTTTTTTTTGGGCAGCAATTGAATCTTTGATATGTTTTGTACATCTACACTAAATTTCATAGCATTAGACTAAGTTTTTCATGTCGAAAATGGAATTTTAAACACCCTACCATATGTTGGATCACACATCAGTTTCGAGCTTCTTTCGAACACCGCGCCAATATGCCCAGTGTTGCTACTGCACAGGGTCTCAAATGCGATTGGCTGGCCTTTTTTATGGCATGAAATTTTCGCAAATTGCCACTGGCGTTCAATGCATAGTGTAGACAAGAGCTTTCACATACATTTTAATTTCGCGAATCTTGGCGCTCACGAAATTCACAAAATAAAAATACATGTGAACATTCCTCGTTTTACAGTATTTCACTGGACGTGCTAGTATTTGACAGAATGCTTCAAAAAATTTTGCTGAGCCTGTGATCATATCTAAAATCCCATTTTCTGGTGCACAACTCTTCTTCATTGAGTACACCATGCTCTCAGCTAGCTGTAGGTGGTGTTTGAATGCTGCCCTCTACATCATAAAGCAGCTGTTGGAGATTCTTGAGAGTACATGTCAGGCCTATGAATATGGGGCATAATACTACATGATGCTGTTGCATCATTCGCCTTTCTCTCTGCTTGCTGTATCTTATGTTTATTGTAACAAAGCAGATGATTTGTTTAAATACCATGATTACTCTTCATCATAGAATTATGCATTTGTATTCATCATTATGATGATTCTCATGTGTGAATTATTATCATTATTTTTCATTAAGTCATTAATGCTATTATCTTTATTATTATTACTATTTATTATTATTGTTGTCGTCATCTTCCTTAGTATTATCATCGTTTTTAGTTTCTGTTATGTATGTTATCTGTGAATTCATCATGGACAGTGTACAAAGTACATGTTGCTATCCATGCACATCTTGTACATGCTTGACAGGATCTGTCAGAACCATTCATTTTACAAATAAATTCTTCTGAGTGTGACAAAATTCTTCCTTCAAAATTCTGCATTTATAAGTTGGCAGCAATTCCACATTTTGTTCATTCTCAACATTAGATGATGGAGATTAAAGAAGCAGATTGATAGATATGATGTGTATCAGTAGAAAAAAAAAAATTAGTTAATAAGATATCGTTGTGAGATTGGGTGGCAGGTGTAACGATGACATTTTAATATGTAACCCTGCTGTACGTATAATACCACACATGACCATAGATTGATGAAAGATGAATCATATTAAACTGATAAAGAACTTCAACATGAGAAATAAGTATTCAGGAATAGAATCAAAGGAGGGTGGAGGAGAATGTACATGGACAAATAAAGAATAGAGCATGCAAGAAGTAGCTGCACTATGTGAAAGAAAACAAGGAATAGAACATGGTTTGTATCATATCACATCGTTTGTTCACTCATTTGACAGCCTGAATGTTAGCTAGAAGTCACATACAATATATCTATTGAGTGACATTCAGTGTCACGTCGTGTTGAAAATCACCACAATCATCTCTCACAGGCTGTCATGAGCAGATCAAAACTGAATTGCTCTTTGTCATTACTTGCAGACAGCATCTATAAAAAGGCAGTCATCTTGGGATTTATTATTCAAGATTCATTCTTTCATATATTAGAAATCAGTCCTAACACCTCAAGGATGCAGCAAAACTGATTTGAGGAAAAGAGATATGAGGAGATATTAATATAGCATTCATTCAAACTGAACCTATCAACCATAAGGTAAGCAAGAATAAATCCTTTGATATGAGAATCAAGATAATTTAAAAAGTTACCATATCCCTCCCTGCCCCTCCCCCCCCCCAAAAAAAAAACCCCAACCCCCCCCCCCCAAAAAAAAAAAAAAAAAAAAAACAATGAATTATGCAGGCTTTTATTTCATGCTGGCTGGATTTATTTTGTAAGCTTCTGAAAGAGTTATCCTATTTTCTCCACTAGATCAAGTTCCTGTTTGTGTCATCTTGAATATGCCACATAAGTTCTTTCCATTCACATAATAAGGATCTTCTTGACTGCTGGAAATGATGAATCATCAGCTCTACCTACGTAGATCCTTTCAATGGAGCAGGGGAGAGGGTATGATGCTATTATTTGATTTCAACCTCGTTATTGGATATTATTGGCCTAGTTGTAAGGCTACCAAACTCTCTCCCACCCAACCCCATGAAATACATGCTGCCGTAAAGTCCCCTTGCGTGGGAGCCAGGTGTGAGTATGACTCATGGCCACATGGGTTATGTGATATACACATTTCTTGGAACTCATTCACTTCTGAAATTCTATTTAAGATGTTGTTGTTGTTGTTGTTGTTGTTGTTGTTGTTGTTGTTGTTGTTGTTGTTGTTGTTGTTGTTGTTGTTGTTGTTGTTGTTGTTGTTGTTGTTGTTGTTGTTGTTGTTGTTGTTGTTGTTGTTGTTGTTGTTGTTGTTGTTGTTGTTGTTGTTGTTGTTGTTGATGTTGTTGAGAGTATTGCAGACATTGAATTTTGGGTGGTGTGGTACTGACAGTACATGATGAGTTCCAGCTGGTTGCCAGTCTGTCTCTGGCTACCCATATTGCTTCTCTTGAGTAGTCTCTGTAGGTTTTATATGATACAGGTTCTGTATAAGATACGTAGGTAATTTTGTAGGTAGGTAGATAGATATATATAGATGGATAGATATAGATGTAGATAGAGTAGAGATAGATTCATTAATAAAGATAGATTGGCAGATAGATAGATCCAGATAGTATATAAAGATAAATTGGTAGATAGCGTAGACAGATAGATAGATAGATAGATAGATAGATAGATAGATAGATAGATACAGTGTAGATAGATAGATAGATAGATAGTATATAAAGATAAATTGGTAGATAGCATAGACAGATAGATAGATAAATAAATATATACATACATACATACATACAAACACATATAACTTGTTTCTACCACTGATTAGCAGTCATACTCTGCTGAAATTCCTATCACTTTGATTTCTGAATTTTTAAAGCTGTTGATATGTTAATCTTTAACTCAACTTGCACTCATCTACTGCAGCTCCACATTTTGCACTCGTAAACATCTATTTTTGTGCGAAAAAAAAATTGTCATCACTTGTTTTGCCGCTCTGTTCAGTCCCCCATGTAAATCATTGATGTACCTTTCCATCACTTGTATTTAGGGTGAATCAGTAAAGCAAACAATTTGCTTACTCTGGGCTTCTCCGAGCTTCTCTGGGAGATTCAGTCATTTTCTATGTCCTTTGTCATGTTACTGGATGCTCGTCAGGATATGGACATTGTTCTCGCTAATTACAAGATGGCAGAAGTGTACTTTGCACACTTCTTCTTCGGGTGATATCCCTCTCTCTCTCTTACTCTCACTCTCACTCCCTTCTTATCCTTCACATGAGCTTCAGGGAATAAAAATCTCTGCCTCATATTAAGTTACTGCACGTGCTAATGGTATCATTACGTCTAAATATAACCCTCCCGCACACTTGATTATGGGTTGGTCGGTGAAAGTAAGGGGCCATCCGAGCCCCTGCGCAGGTCGTCAGCGTCCGACAAGGATGAGATGACCATGGCAGGTGTTAGTTGATCAGATCCTACGGCCCGCGAGCTCTCATCCGCCAGACGCATTGATTGGCAAATAATAGGACAGAGTCAGTCAGGCGTTGACAAGCTGTCAGGCAGGTCGCGGCGCAGGTATCCGCAGTGGCTGCAAGCAGAAATCAAATAAAACTGGCTGCTTCCGTTTCGTTTCGTAGTACAGGCAATGTGAAATGGAGCGTGAAGCAGAGATGCTGTAAGCTGGTCTTTTATATGTATGAGAACGGGAAGGATGGCACCCTTTTTCAAAGTCTCATTGAGCATACAGCACTGCACTCAAGAATGCAGAATGATGAATGGCTGCAGCGTATTACGCTCCTGGGATTTGCATGTAATCTGGAATTAATGGCGTGAAATACAGGAAGTGAATTTCTATGAAGTATCAGTAGCCACATTTTTGTTCCCAGGGATATTCAAGATGTCAGGGTAATATATGTTATTGACGTTAAACGGTGGAATATGAGATGACTCTTGCTTACGGGGGAAACTGGGATTAATTGCACAGGAATGAAGATACCCCCAAAGTTGTGGGAGGCACCTAGAAGCAGGGTGGGAAAATGATTAACAAGTGATTAATTTGTTCCCCAACATGTTTCTTATTAATTGTTTGCTTTGCTGTTTACCAACTATCAATCGCCCACAAGGATTTGAAGACCAATCTTAATAATGCTCTCAAAGTTAGAAGATTAGTCCTAAAGTATGGACCTTTCTTGCGTTTGCTTGGAATATCAAAAACAGCATTGAAATGTCATTCTGCTAACTTCAGAAATACCTTGAACCTCCACAAAGCTGCAATCAAGATTCTACATTTCTGCTCTTCATTTGCATATGGTCCTTTCTCCACATACAGTCTAGTAACTAGAGTTAGAGGACTGTCTTGTGGCCATACTTGCTATGAATGCATCACAGATTACATCACTGATTTTCTTTTTCTTTCTTTCTTTTTTTTTTTGGAGGGGGGGGGGGGCAAAGGTTTCTACCAGAAGATTTATGTCAAAGATATTAAATATTTACTGATTGATTGCCGATGTACAAGCCGAGTGGCAGATTCTGATTCACGTGAGTGGCTTTAGTCTGAGAGCTTTTGAAGTGCGATTCATTTCACGCACAACCCTGTGTCACCCAAGCTAGGTGGTGAAAAGCACACCTCATCTAAAAGACCCTTGTCTTCTTCTATGACTTGGAATGAGTCAGTGTAGAAATCTGGATGTCACTGCATTGGTGTCATCAGAGCAAGGTTCTGTTCTTGATGCTCAAGGAGGATGGAAAATGACTCTTTCCTTGCTCCAGTGCTGCAACTGTCCTGGTCACTTACTTTGCCGCTGAGTTGAGTTTGGCTTGTAAAGCAAGGATCGTATCAATGTGTAGACTTCTGGCATGATTGTAGCACTTGCCCGTTATGCAGCAAGTACAAAACCGTTGATGCCCTGCACTCCTTCATACCCTGTATGTATAGAAGCCTTTTTGGGTGGAGTTTGTCCCAATATCTGTGACATGAAGCCACACAAGACACTTTGTGACTCCTCAAAATGTTTGGCATCACATGACTGGTTGCCCATCAATCTCTCGTGGCAACCAATCACAACTAGATGGATTGGAATTATAAGCAATAAGTCCTGCCTGAGGTTAGTTGTAGAGAGGTTTGAATGAGAAACTCACAATCTTGCAGATGGATTCCTCAAGGCCTTTGCCTCATGGACAATTCTGCCTTCCCAAGTTCACATATATAATTACTAAAACTACCTGATCTTGAGATAATCATTCAAGTTTGATTAGTCCTTCAATCACCAGTGAGCAAATCTACCCATGACAGAATCAGAGAGTACTTCCATTTGTAAATGATGAAATTTTTCTGCAACTGATTGACAAATTGCCTTGCATCAATGCAAATATTTAAAGCACTAAATTGATCAGTGTTAAAGCACTAAATTGATCAGTGTTTCAGTAGAAGCCATGACAAAAGAAATCATGGGCATACAAAGTTGTATACTCAAGCAGAATTCAAGCCTATATGACCTGATTACCGAACAGGCGTCATATCCGCTAGACACGGAGCTTCCACCTGACAGCCAGTGCCGGTTCCATATCCTTATAGCATGCAGTGGGTGCAGCGTATTATTCAAAATGATGAAAGTTCCGATACAAGATATTAGTCGTGGAACTACAAGATTCATTAATGCAAGAGCAAGATGATGCTGAAAACTTGACAGATGTTCTGTTCCAAACCAATCCCGAATACCACACTCCCAAATTTCCAAGTCATTCCAATACTCTTCCCGATGTGCTAAGCTTGGATTAGACAATTTTTACAATCCTTATTCCTAGTGACCAAGTCTGTGATCTGTAGTATGGCAGTCCTTGATGGACTGTCTGACCAAACAGACAATCAGGATAAAACAAGGGACATGCTGCAATTGATTGACATATTGCCCTCCGTCGATATAAATAAGCACAGATTGAATCAGTGTTGTAATAGTAGCCATGACAAAAAAATCATGGACATACAGCTGTACATACTTGGGCTGGATTCAAACCAACGACATGTTGTGATGCATTAATTGCAAGATCACCGATGTTGTGATGCATTATGGTATCACTGTGATATACAGAATAAAGCATTGGAGAGGAATTATGAATCCCAGCCACTGTATAGATCCATAGGTGAGATAGTCTACCTTCAATGCTCCTCTTGGCCCAGGTGAAAAAACAGGTACCTCTGCCATTGCTGGAGTCAAAGGATGGCAAGGCTCAGTATTTACAACTGGAGATGTTACCTTTAAGATTTAAGCATCATCATCATCACCATCATCATTGTTATTATTATTATCATCATCATCATCAATAACATCATCATCATCATCATCATTGCCATTATCATCATCACCATCACCATCACCATCATCATTGTCATTATCATCACCATCATCATCATCATCATTGTCATTGTCATCACCATCAACACCATCATCCTCATCATCATCATCATTGTCATTATCATCATCATCATCATTGTCATTATCATCACCATCAACACCATCATCATCATCATCATCATCATTGTCATTATCATCATCATCATCATTATTGTTATCATCAGGTTCCCTCCACACACAATTTTATTTATCCATCATGAATGTACCCTTGAGAAGGATTTCAATTGATTTTGTGCTTTGTAAATGCTATTTGTATGCTGAACTTTAATATTTATGATTTATGTGTTAACTTTACATTTTCATGGATGGATGTTGTAAACACAACACTGTAGGATTTGTGTGGAAACTTGATAAATGAAATGAAATGAAATGAAATGAAATCATCACCATCATCATTGTCATAATCATTATCATCATTGTTGTTATCATTATTTCCATTATCACCATCATCATAATTATTATTATCATCATCATCATTACCATCATCGTCATCATCATCATTATCATTGGTACTGATGATGAAAAGACATATGCCTACTTCTCAAGAAAAGTCCTGCGGGTTCAGACTTTTATAGAGCAGGAAGTGTTTGTGTTTTAGATCGTGAGAGGCAGGTGAGGTTAATAGCAATTACTGCGCATCATAGACACATGCCTTGCCGATGTTCACGACAAGCTTCCGGCAAGCACACTCTGATGTTGATCAGGTGGTAAACATTGAGCAGTATGTGTGATGTAAGAAGAGAAGGCTTGAGATTTTGCTGTTGTTTACTGTGGTCGAGGGTTTGAGAACTTGGGAAGAAAGAAAAGAAAAGGTGAAACCTTACGTTTCAGTGCAGTTTGTTACACTACAGTTAATGTACATAATGTGTATCGTTTCTACTTTGAGATATCACAAATTACTTGAAATACAGTGGTATTTTTTTTTCCATCATAGGAAAGGAAGAAGATAATGGCTACAGTGTCAAGAAAATTTTCCTTGTATGTGTCCTGCATACTTCATGATTTATGGATCTCTATTCCTACGTCAGAAGCACTTGCTAATCAAGAAGAGATGGATATTGTTAGATGTGTGGAAACCCACTCTTATAAATCTTATTCTTGGAAGAGAAGTGGAAAACATCTCAGTTCTTGGGGACCATTAGAGTTTCATCTTTCCCTCACTCTCTCTCCCCGTCTCTCTGAAGCAGCTAGTGCTAGAGTGAGATGACTGATACTTATGGGTAAATTGCATTTGCCAGCACTAACTGTGGGTTAGACACCCTTTCTCCATCTCGTTTGCAGTTGCCGCCGCTGATCTGTAAAAACTACCACCTGTCAAATACACTCAAGTAGTGTCAACCCACTGAATTTATGCTGGCTCCCCTTTGCTTAGGTATCTCAGATTGTTCTTTTTTTTTATCATTTGCACAAAATGCAGGGTATGATGAAAGGAAAAGTACTCTTTTGTGAGAACAGTTGTTTACTGAATTACTGAATTTCTGAGATCAATATGTTGATGTCAGATTCTTGCTTCACATACCAGTATAACAGAGAGAGAATGTAATGCTATGAACAGTATTTTTGTCTATAAACTTAACATTATTATATGAGAAGTCAGCTACCAATCAGTTATTGCATATAAGAATGGGATATTCTGTAATATTAAATGGGTTAGTCAAATACCGATTAGTGATTGGCTAAACACAGTCACATGATGGAGGCACATTGGTTATGTTCGCCCATGGGCAGAACATTTTTGTAATGTTCTCCCATGGGAAAACATTTTCACATAGCAAATGGCAAACAATACCAAACAATTTAACGATCATATTTTCATGCAATCGATACGATAAATTTGCCAATTCCATACAATGTGAAAAAGCAGATGACGCAGATGATGGTATTTGACTAACCCATAACAGATGGTGACTTTTGTTGTCGGGAACATGTACCAAACGTTCCACCCTCAGGGTTTGAAATGCTTTTTCGGGAGGCTGTAAGTCCCTCAACAGCTTTTCAAACCCTTCGGGTGGAACATTCGGTATGTTCCCTCCCCTGCCATTCATCATCTGTATAATGTTTACTCAGGGACAGAACACAACATGGCAAAAGATTTTGTATTAATATACAAATTAATAACAATACCATGAATGAAAGGACAATGATATCTAAAACCAAGATGTCACATAATTATCTCATCCACAGATGTGATTGAAGGAAGTCGTTAAGTACACTTTATAATAAAATACTGCACTGATGTAAAAATTCAACTGTTCTGGTGGTGAAGCTGGAGATCTTTAGACAAAGCCACCACTGAACATTTTCTGCAAATTTGCTTAATTTGCTACTTCGTTACCCTCTCTTCCTCTTTCCCTCTACCCCTCTCTAACTTTCTATGCAGAGCTTGACGGCAGGCACCAAATGGCTTAATAGCTGTACATGTTACTTTTTGTGTCTTACTGATCATATCCTGGTGATAGTTTTAATGCAACAATAGTTTATAGTATATATACCAAAGTAGGCTTTATAATAATGATGGCTCGGTCACAGTAAGTTCATATTAATGTATAGTTTGTTTGTTTTTCTTCTTCTTCTTTTTCTTCTTCTGTTTTATTACATAGAATTTGGCAACCTTACATTATCATTCTGGTCTTATCTTCTATCCGTTCTCCGTTTCTTTTTCACAAACACTGATTACTCGGGGCTAACAGCCAAACAAGCTAGCTTTCATGTAGGTCCCGTCATACTTCTCTTTGATCAACCCCATTTCGATTTCGATTTTGACCAGTTATCATTACATGTAATTACTGTGTTATCACCATGCATATTGTTTGTTTTCTGCACATTGTTCACAAGGTAAAAGAACTTGTCTGGTTTCTGTTGTAATGTTCATAAATGAGAAGTATGAAAATAAAATGAATTGAATTGAATTGAAAAGGCTTCGTGACAGAATCTAGATATATGCCTGGTATTCTCAATCTGTTCAACTTACTCATGTACGTAATACAGATGCTGACGTTTATTGACAGGAATGTGCATTTTGCTCATTTCTATATTATCTAAAAATCTGTCTGTATATAAAAATGAATTCAGAGTTAAGTATACAAAAGTCCCATTTTAATAGAGAGGTAAATACAGTGTATGTCTTCAGCCTACATATAAGTTCAGGGAACTTATCAACCTCCCATGCTACAGGTAGTATTTACAGTGTATTTCAAATTGTCTAGATATATAATCTGTCTGCTCCCTTCCAATATGAGTTATCAATTGTTTGTAACCTCGCAGCACCAAAAAAAAAAAAAATGGCAATTGAGGTTCTTACATACAGATCAGGCTCTCATGGAAGAGATTTTCAGGAACTTACTTTCTAGAATAAAGGCTATTTGAGTATACTGACTCACTTATATGTGTGAATATGCATCCAAAAAAAAAAAATGGGATTAAAACTCCATGACAACCACTGTGAAGGGATCACTGGATTATCCTTGGTAGGGCTTGTACTGGGAACTTGGTGTCTTCATTATTCAAAAGCATGCTAAGGTATTAGTGCTACTGCTGACTGTTTTGCAATTTTATATTTGGGATTTTCATTCATGTACAACTGCATATATATGCCCCCATAGATGGAAAAATGCAGAACAAAAAACAAAACAATAACACAATGAGGAAACCATTATCTGCAAAGCTATAAGAAAATAGTACTTACACTCAATTCTATGCTTTCAAACCAAAGATTGAGATACAAGAATGATTACTCATACTTCTTCCAAACTACCAAATATCCAAAAGCAATTAATAACATTGCTGACACAAAACTTTGTGTATCTTTTTTTTTTTTTTTTTTTTTTTTTTCAGGCCTGCTGGAAAATTGCCTCATGCAGCTCTTGGTGTTTTTGTAATTTAAAAAAAAAAACAGACCATGAAAATATTGTCCCAGATTTTAAGATCACTATGTAAACTTTGAAACCATGCAAGATGACCTGGATATACTAGACATGTGTTTAATAACCCTTTGCATGTGTGTGTTTCCCAAATTGCACATTTAGACTCACAATTTATCGAGTGGCACGCTAAAAATGTCATGCATACAAAGGGTTAAAAGGTGTGGGATGATAAGTTGACTTACGGATGAAAGCAATATTTTGTAAAGAGCCTCAAGAGTGTGATGGTGCTTTAGAGAGCTCTCTGTCCTTGAAAACAAAATGATAGAGATGTCTGCATGGTGGATGTAAAGCTGCAGGAATCTTAGACTATCTGACCTATAAGAGAGTAAGTGCTGGGGGCATTTCATGAAATGTCTTGTCTGATATTTTTTTCTGATGTATTTGCTCTTGGCCAATCAGATGCAAGGATTTCAGTAGCCTATAACAATTTGTCAGAAAAAAAAATTACAAAACCTTTATAAAATCCCCCCCCCCCCTCCCGATTGCTCAGAGTGGAGTATCCATAGTTCATTTATCCATCAAGAGAGTAAAATGGGTGCAATAAGGGTTTTGGCACAGCAGTGAAGTTTGCCGTCGGAAATGAGCAAAATGCATAACGGACCCTGGGGGACCCTCCGCTCTGCCAATGTTTTTATTTTCTTGTTTACAATGCAGCAAGAAGCACATAGCTTGAATGTCAAGGATGTGTTCAAAATGTTAAGTTTGCATTTAAGTGCTGTGTTCAATAGAATATAGAGTAATACATGTAGATATAAAGGGAAGTAATCACACATATCACATGGGATTGAACATCACTCATTATCACATGTTCATCAACATTGATATAGATCATGGAACGCTCCAGTTTGAAGTGCAATTCTATACAATATTCAAGTTGACTTTGATTAAAGGGAAATGAATCCTAAATAATAATGTGGATTGAGGGAAAATGCAGCAATATTAGTTAAGTTCGATGATCAAAGTTATGAATTTTCAAAGTTCAATGCTGCAGTAACTGGATGAGAAGACTATGACATTTTGTGACATCACACATCGTCGCCGGTCACACGAACCGACGAATCCCTCAGGTTTGCGTAAGATTGACAATTCGAGAAAATCGCGTTTGAAGTTAACCCATTTTTGACTTATGGTTGCTACACTTTCATGTCTATAATTTCCAATTATTTTTGTAGTACATCAGACTTCAATTCTTACTCTAACTTGTGAAGTTTTTATCGAATTGTATTGTTAACAAATAAGCGGGAAATCGTCAAAGAGCTGCATGCATGTATTTTCGGTCTGCAAAGAATGTTGTCATTTTCCATGTGTGTCCATATGTACATGTACATTGAGCGTTGTTATTGTCAACGCATGTATTACATAGTACGCGCACTGTGCGCGCGGTCAATGAACTGTTGAATCTCAAAAACTACACGCAAGTCAATGCGCACTGATTCGTCGGTTCGGTGACCGCGCGTACTAGTACGCGCGGTCACCGAACCGGAACCGTCGCATCGCCTGATTGTTTAACACACGCGTCTATGGGGAAAACAAATAATTTTCAAAAATGGAATTACAAACTTCTACAAAAGTGTTAACTACGTAAAAATTACACCGAATTACACACTGAGAATTTCAGAATATGTAGTATGGAATGTCTACTATCGAAATGAGTGAAAATCTCAAAATCGAAAATTTGACCCAAAATCGAGTGATTCGTCGGTTCGTGTGACCGGCGACGACATGGACATCGATGTAATGAAAATATAAACAAAAAAAATCTGTATATTATCACTTTTCTAACATAATGAAAGAACACATGACTTATCTCTTTCAGAAAGCAGAGGGATTAATGTTACCCTGTACATATGTTAGTTGCAAGTAGAGGGAATGTGTACTTTTATTTTTAAAAAAATTTCTTTTAAAGAGAATATTTAATTCTTTGTATACTTCACAATCGGGTACCACTTAATTAGGTACTCTGCTGCAAATTGACTAACAAGCTGAAAAACAGTTCCCATTTGCGTTTTACATTTACTGGATTAACCAGATCTATTTCCATACAGTCCTGCAGAATGCCTTTAAAATATGTTGTCGCTTGGGCGACAAGACCTCGTATCTACAAAATGTGAAATGTTCAAGAGAGCAAAAAAAGAAAAGAAAAAAAAACATGGCTGCCAAAGCACTGCATCAAATGGGGGAGCATTTCCTTTGACATGCCGTGGTGTCTTTATTGTGGGGGTAAGACAGCTAGGATTGGGACAGGACATCACATAACTGATTATCTGACTGTTAATCCAACAAAGTCATATTCACCAAAATTTCAGATACGAGGTCTTGTCACCCCAGCAACGATGTGTAAATATAAATCATGAAAAAACTGTGAGGTGCTGAAAGTCAATAGAGAGCTTAGTTTGATGTTTTAAACATTAATTGTGCACTGTACGACTGATTCGCCGTATCTTTGGTAATAGATGCATGTATGCATGCCGTATATGAACCCTTGCGCCAGCACCACACACACTATTACCAACATGCTCACACACACACACACACACAGTGACACACTAATTGCTATACATGTGCCATGAGCTATGGCCAGCTCGCGAGAAAAACAAAGAATAGACTAACTCCATTGAGACTCTAACCTTTTTCCTGGCCGTTAATTGAAAATAAACTTACAGTTGCCATTAAACACACAGGGACACAGCAGAATTTGTTGCTGCATTTGGCTGCATATATATGCATGCATATAGGAATCTAGTTTCAAATGACAGATGTTTGGAAGCGCACATGTGGTTTGAGGAGGACTCAGGCTGCATGCAGATTATCTGGCACTTTTGTTTTGACTTAATCACAATTAATAGAAGCAATATCCTGCTCAGAATAATACAGAACTAATCAATATCTCTTGTTTTTAATGTAATTTGTCAATAATTTTTCCCTATAAAACATATATTTCAAAAAAGAGACTTAGGATGTGATAATGGAAAAGCATCAAAATGTCTAGAATGTATGTGGTTTACACATGTATGTAAATATGCTGACACCATCTGTTGTCTCTTGTGATGAATTTGGTACCTCATTTGGACCAATGTGCATTTACATCAAAAGTAGACCAGCCCGAAACTATCTCAAGATGTTGTCCAATAGCGGTACCGCGTTTAGTAGTAAGTGGGGCTTTGTACTGCAATAATCTTTTGTCTCGATCGGTTCCACTATATTCTTGGTGTAACCAATGGTCTATATCTAAACATGCTGCAATGCTTAGATCCAAAGTATTTGCTATAATTTCTAAATATTCCTGTTTTTGTCTGTGAACATTGGACATTTCACTCATCAGGCTGACATTTCCAATGGTGCTTAAAATGAGTCTGAATCCACAAGATAAGTTAATCTGCAGAACTGCTGCACCAGAGACTGTCTGGGACCGAGTGGTATGTATATTCCATGCTACACTCATATCACATCGAGGGTACAAATTTGTAGTTTCATTTTTTTTTTTCTGCACCACAACTACATGAAGTATACAGTGTATGAGGGATGTGTTCTCAGCAATGTGCTTGAACATCTGTGCATAATTGACCTGGAAGCATGATAGACTGGAGAGGTTACTCCTGAGTAGGGATAGAGAATATGTTCATTTTGTCTGCTTCACTCATAACTGCTGGTGCAGAAGTGGAGTATGTTCACCACCAATCATTTGATTCCAGTGCAGAGAGAAATTAATGATTTTTTTTTTCTTTTGGTAGAATCATTTAGTACTGATGTGGTGGAAAGGTACTTAAAGGGGATGGCTAGTAACTGATCAGTGGGAATCAGTGGGAATGCTGGGGGATGATTGTTCCAATTCATGTGGGATTCATTTAAGAGTATGTTATATCTATTGTTATGTGAAAACTATTTGCTTCAGAACGATCTCATATTCAAGTAATGAGTAGTTTAATGCCCCGTCACTGTACAGACATGCTAACCTGGAAACATTAAACTGCACATTACTTAAATATGAGACCATTCTGAATCAAATAATTTTTACTCAACAATAATATGATGTACTCTAAAATGAATCCCACAAGGATTGGAACAATCATCCCCCAGCATTCCCACTGATTTCCACTGATCAGTTACTAGCCATCCCCTTAAAAAAAACAACAGCACTCCGAGAGAGCAGGCGTCCACCAAGCAGCCATAATTAAAATATTGCCATTTCATAGGCAGTATCTTCAACACAAACATAAAGCCCGCCGCACACTACACGATTTTGCCCCGATTCACCAGTCTTAAGACCTTAAGACTAGAAGTGTGACGTCACAGTCTTGCCATTTTCTAGTCGTACGACTGGGTCTTAGCCCCAGTCGTAGAGATTTGACATGTTGAATTTCTACGACCAGTCGGGAGCTTTCAGCCATTCACAATGCAGTAAAATGCAAGCTCTCGCAGTGCGCACTGCGCGCGCTTTACAGTCAGGTCGTATAGTGTGCAGTGTCCGGTCGTACGACTGGCCTTAAGACCCAGCTTGGCTTAAGACTTTAAGACCAGTCTGATCGTGTAGTGTGTGGTGGCCTTAAGAGTATAGGGACATCTACACAATGCATTTGGTGAAAATCCGATCATCCGTTTTCAAGTTATCTTGAACACTGACAAACAGACAAACATATGGAACCGAAAACATAACATAATTTCCACTGCTGATCACAGAGTGAAATCAGATATACTGTAAATACCCCTTGAGTTTCCCCCCAAATTTTAATTGTTAGAATTTTAGTATGTGATCATGATGCTATAGTTGAGCAAATTTCCTATAGGAGCTTGAAAGGAATAAATCATAGTTAATGAGCCGAGACTATATGCACAACCCACGTGAAGCATGCAGAACAGTGCGCATTTCTTTTATATTTGTATTAACCCATTGAGGACAACTTGAGTCCAGAGTATACACGGGCAAGCATCTATGGGAAATACTTGTTGCAAAATCAAACTGTCCTCAACAGGTTAACACTATTATCTTCTTTTCTGATATGAGCTATGACAAACTTGAGCCAACAACCAATGACTTAAACTCCATCTCAAAACCATGTAGTTACCATTTGGTTTAAAAAAAAAAAAATTAAGATAAAAATCAATTTTCAGTTACAAATGATACCAAGGAAACTCTTGGCTCTAGAAAGTGAATTTGATAAAAGGTTGATTGTGGAATATCAATTTTCCAAAACCAGTCATTTCAAAATGGGGGAAATCAACATCCTGTCACAGAGTAAGTATTTAACCACAGTTGTAGCAATATCTTGAACTCTCCTGCAACTCAAACAATAATAACATCATATTAACTAAAAGTTATTCCTAATTAAGGTATTTGATATTCATTGTAATGTTACATTATTTGAAGCATATAGCATCTATGATTTTAATGAAAGTGCATGTTCTGTCTGATTTGTTTGCAAAAAATGATTGAACACATTGGATAGAATAGCCCAGTTTGGAGTGAGCTCATGTGCACATGGATACAAATGGCCTTTTTTCTCAGTTGGTTAGGCACCTCACTCATTTTCAAAGCAACATAATGCATTTATAAGCTTGCCCGACGTAACAGTTTATTGAATCATCAATTATGTTCAAACAAAGGATGAAATTGCGTAGACCAGGTGACCAGTATGGTCCTGCAATTAACACCTGCAAATGCATCCATTTCATTATTTTGCATTTAATGTATTAACAATCTTTTTCCATTGATATTGTCGAATACTACTTTTGCTGTCGGGTGGTTGTGCTGGCAAGCATCATGTTAAGAATTACATGAAAAATCATTACGTCCAAGATGATTATCTTGGACATGATTTAGACACCAATACAGTATGCCTTGTTGGTATGAGTGACCTTTTTCTGCTCATGTGCAAAGTAGAAGCCTGATCTGGCTTATTCTAAGATACAGTAGCTTGGTGTTGTATCTGATCTGTTTTAACAGGTAAGCTCAGTTGAGGCACTGAGGGTATAGTGATGAGATCAAGCTTATTTATCTGAGGTCTGTTTTACCGCAAACAGGGAATAGATCTCTCCAAAGACACCTATTTTTAGCTGTTGCCTGGCTCTTCTGAAGTCGGTTTATATGCCAATGACTCGAGTGGGCAGGGAAATGGCAAACTTCCCCTTTGGGAGGCAAGCCCGTATAATAATAAAGGCCCATCAAGGCCGCGGTAAATTACAGTGCCGAGAGCCTTGTGTCAATTTCATGGAAAATTTAAAGTCTCTGTGCCAGGGCCAGGCACGTGTTCCCTGGCCCCGGAATCATCACTTAGCCCTAATGTATGTGTAACGTAGTCGGCTTTATACGGCTGGCTCTCTCGTTCAATGTGGGATGAAAATTGAAACCGTACAGTTCTGTTTTTATGATACACCTGTGCATTAACTTAATTGAGCAATTGTATGTCTGTGTGTGTGTGTGACTGTTTGTTGTTTTGCTGTACTATACACTGTATGTTTATGTGTGTTGCCTTATCCTGTATGCCTTTTCCTTTTGTTATGCACAGTTCCAGTTGACAAAAATAGAAATTCAGTAGATAGGCAAACATTGTGATATTACATACATGTACATTTCCAAGGGGAGTGGTACGTGCAGACACACATTATACATTATGAACCAGAAATGAAGAATTATGAAATATGAGCCATCAGTACAATTTCCTGTTCACACAGACTAGCTTGATGCAACTGTCATGTGCAACATCTTATAAGAATTTTGAAGCAGAAATTTGCCAAGTGCAGTTTATCAAATAGGGCACATTTAAATCCCAGTTCTTTAACCATGGTTACAAGGTAAAATTTCATCAGTAAAGGTCACCATTTTCTTTTTCAGTTTGTGAATTTAAAGGAAAAGAATCAATGTAGACAAAACTGCCTTATAACTTGCTGCTAGGCATGTAGTTAAATTAACCCTTGCCTGTAGGAGCCAGTGGGTTTTGCACAATATTTGTTGGAATTCAAGTACAAGGTATTGAATGGATTGTGGGGATTGGACAAAATACTATATTAAACTGCACCAGCACCCAAAGTTTGGTAGCAACTGGGAAGGTTATTACAAGTCAACAACCTATTCCGTAGTATCACTCAAATGATAGGGGAAGGGAAGGGTATTGGCCGATAAAATCCTATGATGCTTGACAGAGGCCTAGCAATCCTGTAGCAGAAATCATATAGCAAACATGATAATCTCACTGGAATGCTTTTCATGAAGAGATGCTTTCAAAATTCACAGTGTGCTCAATTCCATGCACCATATCATCCTAGAAAAATCAACCAACCAGGTACGGATCCTCTCTATTCAATCCAACTCTTCAATGGAGCGATCCAAAATGTCTGTGGATTCTATTTTCAAAATTGATAGGGAGAAAGGGCTCAGTGAATTAAAGCATGGAAATTAAACATAAAATGAAATGTTACAGCAAAGGGGAAAAAATTGGCAAAAAAAAGTGTGCATAATGGCATGATTAAAGGACCCGGTAAAGTTGGGATTCATGGGTGGCCTGATTCATTTGCTGCCCACTGGGGTACGTTTGAAAATGTATGAATAGCACCATTCAGCAAAATAAAATATGTGCATCAAAGTGTGCCTTGCCTGACACTATCCCGAAATTGACACAAAATGGCCATATGAATATGGAATTTTCAATTGCGCACAAAGTTAGCCATGAACTCGGTTAACCCGTTGAGGACTAGTCCCGAGTATACTCGGGCAAGTGTCTATGGGAAATGTGTGTTGTAACAAAATCAAACCATCCTCAAGGGGTTAAAAGCCAATCAAATGCCAAAGCTTGGACAATTGCTTGTAAGCAGCCAGAAAACCCCCAGCGGTTATACGTGGGCTTTAAAGGGACTGTACAGTACTGGTTGAGGTGGGGATTCATGTTTTGAACATTCCTAATTGAGATAATGAGAAACCTCTTATGAAATATGAAAGAGCATGTTATTTTAAGAAGGATTCAAAGTTTATTTGATGAAAATCGATTTTGAAATGGCTGAGATATCCAAAAAAGTGAGAATAATAAAGGTGACACTCCACACCTTTTATTAGGATCTCTTTGTTTAAATAACCCAATGTTTAAATATGATCAAAGCTGAATTGGAACATTTCCTTTATCGTTTGTTCATCTTTGCTCATCTTAAGAACAGTGTGATGCCTGCATTACACAGAGATCAGTGATCAAGCTGTACACAATTCATTACAAGTATTAAGACCAAAAATTGTGTCCTTTTCCCCACTCCTCACTTCTCTCAGTAAATGTCCTTGCAGTGCATTATGATGCACTACACACTGGTTTATTTGGAAAGTGATCAGTCCTCACTGACCCATTCCACCCACCTCTATGAGCCCCTTTGTTTTAGACTTCTACCTAAACACTTGACCAGCACATTCCATGGTGCTGATGACCACTACAACAGAGTAGTGAGTTCATTCATAAAATCTCATGACCAAATATGGTATAAGCACTTTCCCCTTCCCAAATTTGGATTGCCCTTCTTTGAAATATCCAGCATATGCATTAGTAAATAATAATCTCCTCTTTCATTTTATGCAAAGTATCAAAGATATTCACAAGTTTAAGTATAAATGTCCCTGTAAACCTGTGCTCTTGGTTCTTGTTCAGCCCAACCACTGGTTCTGCCAGTCCTCATGCCACCCGGCAGAGGGTTCATCCGCAATACACTCCAGCCCCGATTGGGAGCACAACAGGGAGTGCCAAGTGTTTATATCAATAGTTTACTTCCACCGCTCATTTCTGTATCATCGAATAATAAAATACTGACGTCTGAACTGGACTTTCATTCGCTTCTCTTCATCATCATTATTATTGACCATCGCAAATTCTACTTAACTGTTATACGTTAGTAACACTCAGCGAAGTGTTACATTCTGGTGACAACGATACAGTAACACTCGCATACAAAGTCCATGCTTTACCAACAACGATTCAAAAACAAAAGTGTTACACAAGGATTGTCCAATGATCCAAGCCGAGCCAACCTTCCCTTTTCATGGTATTCCCATGCTACCAGGTCTGTGATTACTGAAGTATGGTCTCATAATGTGTGGTTGAACTCATACACATTGTTTTACGTGTCACCGTCCAACTCCAAGCCTCATACAGGTGCAAAGGCATTCTTTTTAAGACTTCTACAATGTCTAGAGCTGAATGGAAATTGTGTGTTGTTGAATGGACATCTCATTGGGCTGAAGACTAGTTGGTGACCGAATGGCAACTTAAGTCTCCACTTGGTCATGGAGATGTCTCCATGGTGTCTCTTTAGTTTCGACCAATTTGAGGAAACTGATTTTATTCGCGAGGTCTCCAAGATGTCTCCACAACTTTTCGGAGACCCACTGGCATCGCATAGACATCTCAGCGACTCAGACTCACACGAAAGACATTCCTGATATGTTTAATCCAAAATCTGCAAGAAACTCAATATCTTTTACAGATCATTCCTTGTGTGTTTATGTAACATTAATGTATCATAAGTTGTGTCAGGGTTTCTTTTGTTCTTGTTGAGAAAGATATTGTATTCTTGTGCACCTTCCACAGAAAAACCTCTTGTACCTCAAAGAATTAATGCCATTTGTTGCTTTGCTGATCTCAGGCAAACAACATAAGTTTTGCCAACTGTTTGCATTAGATGACACAGCTAATGGTGGGTCTACCATGGCAGTGTTCATACCAAAATCTCACAAGAGCTTGACACATGTTGATTATGGGTGATCTGACCTCCACTTTTCAGAGTATCTCCCACACTTTGATGTATTACATGAGTCAATTCATTTATAATGAACCTGTAGATCTGATTATGGCAGTTGCCTTCATAGCATGAGGTATGTTATATTAGCAATAAATGTCACTTGCTATCTATACCACTTAACAGCTAAGAATAGCAAAGCAAGAGCCATACCAAATATCTGCTTTTTATAGGCAGGGTGAAAATAGCAAAGCACTTTATATTTTTGATCAATATATCAATTCAATTAGTGCAAATGTATTACACCCATGGGAACAATCATATTTTGTTTAATTGCTCTTTCCCCATATTCAAGGCAGTGAGGCTGCAAATTGACCTAAATTAGCCACTGTTTTGGGCAGCAGGTTGATTCTATTTCAGTCCCTCCCGACGCTTGCCTGCCATGTATTCCAGATTGACCTGCCCAGAGGAACTGCATAATCAATGTCAGTAATCCTACACTTTGAATCGAGACTCCGCTGTTCTCCATGCATCCTCCTCTTCCACCTCCTCCTCCTTCTTCTCCTCCTTCTTTTTTTTCCTCCCTTGAGGATATTTATTTGCCAGCTGAGGCAAGGTAAAAGGAGAAGGGAAAAAAAGGGTCAATACCTGCATTTGCTCTTACCGTATAGGATGTGGCAACGGAGTGTGTGACACAAATATATGCACCTGTAAGCAGCATGGCTTCAGGGGCAGTTGTGATATTTCCACTGGGCTAGGGATGGGAGGGGGGGGGGAGGTAATGCAGTCAGTGTGTGATGATGCTTCTGTTGTTTGACTTGGAATGCATCATTAACATTTTATAAAGAATTGCTTTTTGCTTACATGTTGTTATAAAAGAATAATAGATAGAACTACGTAGTAGAAGAAAAGAAAATGCCCAACATTGGTTGAGTTTCTGTTACGAGTATGAATGCAGTGATCTTTGGACTACAAGTAATTGTGAATTTCCCATTAATGGTGTGGATGAAACTGTCAAATACTGTTCTCTAATTATTTCATCCTCCAGTTAAAAGTTTCCAGTTTGTATTTGGATTAAATTTTGAATTGCTGATGTAAAATAGCATGTGTAAAGTGTCATTTTAAATATTAAACAGCTGAACTGCAAATACAATACTTTTCCTTTCAAAAAAACCCTGATCTGACAGTATTGCAACCATGTTTATAGTAGCTCATCTTATGGTTCCTTCATACCATTGTTGTGCTTCATTTTACATATTTTCTGTCTTTGGTAATCATTCATAGTAATTAGCCTGTGAAGCAGTTCATGTCTTTGCCTAAAGCCCAGCTTTAAGCTGCCATTTTATGTAGTCAGACACTGGCTGCATGAGATAGACAGAGTTTAGCCAGTGTTAGCCACTGATGCTGACCACAAGTAAATAAGATTGGGCCACCACACACAGTCAGAGAGAGTTTGACCACAGTAGATTATGTGATTCTGGCCACAAACTGTAGTCAAACTCTGACCACATCTGAGTAGATTCAGGCTACCATGCATATTCAACCACTGACCGCTACACGTAACTGGAGGCTACATTTTGAGTGCTGATAACTTTGTGTAGAGAGAATACTTGCTGTTATAGTGTGCTTTTAGCCACTGATATGTACCCAGACATGATATACGTATAGTCAGATTCTAACCATTGAATGCTGTATGTTCTCATACAAAGACCACAATGCACTGTTTGATACTCGTTATGGATTATCATTATTGTCTGCTGAATTCCAAAGTATTGGTGTATTCACCCAATTTTTATACTTGACAATGTGTTTGACACTGGTATCTTTTGTAACTACTGCTAGTAGGTGTCAGTTTAAAGGGCAGTTGGGCACAGAGAGAGATTTCTCTGGATTTGCATTTATATGAGTGACTCAGAGGTTAGGATCAACTTCCCTGACTTGATGGTAGAATAAACAACAGATCAAGTAACAGAACCCATTAGGAACTTTGGCGCGATAAGTCTTCAATCTCACTCTCTCACTCTCTGTCTTTCTCATTCACTCTTGAGAGAAACAACTACAATAACAACTGGACACAAACGTGGACACCACCTACATGAGCAATGAAGTGGCTTCTAGTATTTGATGTCATTTCTGTGGGGATAGATCTGGTGATTTTAATCAACTTGCCTTTCTTGGACAAAGAGCTTGCAGTTTTTTTTACACCATCTACCATGGAGTTTCAGCAATATTTTGCTTGATTATTGTGTACTCAGCAAAATATCACTCAAATCCCACACATAAGTATTTAAGATAATCTGATACTTATATAAGGTATCAACCTTGTTACTTTGCCTTTTCTGACAAGACATGTGAATTTGTCATTTCACCATCAGCAAAATGTACTGTAGTACTTTCGGGAGAATAATGTGATATAGTAGAGGTATACCAGTCACCATTTCTAGTGTGAAAATAATTTTCAGAGGCTCGGGACTGATGGCAGATATAATGTACCAATCAAATAAAGAAAGCGCACTCTGACATTTGGTTCAATATGTCACATGTTTCAGGGGCTGCCCCTCCCCCCTCCCCCAACATTTCTCTTTTACCGTGAAGGTAAACAACCCTTGGTTACCATCATTTTAAAAGTAACATTTTGACAGCAGGAAGACCCTTTATTTCATGCGCTTTCATCCACCTTTCTTCATCTTTGTGCTGACCAAGAATTTGCTCATGGTTTCTGGGACGACGGGGTCGTAATATTCATGACCGTTCCAATCCTGTTGCCTTTCCAAGAATGGCATTAGTTGCACTTCGCCATCGATGTGGTGAGCCATGCACAGATGGGAATGTGATGCAGCATAATGGGAGAGCATATCAACTTACACGGAAGAAAAGAATTCGCAGAGGTACCGACTTAAAGTGTTTTACGCATTTTTGCAGTTCATTGTGCCTAGAAGTGGGGCAACTTTTTTTCTTATTACTTCTTCTTCTCCTTCTTGTCTGCCTGTGTTGTGATTCACTAACTTTGAAAACCTGAGCATCTAGCACTCTAAAGTCAGAACACTCTAGTGACTGTATATTGCACATTTTCAGGAAGTGATTATTTAAACTCATATCTCTCAATAAATTCCCCAAGGATCATCTTAAAGGAAACATTCTGAATGGAATGTGCAGTGGCGGTGAATTACAGTGTCATAAGACAGCCTTTCACTCTCAATATTCTATGTCTCTGGCCTTTTTTTTATCCCTATCTTTTTTGTGTGTGTCTTTACCTATCATGATTTTGTACCCATACTGATGCCACAATTTTGTTTTCCATCGAGAGTTTTGCCCCGGCATGGTTTAGAATGATGTATTGTGATGTGTACCTATGTCCATGCTTGCTGGAAATAAATGTCATTGAACTGAAACTGAAACATAGGAAAGAGTTGCCCACTCTACTTTGGTTTATTGAACAGTTTTATGTAGACAATAGGATTTCACCCACACTGTCTTTCTATTCCAAGCGTAATCAGGTATTGGAAAATTTGTCAAAAGTAGTTACAAGGACCTCATCTATCAATTTTGCTTCTTGTTTTTCTGCCCACGAGAGGAAAGTATGTATCAGAATGTTATTAGATGCTATTTTTAGAGTGTAGTGGCACTTTAAGTCAAACCCAATTTAGATTGAGCACTCATTTTAATAATGCATCTTTTTATAGCTGCACAATGTAATCTGATATTCTCAGTGATGGTAATAACTCTCATTAGCAGGCTGTTGCAGGGCTTCAGAAACTCTAGAAAAGACTCAGTGTTGTTTCCATTTTTTGCCTCATGACACACAATATGGAGTAAAATTGATTCTATTTCTGTCCAAGGCCGCCCAATTCTCTGCCAAATAGGGGGGGCTGCTCAGGTAACTTGAAAATTCTTATGGAAGACCCACGCAGGAATGAAATTTGGGAGGTTTTTTTTTTTCCCCCTGCAAGGCAAATATGCAAATGGTGACATTTGGCATACCTATGTGGACGTGCACGACATCATACGGCCAGTGTTGTTATCATCTGGCCTGAAGTATCCTAAGGATCGCAATGCCTCGCAGTGTACTCAAAACAGCTTTTGAATTCAATTAACATTTCTGTATGACGTCTAAAGAGTCTGCATTCTCCAGAGCTGACATTTGTTTGTTTCCTTGTGCTGCAACTTTTTTATTTTTTTTTCTCTCTATCATTTTTTCTCTCCTTCATCTGTTGCGTCACACTCTCGCATGCCATCATACCACCTTCTTTTCATTCTTTGTTCATTAATTAATCTTTTTATCATTCTGATTTCAAAGAAATTTTGTGGACAGAAAAAAAAGTGGAATCTGGACAGTGGTTGGTAAACATACTGTGAAAATCTTTGCATGTGCTTGTGAGTGATTGGGGCATATGATGTTATGTGTCACCAATGAAAGGCAGAGCCTACAACACCAGCACATGGCAAATGTATATTGTTTTGTGCAATAGCCAAGTTATAGAATATCAACTTTAACAAAATCTAGTGGCAAAATATGTCCTATTTGATCAGTCTGGTCCCTTATAACTTGTGGAGTCGTCAGAATGCCGACAGACAATCCTTAGACTCTTTTTTTTTGGGGGGGGGGGGTGGGGGGAGGTTGGGGGAGGGAATGAGCCAAAGAAGACTTAAAGGATGGTATAGTATTGGTGGAGATGAGGATTGGGCTTTTAACTCTTTGTGAGATACCAAGAAACCACAAGTAAAATAGTACAGAGCACACTTTATAGAGGAATTCAAAGTTCATTCAATGAAAATACTACCCAGTTATCTTGCTACTGAGGAAAGGTTGTGGGCCGAAGATCTAGATAGCTCCAGGAATAATAGGTTGCACAGCCCTCTGATACTTGTATTGATGAGACATCATTGTCATAATGACCATGCCAAGTATGAACCAATGATGTACTGAGTCATACGAAAGAATTCCAAGAAGTGTATCAGTACTACATGTAGTCAGTGCTTTTAGTTTTTTTTTCCCCCTTTGCCAATTCTCAATGTTTAATTTCAATTTGTGATGTACTGTAATGTGATCAGTGTGATTATATAGAAATACTATGGAATTTTGAGCATGTTGTTTTTTTTATGGTACTAATTACTGTTTTTCAGTTTGTGTTAAAAATATCTGTTGAGCACTTGCTATTCATTGCTGACTTCTTTGCCGAGGGGTGGTCTGCTATTGGTGAAATTAAGCAATCAGTTCATATAAGGAAAATGAATAATGGCTTGAAATTAGAAGTCTGTGGGTCCATTCTTACACAACTTAATGATTGCATTTTTTTTTTCAGTCCCATCCTTCAGCATTGGTGGGAAACAAAAGAAAATACTGGCATCATTTTCACACCAGCATCCTGCTATCAGCAGTAGATATGGAAACATTCAACTTATTGTTGCTATTCAAATAGTGAATATCAGGGCTCCAAGTTATCACTCTTGTAATTACTTGCGAAACTCATCATGAGTGCTGTTCCCGTAGCTATGCATGAAAGCTGCCAGTTAGTGGCCATTTTAATTGTTGTCATAGTAACTGTCATTGCTGTAACTCTGTACATGCCAAGGTAATTCTTCAACTTACCAATCCTTTTCACCAGCAATCAGAAATCCACCCAGAGCTTGACGTGGCTGTATACTGTAAAACCAGAAATTTTAATGTGCATTTTAATTTGGGGAATTTTGCAATATTGAGCAAAGATTCATTTGATTAAAAATACAAGCCAAAGTTCTTGTCTACGCTATATGCTTTGAATGCCAGGAACAATTTTTGAAAATCTCATGCTGCAAAAAAGGATGTCAGCTCCAATTCGCAAAATTTCATGCCTTGAATATTTCTTGCTTTACAGTCTGCAGTTAGCAAGCCCATTCAAGGTTAACAATGTGCCTCAGTCCAACAGGAAGGCCATGATGTCACAATAGGGATTAGGGGATTAGTTAATCTCTATTCACTGACAACTAGTTTTCTGTTGTAAATTTAGTGATGAAAGCACACTTAGGCTTAAAATGCAATATGTATTTTCAAATGTCTCTGTAAAATACACAGAGACCCAGATGAACAAACCACTCATAGGCATTATTGGTCATGATCTACAAGAGTACGAGAGAGAAGAGAGAATGCTTGGCAAAGTTACGTTCAAGTGAGGGTCAAAGGTTAATCTCAAATGACCCTGGAGCATTTTTATATAGAAACAGAGTGAAGTAAATGACTTGACAAAGTTGTTTTATGTCTACACGTAAGTGTGCCTTTGAATCTCATTCAGTTCAATTCAGTTATGCTACTTGTACCTACAGTAGGTAATTAATTTGTAAGGTTTCATGATTAAATTGTGAATGAATATCTGAAGAAATGAGGGAGAACAGTGAGTTTCTGTGGAAAACAAAGGCAACAAACAAGTGGTTTATCTCCGGGCCAATGACTCTCACTTCAAAGGATGCTCCACATGCTTTGTTTAAATGTAGGATGTCTGTAGCATAAAACTATGTTTTGAAGTGAGTGGCTTGGAGATGCATTCTCGTCGTTGTTGAGATGTCTAATTGAGTCCATAGAGGAATGAAGAATTGAAGCGCTACGTGGAAACTATATATCTCGGGGGGGGGGGGGGGGGATGTAGAGATCATAAAGTGGAATAGAAGTCTGCTTTCACACAGTCTTGTGTGAGCCATAGCCTCTACTTCAGAGTTTATGAGTGTGCCTGCTAATAGGAAAGGAGATGACCTACACATGACCTGTCATCCATGTTTCATATACCGGTACCGGAATTCCCCCTTGATTCAGAGTGGAAATTCCTTTTAACATTCTGTGCTTTCAACAATGGACTTCTCCTGGCTCAAAATTAGGTTTGGGGCTTTGCCCATCCAGTTGTCTGAGACGTGAAAGACACTAGATGTAAAACTGTGGTGGAATTCATGATTAAAGAAATTGTCTAAGTCCGTTGACTGAAGTTGTATGTTAGTCAAATGGATGGAGAGAGAGAAGCAAAGTTCTGAAATCATGCTGTCACTAAAAAAATTGTCTACATAAGGTAACATATCACACCGTAAAACTAATTTTCCATTCAAACAACTCTGTCTATTACACAAAAGGGTTAAATCCAACCACCCTCATTGACAAATGTGTCCTTTTTACAAATCGGTTATTGTTTTTATTCAGTGCAACCTTATTTATAACTAGCAATATAACACGATAAGCTTACACACTGGTTGGCATTACTTACTGTGTAGCTCAGACTTTTGATTTCTTATCAAGAAGAGACATGGATATGATCTTTGTCTATGCCTAGGATTTTGGACAGTGTGCAACACAATGCAGTTTCCTGTCAATCGATGATGCAACATTTGATCCTGCAACAATTGCTCTGGTTTTATTTTCTCCAAGGAGTTAGGGTTAGGGTTGTGATAGGGTTTAGGCTTAGTTTCATGTGAAGATTAGGATTAGGTTTAGGGTAATGTTTGCGGTTAGAATTTTTGTTTGCCATAGCATGCAGGAGCAAATGTTGTTGTACCCTGCCAAAGTGCCAATCAGACCTCAAAGCATAAGAGTTAAAGAGTACCTCATACGCAGTGAACATGCTTTGATTATTGATATTACATATGGATATGATCATAGATGTCACCACAGCTTTATATAGGAGGAGACTCATTGTATACATTTAAAGGGAATCAGAGCTGTCATGAATGAATCCAAGGACAGCTCTCTTTGACACACCCATTTTCAACATTCAATGAGAAGATAAGGTATTGCGTAGTTCCGACACCATTTTCTGCCTGTAGCTATGATAAGCCCACCTCCTGGTTTGTCACTCAGACTCTTTGATTGATTCTCAGAGCATTTGTTCGTCTGTTTATTTCATCTGCTGACATCACTGACAACCATGTACGTCAAGGTTGCTGGAGGCATTTTATCCATCCAGTCCAAGAAACTATTCCCCTCTTCTTTTTTTTTCTTTTTTTTTTTATTGCTGTATCTTTTGTGATATTTCTGTTAACTGCCAGTATTTCATAAGGTGCAATTAGAGGATCAGAGACTTACTGTGCTCTTATATCATTGTTTACATTGGATGCAGGATTATCAAAGCCTCTAATCACTTTATTTGTAACTAATCATTGACCTGGCAACTCATCTTGAAAGAAATATAAGTTGTGTTTCTGTTTGAAATTGCCAAATTACAATAAATTCTCTTTTTTTCTGATTTTGTGCATTTTATCAATTCAGCTCAGTATCATCCAATATTATCCAATACAGAATACCCAACTGAGTTGTCAATTTTATCATTACAAAATGAAAATTTCTCAGCACAATTGACCCAAGAATTGATGGGACACATGTTTGGCTTACCAGCTTTTCATTTGCCGAAAGCTACTTTTTGTAGCGTAGTACTCTCATATTAGCCAGATTACAACTGATGACAAATTGCCCTACATCGATGTAAATAAGCACTGAATTGAATTCATTTGGCACAGCTACTACTGAAGCACTGATCAAGTGGGTGCTTATTTATGTCATTGTAGTGCAATTTGTCAATCAGTTGCAAAAATATCAAAACAACTGATGCAAGAATTTCATGAATTTGAATATGAAGTCAGATTGTCATCAAGTTTGGTGCATTTACTATAGTGGATACTATATCACTTTGTGACAGCTTTGCTCATTTGTTGTTTGAAGTATTGGAGACCCCTGTAGTGTGGGGATTCCATGCAGTGGGAAGGTTGGCCCAGTTTAGATACATTTGAGAATCCCCACAACAAATTATGCAGTTTTATCACTGACCTCTATGTAAGTACGCACATGGCCAAAGAATCTCGCCTGGAGTCGACTGTTACCAGTGAGCATTTGCTTTGATGCATATATTTGCTGACCAGTACTCTTTTATGGCTTTCAAATGTACCCCCGTGCGCAGCAGATGAATTGGGCCACCCATGAATCCCCATGTTACTGGATATTTAAAGCAGTCTCTTTACAATCCAACAATTCCTAGGCATTCTTTCAGAGGCAGACATTCAGACTCAACCCCACTCCAACTCAAAGAGGCTCTTTTCAGGTGGAACAATAATTCAACTGTCATATCAGATGTTTTTCTAGAAGAGTTTACCTCTTACTAATGCTGCAACTAGTTCTTCTTTATGTGATAAGCAGACGGTGAACAGTTCCTTTCACGAAGTAATGAGACATCAGCATATGTACTATCCTTTCAAACAATAAATCATTTGTGTGCAAACAGTCAAACGGATTAATGTTCCATTATACTTGAATATATGCATTGCAGGTCAATTTAGCTGAATCGGACGTTCGGTTTTGTTATGAAGCATAGACTAAAGTGTAAATAATGTTTGTAAAAGACAGTTTTTATTTGTCTCGGGGGTAAGTTTCCTCTATTTTCCAATCCATGAAGTGTGAAAAAAAAGTAATGTGCGTAGAAACCTTACAAAAACATTAAAGTTTATCAGCTGCAGCAATGATACTTTGATATAATCATGAATAGAATGATCTTAGCAAGTGTATAAAGTTTTAGGTTAATCTGGTAGTCCCTTGACAGTGGTTGCCATGGTGCTGTAAATCTATTTTATGATCAACATACATGTACAATAAAGATTTACTTATTGTACCTAAATACAGCCTTAACTGCAAAGCTTGTTTCTCAAAGTTTGATTTTTGTTTTTGATTGATCATGTATTTGGAAGGTAAGGTACTGTATACGGTGGATATTTTGCAAGGTTTTTTATTTTCGCAAAGTTCGTGAGCTGCGTGCAATCTGCGAATTTAACAACCCGTGAAATTATCATCTCTGATGCAGATATGAACGTGAAGTGCTCACACATGTGTCTCTGTTTATTCCTGTACTCCACATTCTCACATTTAACCACTCGCAAAATTGTCAGGAAGTCCCAATTTGCGAAAAATTTAGATTCGCTACAGTGTATGTATATATGGCGTACACAGTATTATCACTTGACAGCTTGGAATCTCAGAATGTGACTTAAAATTCCTATATTCTGACTCCATGTTGGTGTGGAGATGCAAAGTCACATTTCGCCTTTTCTCTGTTTCTGTGTTTTCTTGATTTTCTTGAAAAAAATGAAGTTATCATCTTCTGACCTTGTACGGAAACCTTTCTCAAAGTATATGTTTAACTTAGAAGGAAAATCAAAGTAGTTGCAGATTCCATAGCAGAAATCTGCCGTAAATCACATAAGCTTTAGATGATGTTGCCATATGCCTCAAAGGATTTAGCAGCACAGACATAGGGGCACCATGCAGGGGAGTTTAACAGAAAAAATAAAGTTTTATTCTTCCCAAATCCATCGTTTGTTTGCCGCTAAGCTAATACCGAGTCGGGGAACCTATGAATACATTGACTTTTATGATCAGTAGAGCTGAGAGGAGAATAGATACTGGCATGAAAATGTTACTGACATTGACAGTACCCTTTCATAAGAATTTGTCATACCCTTTCCAGATTGTACAGCGTTTTTCGTGATTTCAAACTACTTTTTATATCACAAGGATACTGGTGTATTGTGGTAAAGGGGACCTCCGGATGATTTTCAGACTTATACATTAGAACAACTATAAATTAGTCAAACTGAGTACAGAGTTTTAGAATTTACAGTGATTGGGATAAGGAATGAGAATGTTTTCAAAATTTACAACAAATTGCAATGAACAAGGATGATGACATGACAGCCTCACCATAAGAATGCATGATTTCGGGCTTGAGGAAGCAGAACAAAAGAAGAAGGCATGCATAGATTTTTCACAGGTGAACTTGTTGAGCAAGCGGTATTGTAATGGAATTACACTGCTACATTTCTGAAATATATGAGGCTCTGATGTCATCAACACTGTTCAGTGTAATTTGTTTAAGATTTTCAATTCATTGGTTTCTCTGCTCAAGGACCACAATAAATTCCATGAATCTGTACATGGAGCTGTTGATTTATGTACTACATGATGTCAAATTATGAAAATCGTCCGGAATGCCCCTTTAAGTGTATGATATCAGTAGCCTGTGTTTGTTGTGTATACATGTGTACATATATGAATACACGACATTGTGTGAGAGTAGAATTCTTGAATACCTTTGGGTCATATGAATGCTGCGTGTACAATATGTGTGTGTGTGTGTGTGTGTGTGTGTTTTGTTGGTGTGTCTGTGAAAGTTTGTTCATGTATGTGAATAAATTGTCATTCCTGTGGGTGTGCAAAATTGTTTTCTCTGTGATTCCCATCTTAGAAAAGTGATTTTTTTTTCTCTCTTTTTTTTTTTCATGTGCACTTTACTTGTCAAATGCTTTAAATGGAGTTATATGTATCTCCTGTTTCTCAATACTAATAAAAAAGGAGTAATGTAAGTTTACTGTAGCTGTATTATGCATTATATGGCATTGCTTTCTTATTTTTTCATGTATCTTTAATGTATATGTCTAGGGCCTCTAAGAAAACAGTTTGTAGCCACTGACAGAGCTACCTGGTTGAAACAAAACCAATAAGTAAGTAGCTAGATGAATAAGTAAATAAATAAATGAATAAATACATAGATAAATAAATGAATAAACAAATACGTGAGAAGCCTTTGGAAGTTATATTATTTTGAATAGTTTGTACCTTGGATACTAAAAATCATCTCCAAAATGTGTTTTTTGTTCTATCCTAGTAAACTACCGAGCATCTGGAGGATGACAGCTCAGTCTGGAGCTAGAGCAGAGAGAACCAGCTCAGTCTACCAGCTCAGTCACAAACCTCTCTTTGACATTGAGTCTACTTCCATTCAAGGTAACCCATTCCCTACTGGAACCTGGCGTCGCGTGTATTAAATCTATGGGGTTTCAGAATTTAGCATGGAACAGGTTAACTCTTCTACTAGTCAGCTGAGAGCCAGAAGGGCACTATCGCATTCTAAGATTTGAGCATAAGTTAAAATGAAACAATCAATTTTCATGAAATAAAAAGTTTTTTAAATCAAGAGTGGATAGATTTATAAAGCATTGTTCCAAATGTAGGGTAAAATAGCACCCTTGTGGTTATAATTTTTAACATTTTGCTGAAAATGAAAATAATTTTAAATTGACACCATAATGTAGAGGAGATTGAGTTCTACAACACGATAGCAATAAATCAATACCCCCAAAAATGTTGATAAAGCCCTTCTGGTTTTCAGCCAACGTATTATAACCTGATGCCTTTTGGCTCAACACCTCTCTAACCTTCTCTGTATTTTGTATGCCTAGCAGTACGTGGGCCCTGTTTTATGAAGAGTTATGATTGATTATACAGTTGATTTCTGTGGTAAGTCTATGGCAGCCTGTGTGGTAAGGAAATTTATAATTGATTATATCTTTTGTTAAAACGGAGTCTAAAACTAGCATTTTTTTCACTAATTTGCACAGATCTATTTCTAAAGGGTATCTTAGTCATTAAGCTTGTTGTTTCACATTAGTTGGGGACTGTCATGTTGCATCTTTTTTTTTTTTTGGGGGGGGGAGGGTGAGTTTTCTTAGTCTGTCTGTCTCTTTGATGAGAGAGGAGTGAACAAATGCCAATAAAACGACATTACACTTTATGAAGGTAAGTACAAAGGCACATGAAGTGTGAACGTCACAACTGTGATAACGGACTCATGTAACTTTGAGAAGCGCAACCCCTGTTGATACACTCAGACTTTTTGATTGATTTTTCAGGGCATTTCTTGGTCTGTTTATTTCATCTGCTGACATCGTTGACAATCATATACGTCAAGGTTTGCTGCAGGCATTTTATCCATCCTTTAATCTGGCTCTCGTGGTAGTGCCGTAGCTGAATTGGGTGTCCGTAGATGCTGGAAGCATTATTTCAAAGATTCACTTTTGCTTGTACAGTGTGAAGCTCCACCATGTCCCCATTATTTTAACCTTTGGAAGAGAAGAAGCCATTGTTACCTGGTTTGTTGTTTGGATCATCTTCCTCACAATACATGAAACCCTTTGAAGGATAAGATAGACATTGTAAGTCAGCAGAGCAAAAGCTGAGTAATACCCCAATTTCACAGAGATTTTTTCTCATCGGTCACTCATCGGAAGCAAAGTGTGTTTGATCCGGCCAGCCACCGAAGTGTATTGGATCACAGTCTGATGAATCCGACTTGGTTGGTTGACTATCAGGTGAGTGTCAAGCATGTTGAGCTTGATCCTCATCGGATCACCATCCAACATGTCTGACACTCACCTGATAGTAGATTTTCAGCAATTGAGTGAAATAACAAGATACAAAGATCTTCCTTTTTTTTTTCTGTTGCCATAACTGCCATTAAGATCTCCCAGTGCCCATGACAGTGTAAATGTAATATGAAAGATGGTGATCATATTTTTATGCCTCCGCCACGAAGTGGTGCCGGAGGCATTATGTTTTCGGGTTGTCCGTCCGTCCGTCCGTCCGTCCGTCCGTCCGTCCTTTTGTCCGTCTGTAATGAATTTTGTGGACAAGGTAACTATCGAAGCCTGTTGAGGTATCCTAATGAAACTTGGCATGTATGTGTATTAGGGGGTGAAGTTGTGCCTATCAACTTTTGGGTGCACATGCTCAAGATCAAAGGTCAAAAGGTCAAGGTCAAATACATAAAATTTCACTATTTCCACCATATCTATTGAATGCCTGAAGATATTTTCTTGAAACTTAGTGTATACATGTATTACCCAATTAAGATTCTCTGGTGAAAGTTTGGGTCATGAGGTCAAAGGTCAAAAGGTCAGGGTCAAATACATAAAATTTCACTATTTCCACCATATCTATTGAATGCCTGAAGAGATTTTGTTGAACCTTAGTGTATACATGTATTACCCAATTAAGATTCTCTGGTGAAAGTTTGGGTCATGAGGTCAAAGGTCAAAAGTCAAAAGGTCAGGGTGAAATACATAAAATTTCACTATTTCCACCATATCTATTGAATGCCTGAAGATATTTTCTTGAAACTTAGTGTATACGTGTATTACCCAATTAAGATTCTCTGGTGAAAGTTTGGGACATGAGGTCAAAGGTCAAAAGGTCAAGTAAAAATATTAAAACTTCTTTTTTTTCTCTGTACCTTGGAAAATTGTTCAAGGTATCTTCATGGAACATAGTATATACATGTACTGACTGGAAGTGATTATCTAGAGAATGTAGGGTTCATGGGGTCAAAGGTCAGGGGTCAAAGGTCAAGTGCAAGACTTCAAAATTTTACTATTACCCTCATATTTATGCAATGCCAGCAGGGTTATTTTTTTACACTTGGTGTATGCGTGTGTAACCTAATAGAAATTCTCTGGAAAGTTTTTTTTTTTTTCTCTTTTTGCCTCAAAGGTCAAAGATCAAGTGAAAGTGCTGAACTAACTTTTTCCTCCATATCTCGGAAGTGGCTCGAGTTACCTTGAAACTTAGTACATATTATGCATGTTCTACCTGAAATTAATTATCTTATGAATTTTAGGGTCAAGGGCCAGATGAAAATGGTAACAATTTACTATTCAATTCAGAAATTGCACTTTTTCTCCACACCTGTACCTTGAAAATTACTCAATGCCTAAATGTATGAATGGATCAAAGTCAAGTTAAAGTCCTTAAATCCCTAGATACATGCTCTCCTATTCATCCAGTTAAACCTACGTCAAGGAAGGTGAACATTCAACACATTTGTGACAAACTTGTCATTCCAATATTTTGCTAATTTTGTGAAAATGTAATCACACAGTGTCCACATGTACTATCTAGACCTATTGGGAAAATCATGCATTATGGCGGAGGCATACCAGTCGCCAAAGCGACATTTCTAGTTTCTTTTTTCTTTTTGTAACAAACTAGATATATCTAAGAAAGACTTTACGATGTGAAAGTATTTCTTGCTAGTCAAGCTGTCTTATATTGAATGGAGAATGAAATTATACTTCTTGCCTACATTGTTTGGAAGAAAATGAAGCATTTCCTTTGTAAAGAAATAGCTTTGCTCAGAGTCATGTACATGTATTCTATCATTTGATTACTGCATACGCCGAATATTTCGCAAGGTTTTTATTTTTGCGAATTTCGCGAGTTGGGTGATATTCACGAAATTAAAGACACACAAAAATATTGACTCTGATCCCCCATGTGAATGTTACGTACGCGTGTACATTTCTCTGTTCAGTACACGACTCCATGATCGCGAATTTAACCGCTCCGAAATCGTCAGGAATTCCCGATTCGCGAAAATTTAGACTCATGAAATATATGGCGTACACAGTACATGAGGACCATTCAAATAGCAGTCTTAACATTTTTGTACTGAGACTAGTCATATGATCACGAACAGGAAATATGTGGTGTGGATAAAATCAGGAATGATTCGTTAACTTTTATTTCCAAACCATGCACCCTTGACACAAAATGATTCATAGTCAATATGATCTTGTCGTGTAGCCATCAAGAAGATGACATGCTCTTTCATCTAATTATATGAGAGTTCTCATAAACAAACTTTTTCATCTTCACATCAAGTGGCAGTGACCACACAAATAGAGCCAACCACGTAAAGCATCATTACTTACCTCGACCATAGAAAGTTTAGATTGAATTTGGCTCAGGGCAAGTCTGCTAATGGAGAGATGAATGATTTTGGGTAAGAAGCGGGACAAGAAGAGGTTAGACTGCAGCGGGCACCAAGGCAAACCTTGTCTGATGAACTCTCTACGGTCTACACATGGCTAATAGCTTTTGAAGGTGCTTATCAAATCCGGACTGTAATCGAATGTCTAATGGCTTTTTGCCGCTGGTGGTAATCAATCGAAAAATGCCCCCCAACATGTACTGCGCTCTAGCCAAAAAAGTATTTGTAAATAAATTCACCTACTTAAAGTAAATTTGGACATTCTCAATATGAACTTCAGTGACATTTTAGCCTTATTTGTGGCAAGAGGCCTGTGTAGAATTGTGTGTCCTCCCTACATGGGTACATACTTATCAATAAAATACCATACTTCACTCGGCTTCGATGGCAGTATCATGCATAATCCAAGAAATGGCCTTGAAAGGCTCGATATATCTCTCCTGTGGGAACACCCACTTGTTGATTGAGTTCTCCAGCTTCAGCCCGCCCGAGGAAATCCATTTGAAAGCCGGCGTGGTGCTAATTGGGTTCTCTTTCTTAATCCTCACCTATGCATTGGTTTCTTTTACGACCTCATGCTGGTGTGAAATGGGATTTGGTCCACTGGAAGTGCACATATTCTGAATTAATTTGCCTTTTACAATTTTATGCTTGAAATTCATTTGCATAATATCTAGTAAGAATATAGGAGCTAATAGTGGAATGTTTAGTAATTTTCTTTCTGGTTTTGCCTCTGGTTTTCCTTGTATTTGTCTTGTAAAACATTTTGTCGTCTTGAAGAATGTAAAGAGAACACTTTTGATTTTGATTATTGATTTTGTTGTTTTTGTGCCTGTCTAAACAGATGTCTTGGTAGACGAAACTGCAGATGCGAGAGAGGTGTTAACGTACTATGCAACCCACATAAAAAGAGAATGCGTACACTATCCATAGTAACTTTAGTCGGAGCCTAAAGCTTACAATGACAGATGAGGAACTCTACACTTGAGCGGCATAGTGATGTAAGAAACCCTTCAGTGTTTGGTTGTCCACCCATGTGACCATCAGTCTGTTTGACCACCATTTCGTCTGTCCCTGTGTAATTACTGTTCCACAACAGAGATACATTTACTTCAGTGATGAGGAAATATATGTCTGTACACTGTCATAGATAAACAATAGTAACTGATATTTGAGTATCTGATGAAATTTTTTTTTAGTTCAATTCAAATTTATTTCATATTTTTACTTTCTTGATGCAATTTCAAAATGATTGACAGTAATACAACAAGTAAGAATACAAAATATCTACAACAGTGTCTTTTGTTGAAGAAAAAAAAAACCATACTGAACACAAATGTATGGTCATATCATGATATGAGGGTGCCACAAGGAAATGACAGAAATATGATAGGGCCTACATAAAAGCTATAACACTTGTAAAACTGTAGGTTCCCAAATGCATAGGCGTGGAATTATATGGAGAACTGATATGCTAATCTTGACCAACTAAAATTATACCAGTACAACAATCAATAAATGAGGAAGTATTTGTGTATACAGTGTATAGATACACAATAGCAGGCCTATATTTCAGTATACATGTACTTGGCATTAGGTCTGCTGAAATCTGCTTTATCACAATTTTAGAGGTTTACATTGTGTTTTGATTGAATAGTGGAAACTTTAAAATATTCATTTATGACAAAGTGATTGATTTTAATGACTGTGTGTCCAAGCCTCCAAGGTCAAAATTGGATGGAATGTTTGTGGAGATTTCAGTGTCTATGATATGATTCCAGAAACATTCATATATATTTCCAAGGAACATTGTGAATGTTAAAGTATAATCAGTATTTATTCCAGGCAGTCAGCGCTGCTTTGTGTAATCTCCCTTAATGCATATTATCCCTATTACCGTGTTGTTATTTATCTTTGGTGTATGCTTCTGAACTGCGATG
This sequence comes from Diadema setosum, assembly GCA_033980235.1. Classification (NCBI taxonomy): domain Eukaryota; kingdom Metazoa; phylum Echinodermata; class Echinoidea; order Diadematoida; family Diadematidae; genus Diadema; species Diadema setosum. The sequence goes on along the minus strand of CM067067.1, from coordinate 2,039,447 downwards.
AACTAATGCAATCGCCCTACTTAAGAAATCCCTACAGACATGCCCATGTTTTGATCAGTAGCTTCCTTTACCCATGCTCATCCTATACTTCATTAACCCGTTCCGTTCTGAATTCTGAAATTCCCATAGACTTAATACACAGACCACCAGGTTCCCATTTGGAACGGGTTAACAGGCACAAACATAGATGTATTTCATTTTGACAGATATTTTTGATGTGCTGGCATTCTCTAAGATGGCTTCTCCATTCTGGTAGAGATTCAGAATAATGATACATGTATAGGTGGAAAAAGGATTGTGCTCTTTGTAACTTTCTGCAGAGATATTCAATCAAGGATGTACTATTTAAACCTTCATTTAAATGAAATTCATAATTAACATAAGATAAGCAACATAAGTACACTTACCATGAACAGTAAAGGTGATGTTAAATTTGAGTCAAAAGAAGAAAATTTGTTGTGTTATTGCAAAAAAGCAAAAAAAAAAACAATGCTTTTCAATGTGTCAGGAAGGTACAGATAAAAACAAGTGACAGAAGTGTTTTGTTTTCGATGAACGTATGAACATTTGGTACCTATTATCCTCCATGTTTTGACTTTGTTTAGTATGTCATCCATCTGAAGGACATGAGAAAGAATAAACATGATCTATGCCTGTTATCCATTTACACTTGGCTGTTGTGGACTAGTTCCAAGTATACTGTAAAACGAGGAATGTTTGGGTGCATTTTAATTTGGCCAGAGCCAAGATTTGCGAAATTAAAATGCACGCAAAAGTACTTGTCTACACTATATGCATTGAATGTTAGAGGCAACTCTAGAAAATTTCATGCCACGAAAAAAGCCGTCAGCTCCAATTTGTGAATATTTCATGCCGCAAAATATCATGTTTTACAGTACTTAGGCAAGTGTCTATGGATAATGCCTTTTGCAGCAAAATCAGCTTCTCCTTAATGGGTTAATTACATAAGTTTGATTAATGTGCATGTAAATAGATGCACTGTGTATGTACTACTCATAGTTGTTTATTACATTATAATCAATATGTATCATCTATTTGCATCACTAATTGATAGATTTTAATAGTTGAAATGTAATATCTATCATTGTTATTATTATTATTATTATTATTATTATTATTATTATTATTATTATTTATCTATCTATTTATTTGTTTATTTGACCAGATAAAGAGCATCTGAACATTACACACATAAGATATGAACTAGAATGAACATTATAAAAGGATACACTGTCCTGTACATGTAACACAAAATGATAGGGTGAAGATGATGAGAACATGTGGGTCAGAGCACACTAAAGTAAAGACATTGATTATATATGTATAATTGTTATTGTATATATTTCTTTTTTTATATACATATTTCATGTAAAAATATGAAAATAAATTGAAATTGAATTCAATTGAAATGAATATTTTTGATATTTCTAGAGTAAACATTTGATGTAAGAATCATCAAGCCAACTTTCAAAAGATGTTTCTACATTTCCTTAATTACCCTTATTTCATATACTGTAAAACATTTCAAATATAAGAAATGTCTTTTGAATACTAGAATCCTGGATTTTAGCACAATTGAAAGTAATTGCAAGGATACTTTGAGTACTGACACACACACACACACACACACACACATACATATATGTTCATAAAGTGTCATTTTTGTGTTGGAATTGAGGAAAGGCAGATCTTATTCTTTCTCAAAGCTAAAAATTGAGAGAAAAAAAAGGCTCAGTGACTGAAAAAATACAGTTAGAAGATTTCTCAGAAAACATTGCATCATTCTAAATATATCTTGAGGTGCTGAAGCCTGACACTGTTCGAAGCATTATGCGTCAGTAACATTAGTAGTCAGTATCATTTATTAATGTTCTCAAAGGTGGCATTAGTTGTGTCCACTGAAAGCATATAAAAAGATATTATATAAAAAGATATATAAAAAAGATATATATATATATATATATATATATATATATATATATATATATATCATGCAGTTAACAAAGGAGAAACTGTCTGCCTTCAAAGTGTGCTTGGAAGCAATTGTTAATAAAAATGTAAAATAATAATAATAATAATAATAATAATAATACAGGGTATTTATAATGCGCCAGTTCCACATAGTTAACGTGCTCAAGGCGCAGTAGAAGAAGTAAGTTATGAAATACAAAAATCCTTACACAAACATGCACATGAAAATGAATGACACAATAATGATAATGAAAAAATATACATCATAATATACAATTCTACTGGAAAATGGTCATGAACAAATGAGTTTTGAGGGCAACTTTAAAGGAGTCAACATTCGAAATGTGACGGATAGCTTGAGGCAACTGATTCCACAGGTAAGGTCCAGCATGTGCAAACGACCGATCCCCCCATGATTTCTTCGTTTTTGGAACAACAAGCAATCTACTATCAGATGACCTTAAACATCTGGAAGGATTATAAAATGTCAGTAAATTAACATTGTACTCTGGGGCAGATCCATGTATGCAATGAAAAACAAATAGTAATAGTTTAAATACAATGCGAGATTCAACAGGTAACCAATGCAATGAGGACAAAACAGGGGTAATGTGAGTATTTCTCCTGGTAAGGGTAACAACGCGGGCTGCTGAATTTTGCAATTGTTGTAACCGTGAAAGTTGAGATTGTGGTAGCTGAAATAGGAGTGCATTACCAAAGTCAAGTCGTGATGATATAAGAGCATGAACTATTTTTTCTGTGGCTGAACGAGTTAAATACTTGCGAATAATGCCCAAATTTCGTAACTGATATCTCAATACAACACTTATCTCTAACCTTGTGTGTGTCTATGTACGTGTTGCGAGTACCTGTCTATGTTTGAAAGTAAGTATACATCAAGAGACTAATTTCTCAGGAGACGGGAAAGATTGCCATCAGTGTTTGTTTCATCTTGACTGCCAACGACAAACACATCCTTTTTTAATATATACACACATCAGCACACCATACAGCCATTTATTAGAGGCAAACCAAGTCATGTCCCCTCGAGTGAGTGATTTATGGGATGCAATACGTAAGTATAATATGTGGCTTTGAAAATTACATGACAGCTAAACGTCTGGCACAAATTTGCTTAGTCACGCTTGGAATCTTTGTGTGTGTGTGTGTGTGTGTGTGTGTGTGTGTGTGACTGTGTGTGTGTGTGTGTAGACATTCGAAAAACTCGTCGGACGTGGCGGCGTTTCGTGGAGTCTATACGTGCGCTCGTCAATGTACTTTACCTCATTTCTCAAGATCCTAGCTTCCACTGGATAGAATAATGCACTATCATTCTCCTGTAAACTGCAAATGTATTTCTTTAAATTTATGTAAATTAATCAGATTCCGTTCCAGGCACGGTAACGTAAGACAACCCTCAAAAGAGACTTTAAAAAAAGAAACAAAATCAATGTGTAGGTCTCTCTTTATGTGTGTGTGTGTTTCCGTTCTGTTTGCTTTGCAATTAAACTTCCATTTTAATTGTTATCAGTTAAATATGATAATGACATGCTCGATGTTTTCATTATCATCTTTTTATGCCTCCGCCACGAAGTGGTGCCGGAGGCATTATGTTTTCGGGTTGTCCGTCCGTCCGTACGTCCGTACATACGTCCGTACGTCCGTCCGTCCGCTTTCGTTTACGCGATAACTTGAGTAATATTTACTGGAATTTTACCAAACTTGGTCCAAGTATGAAGTATGATGGGGCAATTATTTGATTAGATTTTGGGTGAAATCGGCTGAAGGTCAAAGGTCAAGGTCAAATCATGAAATTATTCCAATTTATTAGCAACAACATTTGAACACGTACATTTTCAATCATTATACAATTGTATTTACATACATGTATGGAAAAAATACTTATCTATTACTCCTTTACAATAACATGATTAAATGAAGACATTTGAGATTTAAATGTGATACATGTAGCGTAATTCTACAAAGTTGTTGTTAACAAGGAAACCAAAAGTTAGCACACGTGCTAGTCGATCCGTTTACGCGATAACTCAAGACTGGATGGAGCAAATTTCACCAAACTTTGTTGGAGGATGATGTATGATGGGACAATTACTTGATTAGTTTTTCAGCGAAATCGGACAGAGGTCAAAGGGCAAAGATCAAGGTCAAATCCTAAAATTTATCTGTTTACGTGATAACTAAAAACTGGATGAAGCAGCTTTCACCAAACTTGGTCCAAGGATGATGTATGATGGGACAATTAGTTGAGTAGATTTTAGTGACATTGGCAAGAGGTCAAAGGTCAAAAGGTCAAGGTCAAATGCTACAAATGTTGCAATTTCCCCCATATCTATGCAATGCCCAAAGGTATTTTCCTGAAACTTGGTGTGGACATGTACTACTGCGTAAAGATTCTCCAGAGAGAGTTTCATGTCATAACGTCAAAGGTCAAAGGTTAGGTGAAAATGTTGCAATATCACTTTTCTCGCAAATGGTTCAATGTATCTTCGTGGAACTTGGTACATACGCATGTACTGTCTGGCAGGGATTATCTAGGGAATTTAGGGGTCATGGGTCAATAGTCAGGGGTCAAAGGTCAAGGTCAACTCCTCAAAATTTTACTATTCCCCTCATATACTAGTATATGCAATGCTTGCATTATTAGTTTCAAAACTTAATACATGTATTACCTAGTGGAGATTCTCCGGGAAATTTCCAGCCAGAAGGTCAAAGGTTAAGGGTCAAAGGCCAGGTTTCAATGCCCCCCCCCCCCCAACAACAACAACAAAATCTATTTTGTACCATCATCACACTCTTTCTTCATACCTTGGAAATTACTCAGTGCATAAACTTCCCCAAAATTCCCCAAATATGTGTACCTGCACTCTTAGAAAATTATAGCAAACCCAGTTCAAGACATTCCTGACAAACCTGTCATTTCAATATTTTGCCAGTTATGTGAAACTGTCATGGATCACACATTGTGAAGACATTGTACTAAACGCCTATTGGGAGAATCATACATTATGGCGGAGGCATCAGTCGCCATAGCGACATTTCTAGTTTAAATCCTACTTCTACTGTGTGAAAAAAAAATGGTGCACAAAAAGAAAATATTTTGTTAAATTGTTACCAAAACTATGCAAATTCAGATTGCTATGCTGACAATATTTGAATGGATATAAAATTAATGTGTACCACTGGAAAGAAAAGTGTCATTATGTCAAGTAAAAACAAGCCGAGTTCTTCTAAAGTACTCAAAACGAACCTGAAACAAAAACATGAATTTCAGTAGGACACTACACTGTATCATTTCTAGACTACAACATAGTGTAGTAGGCTATGCGAAGTACAACGTAGGTTCAAAACTAATGAAAATGTCTGCACAGACCGAAATTAGACGGAGTGAGTGCTGAAAGCTTGACGTCGTGTCAGATTTGTTCTCTGTTTTTGTGATTTGGTGCATTACAATGAGTAACATGGAATGTCAGGAGATGGCTTCATCGGCATATTTATTACACGTGAGCATTCGGCAACCCTGAGCATGGATCATACCGCGCTGAAGAAATGCTGAATCTGACTAACATTGCAAAGGTATTCTTCGACCGATTTTAAAATTCAGTTTGAAGACGTATGCCTTCGCTGCCCCGCTCTTTAGCAAAACACTTAGCACTTCGCCTTTGTATGGTCAGTTCAATGCTTTTAGATTCGAACCAGCCTCAAGAATCAAACTGCATTTTTTTTTTCTTGTAAATCGTAACAGATTTACCAGACAGTGCTTTCAAAATATTGTGAGAACTTATACTGTACATACAAAGGACACAAGATGGCTGTGTGTTTATCTGCTTTCTGTAGACTGTGATGATTATAAATAAATAAACCATCATTCTGTCTCCCACTCCATCCTTCTCTCCTATGTTTTGATATTTTCTATGGGATCCAGACCGCATCGACAAAGACGTGAGTGTTGTATGTTTTTGAGATACGTGTAAAGTCATTATTCTAATTAACAAATTGTGTCTGTTTGCCCAGCGTGCGTCACGGACCTCATAGACAGCGAAGGTTTCAACGTTGATTATATTAAGTCCATAATTTTCAATTCGGTTCATAGTCACTGAATGTTTGACATCGGATATTATAGATTGCTTATCACATTAGACTTCATATCAATTCCTTCAATAACTCGTGTACAATCAATCTAACAAAATATGTAATATAATATTATAGGGCTCGACACTGATATTTTCTCTGCTGGTATTATATTTGAAACGCTGGTGGTCCGAAAAAAAATCTCGTGACTATGCAGTCTTCTTTTGATTTTTAGTTGCTCGATTGGGTCACTAAAAGTCGAGCCCCGATATTTATATAACCACAACAATTCAACAATTTTGGAATGACACCCCTCACTCTTACCATCGTTGACCATGAATTTCCTAGCGGCGTCTCCATTAACTATAGATTTTGTTATTTGATCCATCATTAGATTTGGAGATAATGTCTTACGAAAAGTGTATTGACCTCCAGATCTCTGTTGTAAAATTGTGAAATTATTTGCGCGCTGTTTTGAGCGAATAATTTAAAGATTGGAGCATACCTTTTTATATTTCAGTTTGTTGTGGACTATGTTAATGATACAACTAACAAGCATGAACTTGTTCGGTAAATCTCTCAAATCTGCCCATGCGGTATGATCTCTTGGAAAATCTCGTAAACTTTAAAAAAAAAAAAAAAACCGAATCCAGAAATAAATGAAGGCGTCGCTCAAGTACGTCATGCCTGGATTTGTCTTCAGATCCCTTGAGGGCTTCGGACCACACCAACAACATGGCCTGTTTTTCACATAAACATCCTAATTGCTTGAATCTAGTCTCAACAGCTCGTTTTTCTTTTGCACCGTTAAGGCCTCCAAGAGAAATGTCATTTTATGCATGGCTTTTCTGGGTGATTATTTTGTGGTGTCTTTTTCCGATGTATTCTCTCTGCCCTTTTCTTTCAAGCCGGACGAGGTTTTATGCCATTCCTGTCTGGTATGCAACCTTCGATGTGAGGACATGAGACATTTTAGATGTAAATATTCAACGGAAACAGACATGCGGTTACCGTTTATCTAATTCAGACGAATATTTCTGACTTAACATTTTAAGGAATTACAGAGTAATGTTTTCTACAATCTTGGCAAAGATCGAAGATGAAACATCGCTTAAGAAGGAGGTGAGGGGTGAAGAAGCAGTGGGGAATCGGGGGGGGGGGCGCCCCCTTTATTTTTTTTCTTTTAAAGAAATAAAAGTAGGCATTAGCTCTGTGTCAGCTGATGAAACCCAGAAGTGGCACCAGAAATATAAACTGGGCCCCCACTTTTAAAAACGCAGCGCTCGGTCCCTACACTCCCTTACTTTACGCCCCCCCCCCCTTCTTTATAGAATTCCTGGATCCGCCCCTGAGAAGGCAAGGGGGGGGGGGGAACTCGTGAAAGCATGCCATGAGAGCTTGTGAAATCTTTTTCTGCTCCTCTTGGTCACTGTCATAATAGGGGACTGAAGTTCAAAGCATGATTTTCGTATTGATCAGACATCATAGGACCATGGAGCGATGATAAGACGAAGCACTAGTCTGTTAAGATGATATCTTAACATTCATTTCTGCAATTCAACCAATCAGTACAAGGAATCAGATACGAATAGAAAAGTGATTATAGAGGGATCATCTTGAGGAGATCAACAGTTGTTTTGTTTTTCTTTCTTGTATTTGCACACACACTGTGCAAGATAGATTCTGTAAGATTTGGTGACTTCGGATGATAAAACTTTCAGAAAATATGTCTGCAGTTGTAAAACTTTGTAAACATTCTTAGTTTGCCGTCTTCGAACTGTAGTAAGTAGGTCATTCTTCAGGAAACCCGAAATAACGACTTAAAGAATTTTGCGCAACTGTTAATGCTGTAAACATCGAAATCTGATAATCCCACGGCTTACCAGTAGAATGTTAAGGAGTAATATTTTGAATCGTTCTATGAATTATCGTTGTGCAGGCAAGGGAAGGGGGAGAGAAAGATAAAAAGAAAAAGAAGGAAGTATAGAGAAAGAAGACGATGATGACACACGCTTACACACAGATTAAATTTTCACTTGGCGCCTCGCAGTGTGAGGATCACGCCACGCCAAACGCATTCACGCTCAGAGATGCATTAAGCGCGGTCGCCGTAGGTCCTGCTAATTCTCCTTGCGTGGGTTGTGCGTCGCCCACTCGGTCTAACCGCGTTATTTCTCCGCGTATTAAAATTCGGCCGAAGGACTTATGCGTAGATTGTTGACAGGTTGCGTTGTAATGAAATATGGTACGGAGGGTCAGCGATTGTCTGACGATTATATCTATCTGCTAATCTCCTTGTTGCATTTCACATTTCAAATCCAAATAAGAGTTCGGGATAGTATTACGACACTGGAGAAAGGTTATGCAAAATATTAGACTTGTTATGTATAACTGGAGAAAAAAAAATACGATCTCTATTTTTTCTGCCTTGACCCTAACCCATAGTCTTATCGTTCAAGCTAATGTCAGCAGAACGTGTTTTGATTTAGCAAGGTAAATATTACGACGTGATTTGGGATGTAATATGAGGCAGGATTTTATCATTTTTTTTTCATATGTCGACATTTTTTTTCAACTATGATAGTCAAGATACGGCTGACGTCTTGCTAAGATACAAGCAGTGCATACTTAACGCTTGCAGCTCTTAAATGTTGTTTGGTTCACTGACATGCAGTTCCTAAATTTAGTTAAGACGTAAGACTCTTTCACACCAATAGGTTGCATCCCCCACCCCTCATCCTATCTCTCCAAATAAGCATTCGGTTTCAGCTGTTGTCGTAATGCCAAGGAGTCAATCTTGATAGCCGCTGACATTTTGCGCTTTTCTATTATTCATCGACCCATGCCAGGCCAAAGAGTAAGATTCTAGTCCTGAATGGCTCACGATCTCCTATCGTTTGGTAAATACCAAGCCTCATTTTCTCTTCGGTCCCGCTCCTCCGTCTCTGTATGATGCATTTTCTCTTTTTTTTTTCCATTCGCACTCAAATGACATTTGTCTCCCAATTTTGACTGTCGATTTGAAAGGTTTCTCTGACGTCAAATGTAGGACAGGGTTCTTACGTTTTGACAGTAATGTTTAGAAAAGAAAAGACAATTCGACGAAGGAATCTAAATTAACTCGGCGCCATCATATTCAAGTGTTATCTTGTTTTCTATATCTTGGCAATTAAACATGGATGACATTTTTCTGCAGTATCCTTTCCTGACGACTTTGTTTCGCACGAAATATAGTAACCTCTCTTTAGCAGCTAATAGCTAGTGTTGTTTCCTTTTTAATTCTTTTTGACGTATCTCTTTATCAAAAGTTTTTGACATACATTATGATGTGGCAAGATTTAGAGATGCTGCCAGCATACACAGATAGTTTCCTTTCGAATTAAGTTTCTCATCTTTCTGATCCCATGCTGACAGAAATAAGAGGAGGTAATAATTGGTAATTGAATCGACGGTTTAAACTGAATAGACTTGAGTGAAAAAAACACACACACACACACAAACACACACACAGACACACACATATAAATAACACACTCCAAAGAGCACAGTTTAACCTGTACGCTCACATGTTTGTCTGAAGTGGAATGTATTGATCGTCATGACAAGTCATGATTTGATTGTATATGATATATTTCAAAGATACTTTAAGTTACCTCTTCAAAACAGAATACATGTTTACTAGAGACGTGTCTTCGTACCAACGTGCTTTTATTAACCATTTAAAAATCTACATTATTATGCCTTCGCTATTTAAAATAGTTGAATTGTAGCTATGTAGGGTAGAAAAAAAAAACATAGCGTAGCCCAACTCTTCTAATCTATTATTTCCATAGGCAGTTGTATAGAATAAGTATCAGAATATTGTGTATGAACGTCGAGTTCCTAAGAAGGTGTGATCTGAAAGACATTATCAGGTGGGAGGTCCTATTATCCTGTTATTTGAATGTTTTTCCCCACCACAGTGTTTTGGAGGGTATGATTCGATGTTAATCGCGACATGAAGATGTTCATATTGTAATATTGCAATAGATAGACAGATAGAAAGATAGATAGACAGACAGACAGATAGATAGATAGATAGGTAGATAGATAGAAAATAGATAGATAGATCGATAGATAGATAGATAGATAGGAGAGAGATAGAGAGGAGAGAGAGAATTACCAAAAGGGTGAGAGAGAGGGATGAAATGCGATCTCTCACACAAAATGCATTGGAAAACGAGAAAGAGGGAAAAGAGAAAGAAGTATGGACTGATAGATAGGAGATGAATCCATCGACGGAAGAGCGAAAGAGATCGACGAAAAACAAATGGGGACAAGACAAAAATTGAGCCAAATAAAAACTGAAATAGGTCTGTATTATTCAATTTTTCTTTGCTGCCACCGAAATACGCGCTTCATTCAAAGCCACCATTATCGCCCTTGACAACCATTTTATTGATGACGCTGCCACTTGTCCGCTACTCTAGCAGCGGACTAAATATAACCTTTTACTATCGATCTGTATTGCTTGAGTCTTTCAGACTGCTATTGGTGAGGATTTGCAGTTTGAAAAGCTTCGGACTGAGATAGACTTATGCGACCAGTGAGCGACATGGGGTATTAGTAACACCAATCATCAGACGGAAGGTAGTTTCGCTGTGCGACATGGTCTTTTCCAAAGCAGCTGGAGGTTGTATAAATCACCGCTTCTCACGAGAGCCCTTACCGGAGTTAAGATGATGAAAATAGCAGTCGAAGCAGTGCCAAATGGCGAGACCGTCTTAATTGCCACTAGATTTATGGCTTCCTGTCATTAGTTCGTTTTGACGCAACCAGACACGTAAAATGTAAATCATTTTCGTGATATAACGGCCGTAAGTGGATTTCTCGCAGCAACAGCCGAAAACGTAACGCAGTATTTTCCCCAGTATACGCACAGCGCCGTTCTGTTGACAAGCTCGTTGACAAAATAGTTAAATATTTTTACCAGGAGTATCTGAAATGCTCTAAAATCTTGACAAATGTTGTATATACACAAACATGGAAAAATGGGATTTTCTAACTTGATGACATATACGAGGCATTCAATAGTTAATAATTAAGAATTGATGAGTAGGATGAATTGATGAACATCATTTAGATCTCCCCGCATTTTAGAGAAAAGAAGTACAAATCAGCTCTATCAAATTTTGTAGGCCTACATCTGGTAAATTAAACATAAAAGTCTTGTTTTCTGCTTTGAGTTTCTTGCGACATCTTTGTCTTGAGATTGAATTGACCCACGTCTGCAGATTTTTCGTGAAAGTTAAGGGAAGTCACTTGCAACCACCCCACCCCCCCCCCCCCCCCCGAAAAAGAAAATTGAATAGGCGGCGATGGAGCAAAATACAGTGTGCGTCCGCACTTTTTTTTATTTCATCGAAAAATGGCAAATCAAAAAAATAAATTAAATAAAATGATGGGAAATTTGTATATAAGTTCTAAGTTAATCTCAGTGAATATGTATGTATATCTCAGGTAGATGTGTACATGTTATTCAAACTTAATCATTGCAGGGGGAAAAAAAAAGATGTTCGATAAAGCCACCTGAGTAATAACTCCCTCTCTCCCCCCCCCCTCTCTCTCTATATATATATATATATTTCTCTCTCTCTCTCTCTCTCTCTCTCTCTCTCTTATTTCTTCGCCATCTACTCTCTGTATATCGGAGCCAGAATGTTACATTAATATCATAAGAAAACATGACTACTACGAGGTTGACGAGGATAAATGCATGGCTATGCTATTAAGTTCGCATCTGCTGCATGGTATATCATTTTCGTCAATATTGCTCACTCGACGTGCTCGAATATAGCCCTATATTCCGCTATATACATGTATATTGGACATTTTATTTTGCTTGGAACGTGCCACTGCAATTGATTTACTGTGACCGCTTCAAGCTGTTCAATACTTCCGAGACCATCAAAATAGTTCAGTACAGAGCGGGGGTTCCCTATTTCATAAGATGTTTGTAAGCGCTGTTTGTACAGTTTATACAAATATCAAACACGCTCGAGTTTGCAAGTCAAATATCAGGAACTCTCACACTCAGACAAGCAAAGTCTTTTTGGCAGACAGCGTTCAAGATCACAGGTTTTGTTATATGGAAGTTGGTCGTTATTGTAAGGATTTTTTCATGACATTCTCAGATTTCTTGCAGCAGCTATAACATAAAAAGATTAAAAGATGCAAGCCTCCACCTTGTTTACTTTGTAAGAAAAAGAAAAAGACTTAAGGAGGAAGATATTTCGTAAGAAAAAGCAGTAAACAAAAAACAAACAAACACGAAGATTTGTGAGATTTCTATTAACGTACACCTTAGATGTCTATAAGTGCTGCAAATGTAATGAAACTTTAGAAGAATTTGCAGCTTTTCATCTCTTAGTGTTACAGATTTTATCTTATATGCGAAAAATCAATACTGTGATCGAAATAGATTAAATCCGGACGTGCTAAAACTCCAATTCAAAACTAATTCTTTGAAACTTTTAAAAAAAATGAAGTAGATTGCAGATAAACACTTATCTTCATGATAGTTTTGTAGCACAGCATACCAATGATTGGTCGGCAGTATATATATGACTTATACGTAGTGGTGCATTCTTCGGTTCCTTTTGTGTTTTCTGAACAACTCTGTACTTTGTTACTCAAACTTATTTTACGGAGTTTATTCAAGAGCGTTCTTTTAAGTCTACAGGGATTTTCTGTTCTATTAACCCGGTTTTTGTATGTTTATTGTTTTTGGTTTTTTGGTTTTTGTTTCATTTATTTTCATACTATGTGTGTGTAATGATTTTTGTATTTCATAATTCACTTTTCCTACTGCGCCTTGAGCACATTAGTCATTTGGAATTGGCGCATTACATATATAAGTATCATGTATTATTTTTAGCATTATTATTGACTACTTGACGGAGAATTTATTTCCCCCACACTGCCTCGTTGGAAAAAAAGAGGGCTTCCCTGCCCACCACAATTCATTTGCAATTGTAAAAATTTTAAATCGTGGATGAATTATTGATTAGATCAAGTTTTTAAATGGAGACAATCGTTTGGGTTCCATGCCGCGTTACTGACCGTTCAATCTCCAAATCCCCTTAATCATTGTGACTCTACATCAGTCCCGGATATCCACTACGTTACGAAAGTCAGTATCATGGAAGTCACTAGCATGGCACCTCACAAATACACACGGAAGAGGACATGTCTGCAATTCAAATTTAAGACTTTTCCTGGAAATTCAGCCTGAGAAACTTTGAGCCATCGAGTGTAAATTCTCACAAGGAGTGAATCAGTGAAGCAGAAGAATAATCGGAATATGGCAGTAATGATGATTTATTATCATGATTGCTTTTTGCCGCTAATATCCCTCTGGCACCATCCTACTCTCTCTTTCATCCTTCACTCTCTAGCAAATCTCACAAATCATTACTCCACGATCGTATTAAATGCTCCACTACAAACTCAACTATTATACTGGAGACGTAACAACAGTCTCAAATCCAAACTCAAATCCCAAGCTACCATTGATATAGGTCCATGATTGGAGCGGATATAGCCACCGCTATTACCACTAAATGACATCTGCGAGGCACATTGGCCACATGTGACAATATCATCTGGCCGGCTAATTTGTTCGCTTTCTGCTGTTTAATCGCTCTGGGAGATATACGCTCCTGGATATGAGAAACTCGATCCTTTAGCTTTGATGGTGACCCGAGTCAAACACGAGGCAGTGTGCGTCTATCAACAGACATTGGCAGTGCCGGCATGTTGCAGATGGCCGTGTCCTATAAATAAACTAAAAATAAACAGCCCTCGATTCCCGCTCTCGAATTATCAATTAATCACTAACATGCCGCTGGACATTCAATTCATCGACTTGTATTGTTAGAATACCAGCAACTTGCCGGTGGTTAAATAGATCTGTCGATATGACAGAATATGGCTTTATTCGTAGTCGCCAATCATATACTCTTTTAACCTGTCCGTGTAAAAGCGCATGTCACAAAAACGTACTAAATAAATACTTTAGATTTAAGCACAATGTAGTGTTTAAAGTGAGAGACTTCGTTTACCAGATATGCCGGTTTTCGGGGTACGGTATGCCTTCTGATCCTTTGCGAAATATCACGAGTTGTCTGCAGGACGCGGCAGTCACGACTAGGAGTTTCGAGCAGTCATTACGGCGGAGCGAGGAAGCCACAGAGCGCTGCGCCCCGCTCCGTCTGTCGTCGCAAATTCCTCCCGGCGTGCAGACAATCCCGGTCCGTCTTCAGTCGTAGCCATGGCAACAAAGCAATCGTGACGTCAAGTTTCGTCACCCCGTACGTCACTGGTTCATTATCAAGAGGCTGGCAGGGCCGCACTCTTCTCATTTACGGCTTGTTTTCTCCTCTTTTCGCAGAGTGCCGCCACTTAAGACAGCTTATGTTTTGAAGAAAAATATGATACACGATATTTGACGTTCCTAATTCGGAATACCAATGCGGTATTTTATGCAAGGACACTCTGAGTGATCCCGGAATTCAAGGTGTCTTTTTTACCTTGTTTTTATATCAGGACGTCTCTGGAATGTGTTTCGGCCTTGCAATGGCGTTGCCTATTTTTAAGTGCGAACATTCTGGAATGTCTGTGTGATAAAAGCAACAACCCATCCTTTGTTTATGTTGTTGTTGTTTTTTCTTCAGCCTAGAAAATGTACTTGTCTACAAGATACCTAACCAGCGAACAGGTTGAGTCAATGTAACCAGTGGTACAACCATTCAAGATTACACGTATAGATAGCAGGGCCCTCTGGTAGAGCAGTGGCAACACTGAAGAGGCTACCCTGGGTAAATAAGACTTTATTATTATTATTATTATTATTATTATTATTATTATTATTATTATTATTATTATCGTTATTATTATTATTATTATTATTATTATTATTATTATTATTATTATTATAGATAGGTAAAAAACCTGAGTACGACTGGAATAGTGGAGACAGGGACTAAAAACCCTGGGTTGGTGTCATAGTTACCTGGACATTTTTATGGAGAGATCGATAGCTACCCTAAAAATTAATTTTGATTTGAAATCTGAATTTTGGTTGAATTAGAATGTGCTTACACTCTAGAAAAGTAGATTCAACTTTGCACCTTTTGACAGACTGTGGGAGCACCTTTAAAGGTGCTAGCTGGTCTGAAAGGTGCAAAGTTGCACCCGTATTCAAAGGTGCTCCCAGTTTGACTCTGGTAAATGTGCAAGGTTGAACTTACATTTTACTCAGAGTGTAAGATGATTTAAGACTAAGGCCTCCTTTCTCAAACACGTGATGATGGTACAAAAAGAGAAAAATGGAGCACAAGCGTCATAAATAGAAACTTCCCATGTGACTATACTGCAAGATTTCCAATTATATAACCAGTGCAGACCAAAATAGCTAGCAGCCTGCGACGGTCATAATTATTAATGAAAGGTGTCTACGTGCCAACCAGTATCCAGTCGTACGTCTTGTGAGACACACCATTAGCATCAGTGGGTCGGCTTATCATAACTTAGAAACTCTCTCTTTATATCTATCTATCTATCTATCTATCTATCTATGTGTCTATCTTTTCATTTATCTTTTCATTTATCTATATATCTATCTATCTCTCTCTATTCATCTATCCATTTATCTGCCTATCTCTCCATCTATCTCTTCCAGTGTTTAATCCAGTTTGTATAATTTTAAGTTGCACTCTAAAAGTGTCGCAAAATACGTGAACGCCTTCACAAGTGTAAGCTTCTCACAAAGTCTTGAGCGTTGTCCCCGTACTTTAAAGCGGGTAAATTTGTATCAATCACTTGTTTTAATCTGCGTATTAGTATGGCTACGACATCTGTCCAAATGAGTGAGGCATGTCTGAAATTGGTAATGCACATATTATACAAGGAAAAGCATAACAGTTATGCACTTGCACACACGTAAATAAAAAAAAAAACATGTAAATATAGATTGATAAGAAATAAACAGATATGTATGATTTTATATGTAAATATATATATATATATATATATATATATATATATATATATATATATATATATTTACATAATGTGTTTAGAGTGTCATGGCATAACTGTCTGATATTTTTAAAAAATTACAATACACTGTTATCTTAACTCTCTCTCTCTCCTTTCTTCGTTATTGAGTGTGTGTGTGTCTGTGTGTCTGTTTGTAAAGGTCGGCACGTTGTTTTTTCTTTCTCACCCGAGGTGACGAAAGGCTTGACATTTTAATGTTGACGCATAATGTCTGTGTTTTAGCTATTTTTCACCACTCGCCCATTGTTCTGCATGTTTTGTTTTGTTTTGTTTTGTTTTTGCTTGACGTGTACAGAATCATGTGCGCACATACTCATACACATACGGATGAATATTGCGTATTAATAATTTTAGATACACAACCCCCCCCCCCCCGCACACACACCGATATTACTCTTACTCATACACATATTTTTTTTCTTTTTTATTATATAATAATATGATATAGAATGTTGAATTATGGAGACAATAAACAACCAGTTGGCGTTCAAAAAAATAATATTGTTTTATGACTTTTACATGTTTACGAATAAGCAGAATAAAATCATAACACTTTGCTTTTGTTAAATAATGATGATTAAAATTATTTTTAAGGTGATATTTGTGATCATTATTATGAATTTAGTAATGATAGTGTATTGATAATGAAATTAACGATTTTTATTATCATTTTTATTTCCTGAATGAGCGTGGAGACATGTATGAGTAGTCATTGCAATATTTTAGCGTATTGAAAGAAGAATGTCAAATTTAATCGTGATCTGGCTACGGGAACTGGAATTGTTATGAGAAGTCACTCCGATAGAATGTAGGTTCTATTTGAGAACCCCATTTCTCGATATTTTAAAGGAGTTGCTAGTCTAAAAAATTCGACTGTCAAGACTATTTTTCCATTATGCCACATTTCCGGCTCAAATGCCAATTCAACACAACATTTTTGACATTCCAAAATGTCATGCCTTGGCGTGTCATACCGGGTCGTGTATTGCCGTGCTTTCAGTTGATCAAAGCATGTACAAGAGATGAGTCAATACTAGCTGGATCGTCTCGTGTTTGTTTAATGGGCCTACAGAGCTGTGCAGTCTGCGACGGTTCAATAAAGAACTTAGCCAGTGAGCTCTGATCGGGTATACATTAACAAGTTACAGATTAGAAGTTTATCAATATCAGCTATCCATCGAATACTGCAAATGTATTGAATGTTTTTTACAGCATCGTCGTTTAATCATGCAGTTTGCTCATTTTGCTATTCCTATACATTGTTATTTCCTCAACTTGTTTTATATCTTGATGTATGACAGTAAAATGCATGTGAGATGTTCCTTGAAGGAAGTAGTTTGCATGGCAAAAGACCTTGAAAGATGTAGGCTTCCCGATACACAATCTTCTTCCAGGAGACGGACAGCCAACCTGTCTGAAACGTCGAGATCTCTAACTCTCTGTTATGTACGCTTCCTCTTTTCCATCACAGTCCTTTTTAGGACTCCTCGAGAAATAACCTCTGGTCTTTATTGATTACTTCTATCTATCTCTTCTCCTCCTGTCTTCTAACCATTTCTCCTACTCTAACCTTTCTCAACACAGAATCTTTACACTGTAAAAACATCGGTGTTAGATTTAGCACCATGGGTGTTAAATCTAACACCCATCAAACTTCAATAGAGGACCACACCCACAGGTGTAGAAAATGTATTGTGACGGTCTTAAAAAGTGTTCGCCTGGCACTTCGTGGTGTTAATTTGACACTGTGGCTGGTGATATTTTTGACACTGCGCTAGAGTTAATTCAATAATGACATCGCATGGTGCTGATTTGATATTGGTGGTGTTAATTTCAACGGTATAACACCCGTCCAGCTTCAATAGGGGACCACACCAACTGTGGTGTAAATGTATTTACAGATTTATTTCAAAAATCAAATACTTTATCGGAAAATTCTTTATCGTCTTGTTGAAGTTCGAAATTAACAAGAAGTGCAGTAACGAAGAAACTATTCAAAAAACAATTTAAAATTTTGAAATGACACCCGGAGGTGTTAATCTAACACCATGAATGAGCACCGGAAATTTAACACCAGCTTGGTGTTTCATATTTAACACCGGACTTTTTGCAGTGTACCTTCCCTCATTTCTTCCCCTTTCTTCATCTTCAACTGTCTTTCACTTGGCTCTCTTTCTCTATCTTCTTTTCTTCTCTTCCCCATTTCGCCTTCTCCAACCATTGATTATTCTGTTCCTCTTCTGTACGAAAACAGACCTTTTTAGGTCCAGAAGCGATAAACCGCGAATTCCATATCTTTACATAAAATGCCATTATTATAAATCAGAGCTTGGGAAAGAAGTTTAACAATAATTACTAAACATGAGAGTATTTCATTTTTTAGCACCAAGATGAAATACTTGGATCTACGTTTAACCCTAGCCTGAAGATTGATACTGCTACTGATGTGTTGTTCATCTTTTGTTTTCGGTTCGCTTTATCGAACTTCATTTCCTGCTTTGGAGGATTTCTTAACGCACCCTGGCATTCGATCCTTAATATTACTGCCTGAGAGACGTTTGCGGAAATCCTCAAAGCCTCAGTTAATTTTGCTTGTTTGTATGTGCATGTATAAATCGTTCCATCAATACGCTTTCTCTTGAATCTTGAAAGAGCAGGAAAAACAAAACTTTCCCTAGTTTCCATTGACCCTGTTCTTTTATGCCTTGACAATTTACATTAAAAGTTTGTTTGTTCAACTGCGCGACTTCACTCAAGCTCTCAGCTGTGAAAAGATACAATTTTCCAGCTTTGTTCTGACCTTGTTATTTCATTGAGTTTCCCACCTCTTTATTCCCAGAGTTCTCATGATTATTGAAACTATCTCAAAAGCAGATTGGCAGTCGAGAGTATCCTTCAGACTGAATGAGAATCCTTTCAGACAGAAATGAAAGAGAGAGAGAGAGAGAGAGATGATAGATGAAAGAGAGAGATGAAAGAGAGAGATGATAGATGAAAGAGAGAGATGAAAGAGAGAGATGAAAAAGAGATGAAAGGGAGAGATGAGAGATGGAAAGATGAGAGAGATGAAATAAAGAGATAAAAGAGAGAGATGAGAGAGAGGAAGAGATGGAGAGATGAAATAAAGAGATAAAAGAGAGAGATGAGAGAGAGGAAGAGATGGAGAGATGAAAGAGAGAGATGAAAGAGAGAGATAAAAGGGAGAGATGAGAGATGGAGAGATGAAAGAGAGAGATGAAATAAAGAGATAAAAGAGAGAGATGAGAGAGAGGAAGAGATGGAGAGATGAAAGAGAGAGATGAAAGAGAGAGATAAAAGGGAGAGATGAGAGATGGAGAGATGAAAGAGAGAGATGAAATAAAGAGATAAAAGAGAGAGATGAGAGAGAGGAAGAGATGGAGAGATGAAAGAGAGAGATGAAAGAGAGAGATAAAAGGGAGAGATGAGAGATGGAGAGATGAAAGAGAGAGATGAAAAGAGATAAAAGAGAGAGATGAGAGAGAGGAAGAGATGGAGAGATGCCTAGAAAGGTAGAGATTATATGAAAGTAACACGAGTGAGGAGGAAGGAGTGGAGAAAAGACCAAAATGAAATAATAAGAAGGAATGAGAAAAAAAGAAGGTAAGAGAGAATATCAATCAAGACAAAGAAGAGGGTCAAAAGAGAAATGAACAGTTTGAGGCTATTGTGCAAACCCTGATATCATTGCTATCGGGTCTACGTTGCAGGTTATTCAGCCAATAGAAAAAAAATAATAACCGTGAACTTCTTCAACAACAGGTTCATTGTACAAATTCATTTAATGAAAGGTAAGGTTCACAATGAAAGGTAAACGCAAGGTTCATTGTAATTGGTTATGAGGATTGTGGCTGACATTTGTATCTTAAACTGTGGTATTCTAATCCTGCACCAAATATACATATGGTAAGGATGCTACGAACTCATAATTTACGACTAAAAAATGCTTCAACCCTTTAAAAAAGATACTAAGGAAGAAGTCATGTAAGTAACGGGGCGATCATAGAGAAATAAGAATAGAAAACACATATCTAAGGAAGAAGAGGAGAAATGAAGAGCAGAAAGACAAGCATTGCTGTTCCTGAAGTGAAAATACAAGAGTAGTGGTAGTGATGGTACCAGGAATGGTAGTAATGGTAGCAATATACTCTGCTAGAAATTGTGGCGATCCTAGTAGAAGTAGATGTAGAAGTAGTAGCAATATAGTAGAAGTGGCGTCAGTTGTTGCAGTATCATAAGACAGACAAGGACGGTTAGATAAAGGAATGAAAGGTTATAATGGATGTTGAGGAAACAAGACTAAAAATTGCTCATCATTCTCATGGTAAGTTGTATAACCCTGTAGCTTAAAATGCATCTTAGAACCTCTGCCATCATTTGTTTCTAATGGTCATGACCATAGTTTACCTATAGGCCTCGAATAGCCATGGAAAGAGAGGTAAGAGCAGACCCGATCAGGGCTCTATAGAATTTGATACCCACTCCGGGAGACGCCGTGTCCCTTGGCGCCCAATTTGAGGCTTGAGCGATCAAGACTTCAATACTTCGTTGCACAGTTGGACATATTTGCTTGGATCAACCAGCATCAGTATCCGACGAGCACACATATCGGGTCATTCTTACGTTGGCTAGCAGTAGATGCATTGTTGACATTTAGCGAGTGTTGAACTCAATTAACTTCCAGCTTACAGTGATTATGAATGATCCTTTCTCTTGATGGTACAAAGACATCCAATAGTCTTCCTTTCCAGTATAGAGACACTTTACACAAGGAATAAAAAGCAGAGTGAAATAAAGGTTTCGACTCAGGACTGACAAAACTGCAGTTTTTGGTGTGTGTTTTTTTTTTTGTGTGTGTGTGTTTTCATTCTACTTCCATTTTACTCTATCCACTTTCCTACTGTGGAAACGCAGCAGAGTTATACATGTATCAGACAAAATAAAATATACTCACATGTTCCTGTACACGGATGAAATATTATGATATACCTCTAAATTACATCGTATATATATATATATATTGTGACGAACTCGCCTTCTCGTCGTGAAGTAATAGAGTGTATTCGACTGTTTGTACAAATGCCTCCGCGAGCCGTGTCAGGATGGCCGAGTAGGCGGGGTTCGTTTTGTTGCAGTTTACAACGATCCCTTTAAATTACTAAAACTACAAGTCTGTACGCTACCATGTATTATGTTGTGTCACCAGCAGCTCACTAACACAAGCGGCACACATACCAAGTTCAGCATCACTTAGAGTATGTCACTCCCAAGCGTCACTTGTAGAAAATGTTAGATTGGTACACTTATTTTGTTACCAACTTTTACTACCAACTCTTGCTACCAAGTTCTGCTACCAACTTTTGCTACCAACTCAATCACGCTAACGTGGTACACCTTTCACAACCATATGGTGGCACAGGTATCGTTGGCACAGGTATCGTTGGCTGTATCGCACCGTTACCAACTGACGACTGGAACTTGGATTGGGCACGGACTATGCGACAAGTCACATTACCATTATACCCGAAATCCAATGACGACGACTGGAACTTGGATTGGGCACGGACTATGCGACAAGTCACATTACAAATATACCCGAAATCCAACAGGAACGTTGCTCCAGCTCAGGAACATGTACCACCAACTCTGCATACCGCTGCTTGGTGATAGAACTCTCAAGAAGACACAGTGAAGGCAGCAATTCAGGAACACATGTACAGTTTATTACATATAGAATTACATATAGAAGTGAACATTAACAACACATTTGAAATGTATCATGCACGGGCTACTTGTTGCGGACTATGTCACACAACGGCCAATTTATATGTCTCCCCTCCTATCGCGGATAAAGGAGGCAATCCCGCACGGCCGTGATTGACGCGGAAAATACTCGCAGTAGTCATTCAAATTATTTACAATGTTGGCGTGGTTAATTCGTACAACGATTATACATTTTAGCAGTATCTCTTGTACATGGTTACTTAATTCGGCATATATCATCGGTCTAAACCGGAGTTGGTATTAAAATAATCCAAACTTGCCTATGACAAACAAGTAACCACATATTTAATAATAAATGTTAAAACTCATGATTATGCACTACCACCTTGAAATGTTTGTCCAACATTCCGATAATCGCCCATTTTCTATGCTATCGGCACAATCGATTATGACACATTATAATCGAACAGTTAAATCGAATCGGTTCCACCGAATTTCGTTACAATATATATATATATATATATATATATATACATATACATATATGATTTACGAGTAACCGGTTACATATTCCTTACACGTGTTAACACCAATGATTATAAATATAACTCTACCAATCTCTCTCGCTCTCAAATTATGTATGTATGTATATATATATATATATATATATATATATATATATATATATTACTTAGCGTATTACATATTCTGCAGGCGAAATCATCTGCACGTGATGAAAAGATGAAAATAGAAGTCATATTTTACAATCACAACTAATGAGCAGACGTCCAGCTGAGCTGACATTCTTTTCCAATACTGGCAGTTAGAGCATGCAGAGTGCGTTCTACGGGACAAAGAAAAGGGTCTTAAGCTTGGCAAACTGATATCTGCAAAATTTTATGTTTAATATCAGGTATACCATTTTCCAGAAGCACATAATACTCGTAGCTGTTCCACGCGATAATTCCGTCCCCAAACGTACCGAATAAGATCTTGCCTCATAAGATTTTGCACATAATACTTGTAGTTGTGTGTTCCACACGATAATTTCTTTCCCATACCCACTGAATAAGATGCTGCATTCTTGTTTATGTTCGGCGAGTCTTCACTGACAATGTGTAGAACTCTGCGAATTTGGTAAATCAGGGCAAAAGTCACGAAGTCCTCTCTCAACATCAAATTCATTACAAACATTATACAGGATCTGTGCAATATGTATCTTAATGTCATGCGTTCGAAACTGGTATGATTCTATGAAAATAAAGGTCACCTTCCCATTACACTTGATATCGCATATTTGGGGTCAATTTTCCTTCAATATAAGATTTAATGATGAGACGCGGTGGTCATCATTCCTTGTGGGGCTACTTCCTGTCTTTCCTTGTAATAATATGGATACTGGCAAGTAAATTTCATTATCCTCTACGCCCCTTCTTTGAAAGTGAACCGAACGAGAAGCATGACGAATCCATCCACAGTGACAACACACATGAACCTAGACATCAAGTGGCCGTTGATGCAACATACTGTTGTGATGAGTTGTCGTTATAAGACTTCTGTACCGCAGAGACCTTGTCTACGGCCTCTGTGGAGGACCCGAGCCGCAAGCTAATTACCGTTGTTTCAGACGGAAGCAGGCTTGTGATGGTATATGAATATGATTTATATGCAAATTTAACACAACGTCCTCACACCTGTGAATGCGTTAAACTCAGCGGGTGTTCGAGTTCACACATCGCTGTCATCATGTTCCAATGCTGTCGGCGTATAGGGCGGGGATAGGGAGGAGATATATAGCTTAATCCTTCTCAGTTCGGGCTCCAAGATATCGGTGGTGCATCTCACACCAGCATTCTCGTCTACAAACTTTGCCATTTAAGCTCGTCGAACACGTAATTTGTCATCCAATATGACTGCATGATTTATTAATGGGGAAAACGCAAGGTGGGAATCTTACGAGTGAATAGCTTTACTCACCAGCTAATATTGTAGTTTACAACTTGTTTTAAGCTGATAATGCAACTTGCACTGGCTAATACTCGGTCTATGAGATTTATTTTTATATTCGGAAGAATCATTAAATCACTGAGTCAATATCTGAAAATTTGTTTATGAGTATATATTATTTCACGTGCATGTTGATCTTTCACATGCTGCCCCAAAAGTGCTCGACACTGGTCAACTTTGCTTAGTTGCTAAACACTGAATTACACAGGAGAATTTCCTAGAAATAATGTATCATCTGCGGGTTGAATTCAGTTATTTCCTTGTCTTTTTTGAAACCTTTAATGAACCGCGTTACCGATGGAGGCATAAGAAGGTTGTTTCTCTTGACATGAAAGCTTGCCCCAGGCTTTCCAGACGTAACAATGGACTAACGAGAGCACACTTGATTCCAAGTACGAAAATGTTTTTCGTAAACACGTGTGCATTGAATTGCTCGGAGACAAAATGTCAATGGATTTGAAATTATTAGTAAAAAGGCAAACTGAATCCACAACCTTGGGGAAAATCATTAAATGTAACAGTTTCAGCAGGATAAAATGACTAGTCGGTTTCTGCAGGTATTTGTGTGTTTTCATGGGGTATTTGTTTGTTACACTTTATTTAACCATTTGAAGAACAAGCAGACATGTACACACATTATTATAATTTACAAAGTAGCATAAAGAGTACAATTTTACCATTTATAGGCAAGATCAGTATCTAAATGGGCGAATGTGTTTTGCTTTGACAGAATGAGACTCAAAAGCAGTAAGGTAAATGGAGAGCAGTAATGATATGAAGGACAAGGGAAAATTAAAACATTTACGTGAAATAGAAATAAACATTAGTATGACGTAATGACATTTCAGAGAAATGCTCTGCTTCTTCTTCGAGATCTGAGTCAGTCTGTGCGGATAACTTTCTCAAATTAGTATTGTGCACAAAAATACTGTTGTAATGACGGGTTTCATTGGCTAACGTAAGTTTTAGCTTTCATCTGAAACCACGACTTAACAAAGCTTTGAGTGACTTCATGAGAGATATCAGTTCTAACTGTTGAACTTATGCGCAGTTGAATATTTGAGTTTTGGGCCTTTTTCTTGTTAGTTTCTTTGTTTGTCTATTCAGAGTAAACCACACTGGTTATAAACATATGTACATGTATATATATATATATATATATATATATATATATATATATATATATATATATATATATATATATATACATGTATTGTAAAGGACAATGGGGAGATAACCAAACAATCAGGTCTCTGCAGTTTCTGTAAAATGCGCCCTCTTTTTTCCCCGTCTACATCTTAATTCTAAGTGTTGTGTCTTCCCGCTCTCCCTCGTCTCATCTCTCCTGATCTCTCCACTCTATCCCATCCCCTCTCTCCCCCTTTCTCCTTCTATCCGCAAACTTTTCAGACCCTTTCTTTTCTTTCTTTTCTTTCTTTCTCCCTTCTCCTCTTCCCCTCTACTTTGCTCTCTTCCTATACTCTCCATACTGTGTTTTATAAACCCGGTTGGCATGGGAGTCTAATGCTAGAGTCAAACACGCCCGGATTTAGTACCGGGTCCATAAGGAATTCAAACCGTATCGACCCGGTTCGAGCCGTAGAGACCCGCATTGACCAGCATCGTAACCCGTATCAATTCTTGATGGATCCCGCCGAGGGGCTAAGATACGGCGGTGAAAAAATTTTTGGTCATGTTCAAAATTTTCTCACGGATTTCAATTCCGTATTGATATCCGAATTGACCCGGTTCGAACCGCATTGACTCGCAACGACCCGCTGCACACCCGCAGCGTAAAACCGTATGGACCCTTGCCGTGTACCGCATTGCCTTCATGCAACGGATGAAGACAAGGCTTACATTCGGGTTCAGTACAGGTCGAAGCGGGTTGACACAGGTCGATAGGAGTCGAAAAGGATTCATTAAAGCGGCTTTTTATACGGTTCGATACGGGTCAATACGGCTCGAACTGGGTCGAGACGGTTTTAATTCCTTATGGACCCGGTTCAAAATCCGACCGTGTGTGACTGTAGCATAAATTACCCTCCATTCCGGGACTAATATGGCTCATTATTTTTCACCTGGATCAAATCCGTTGTGTAACCCGGTCGTGTGTGACTCTAGCATAATCGGCTTCTTCTTCTTCTTCTTCTTCTTCTGATTCTTCTTCTGATTTAGTCTGCCTCCTTCAATAAACTGAAGATTCTTGCTTTGTTATAGTAGTGTTATGATTTTCCAGTCACTGAAGGCTCTGCTTCTTCTCACATATGTTTTTGCTGTTTTGATATGAAGATCGTAGAGATTTCAGGTTGGCACCTCATCGCCTCAACGGGGATCAGGCGGCAGGATGTTTGGCTGATATACGACAGCGTGGGGGGGGGGGGGACCAAGAACTTTTGGAAGTCTACTCTCTCTTTCACTCCCTCCCTCGCCCCCTTCTATTCCTTTCAATCTCTCTCTGCAGTTTGATAAGATTCGCGTGATCTGTCACAAAAAACACAACACACCAAACATCTGTGTTGTATCCAAACTTTTCAGTTCCGATGCTACTGATTTGTCAGCCTGTAAGAGGCGACCTCTCTTGCTGATAATCACTGTGGCGACACGGGCTGTGACTAGGCAAATCGAGGCAAGCACTTTAAACTCGGTGGTTTCTCAGACGAAGCTGTGTCACTCTCGCTCTCGCAGTCAATATTGTTTGCAGTTTGTCTACACTGTTTAATTCTGATGTCTCAGCGCAAATTGTCGAATCTAACCAGAGCAACCCACTATTTAAGCGTTAAACAAGCCAATTACATTCAAATTCTATTTCAGTTTTGGACAAGAGCACATACATTTCACTCTCATGGGTAGCAGAGAGTAAGATTTCATAAGCGACACAATGTTTTGGTTTTTTTTTTTAACATTTAAGACATGTACAGTCTAATTCATTTCAGTACTCATCCCTTGAGTGTGGACCCAATGAAGTTGCTTCGTTGGAAAAAAAAATACGTAAAGATAATCAAAGACCCAGATTTGTTTGTTTTGTTTTGTGTTGTTTCTTGATTGGAAATGAAGAAAGTAATTGTACTTGACAATGTGCTCACGAATTTTCGCACTCCTTGCTTTCACGGCGAAATACAACTAACACCTCACTGCTCTAGAAGTTGCATTTTCTGAAATGTACGAATGAAAAAAAGTAACATCACCCCCTAAAAACAACCACACAAACACACAAACAGACAAACACACACACATACAAACAAACTCACAGACCGCATCTCTCCTAGGATTATTCCATACGTTAAACTTTTTTTGGTAGTTGCTTTACCATATTTTTTTCAACTGAAAAGAAAATCATGATACCCTAAACAAAATGCATCCAGGACCCAGATTTATAAAGAACTATGTAGCCATGCTACTTTGCTGTGAGGTCTTGATACCATAGTAACAACGGAAATGTTTACAGCTGACTGGATGTTGCCCCACAGGTATCGCAGAAGTGTCAATTATTGTAGATTGCGATTGTTGTAAATTCCGCATCCGGAAGTACTCCGTCAGACAAGGAAGGGGGATGCGGTCGGGGCGAGGTAAACGAATGTCAGGAAAAACATCGTTCCTGATAATAATTATGACACTCAGAAAATGCGGACGTGGCGTTTTGCTTGGATGGCTAGGTATATGGAGCGAAGTAGTAAATGTAATCAGTTTGGATAATGGGGCGTATATAAATCTGTGTATTTCCCTCTGTTTTATGTGAGGATGTTTGCATAAGAATTTGGATCGCTCTTATATAATTGGTATAAGTGTGATCATGTCCGGGTAGAGGAATATGTGTTTGCGAGTATGTGACAGTGTGTGTGACGATATGTGTGATTATATGGGTGGGGGTGGATAAAGGGAGGGGGGGGGGGCAGCAAGCCTGCTCTAAATTTGCGGGATTGCATAGGTGTACCAAGACTATAGCTACATCAGGACTGACGAAGCTCGTTATCATTGCGGTCTCTCTTCACGGATGAAACTAACAACGACCGGATGTCATTAAGGTAAGCCCCTAGGCAACAGGATATGTGATCCAATATTCTACGATGTAACGTAATCTTGGCCAGTCAAGACAAAATTCAGCATTGTGTATAAACATTCATTAATAAGACTGGTGATTTGATATTCATGTGCTTCTTCTTCTTCTCCTTCTTCTTCTTTTTTTTTTCTTCTTCTTCTTCTTTTTCTATTTCTTCTTCCTTTTCTCTTTATTCTTTTTCTTCTTTTCTTCTTTTTCTTTTTCTTCTTCTTCTTCCTTTTTTTCCTCTTCTTCTACTTCCATGCCACCACCATCATCATTATCATTTTCAGTATCATTGTTCCGTTTCATTGTGTTGTAATCATCACCATCACCATCATCATCATCAACAACATCATCATGTTTAGATCATGCCTCTACGTCTGCACAAGTTGCTCTCGACTACTGCAAGATTTGTCCGAGGCTTTTAATCGCCAAGTAACGAATACGGCTCGCAGAAATGATTCCAAGTATTCATTTGCATCTGATTTTATTAGGTGAGACGAGCAGCTCGTTATCAAGTCATCAAGAAAAACGACTAAAAGAAAGTAAACGAATGCATCATTAAGCAGGACTTTTTTTAGTTTCCAGTTTCTAACATTGTATCACAAAATAAGACATTCTCACACTGTAATTTGTTACTTTGATGGCTTTTTCTTTTTAATGCAACTTTCACTCTCTTTGTATGTGAAGTTTCTATCACTTCAGAACGAGATGACCTAATAAAAGATTTCACATAATTTCTTTCTGAGAAGCGGATGCTAATCTCTTTTTTTTTTCTTGGCAATGGAACTGTCATTTTTTCTCATTGCTGAAGTTTATTCTATTCATCAAAGTCCTCGTGAATGTAGAGAGGATTTTCATTTCACGAATATTCGTCGTTGTTGTTAAGTGCTTGAGAACACTTATCTTGGGGTGGAACTCACAAAGATGTAGAGATAGATCACAGAGTACAATGATAACATCATTCTATCCAAAAAAAGTTTTCCTCCAGTGTCTATTACTGAGAAACCAATAATATGTAACTAATAATCTTCACATCAGGAGGTTAATTACAGACAACACTTATTCAATATCTTCTTCTTCTAGCTTTTTTATCTATATCATCTCATTTTGTTATTACTCAAGAGCTCGTAGGGATTTTTTCTTCATTTATTTAGCCGCATTCATAACAACCGTCTTGCATACAACGCAAAGTAAAGAGTAAAGGTAAACGGAACATATTTCAAAGGACACACACGCACACACACATACAAACACACTTTTTTTAAATGTATGTTTATTGAGATTTCATTCAAAGCATAATCATCACACAACCAAATTCACACAGAGTCATGTGTTCGACTTTAGGAAAAGAAATAGTCTATAGATACAAATCACAACATGCTTGATAAACTACATCATTAAAAACAGGACATACATCCTTATAACAATATTTCTAAATTATCATTATAACTGACATAGATCAACTACAGTATCATCATATTGTAACAAAGATGATTTGAATGAAAACGCACACACACATCAGACACACACACACACACACACACACACACATGTATGCACCTATACAAACATAATGGTATGCTTCTGTGACGTTTGGATTTGATCTAGATGAGTCTCATCGTAGTAAGGTTAGAATATCCCTTTCCCGGACTCTGGCCTTCCAGGATTGCAAAAATCCACTCAAGAATCTACATGTCAGTTGAAAATTAATCTTTTTGAAGGCGAACTATTTGTCGAGTAGGTTTTATCATGTGTTTTTAAGGACTTAGCTATTAAATTTGTGATTATGAATCTTCACTCAACTTTGCTGTTCCACGAGGTTGCATAGGAAATCCAGGCAGAAGACAAGGACTGTAGTCACAAAAAATAGTGCATAAAATATCCACTACCTTGCTGTAACTTTACGGCCGATTTCAATCTACACTGTATTTAGATGCTCATATTGAGTTTGGCAGGTTGTCATACACCATGTACTGCGTGTACATACGAGCCAAGGTCCGAGAGTAAGACTGTGAGATCCGTGCGTCATGGGTTAAGTCGCAGGCTTTACTGACACACATGTGAATTATGGGCTAAAATGTCAGAG
Organism: Diadema setosum; assembly: GCA_033980235.1. Taxonomy (NCBI): domain Eukaryota; kingdom Metazoa; phylum Echinodermata; class Echinoidea; order Diadematoida; family Diadematidae; genus Diadema; species Diadema setosum. The sequence continues at coordinate 2,009,385 of CM067067.1, read as the reverse complement.
TCCAGAGAATGGTGTAGCTCGTCCTTGCTGTGACTTTATCTGATAAGGCTCCCTCCTTTTTTCTTTTTCTTTTGAAAGTTAAAGGACAAGTCCACCTTCATATCCATGTGGATCGAGTGAATGGAGCAATGTTATTAGAACACATCAGTGAAAGTTTGGGGAAAATCCGACAATCCGTCCCAAAGTATGAATTTTTGAATTTCTGCGCAGTCACTGCTGGATGAGAAGACTACTACAGTGTATGATGTCACATGCGTAGAACGGTATATGGAAAATATAAAGAGAATATCACAAAACTTTATTTTTTGAAAAAAAAGTGCACATTTCCTCGACTTGTCACTGACGTATGTCAAGGATGATATTATTTCCTCTGACTTCTAAAAGAGGCAAGTCAAGTGTTCTTTTATTATGCAAGAAAAGCGAAAATATGTTGAATTTTCTTATATTTCCTTTATATCGTTATACACATGTGACATCACAAGCTGTAGTATAGTTTTCTCATCCAGCAGTGAGTGAGCAGAAACTTGAAACATTCATAACTTTTGAACGGATTGTCGGATTTTCCTCAAACTTTCACTGCTGTGTTCTACTAATTTTGCTGCATTCACTCAATCCACATGTCTATGAAGGTGGACTTGTCCTTTAATCACATTGATTTTAGCTAAGTTTACTGCGTCATAATCTCTTCCCTCCCTAAATAATGCTCTCATCCACGCAGATTAGAGGGAACTTTCAATTTTGGGTTCGATGCATATTTTCTCGTACAAAAGGATATTGTATATAGAATATTCAAGGTAATTTTGTGATTTTAGCTATAAATAAATATATATATATATATATATATATATATATATATATATGACTTTCCTTTTGGCTGTAAAATCATCTAAGTCTGTCGCCAGCTATATGAGAAGATTATGAGACCGCCTGAAGCATTTATCGACTTCATTATTGAACATGGCCTCCGTATCTTGAAAACAAACGTAAATTGTGACCATAACGTTTTTCCTGGGAAGTGTTTTTTTTTTTGAGTGAATATGTAAAGATTGAAAAAGAAAAGGTAACAAGAATACAAAAAGATGGTGGATGGAGGTGGGTGGAGATAAGATAAGACCAAGACAGCCGAGAACATCTGTGTAGGTAAAGGCGTTCTGTTCCCGGCATCGGTTCTTCATGTAATTTAAATGTAGAAATGGAAACGTGCCGCCAGCACGTAGGATGTGTGACGTGCACATTATGGAGAGCAGACTGCAGTCGCAGTCAAATTTACCTGTTTAGTTACGGGGTGTCGTCTGTCCTTCAATTCCACGCACGTTCGGCGGCAAAAATGTGCAGGCTTCCAGGAAGAAGAAGAAGAAAAAAAAAAACTCGTCCCACGATGCTTCTCTAATATTCTCTCTATTTCGACGTACTTTGAACTACATTTATTAAGACTCACTTTTCCTATGCAATATGTGCTTGTCCGCATGAAGCAGGGACTGCAAATGAACAGTTTGCCATGACAACGCGAAAATATGAGACAGTGGCAGAAATAAAAAAAAATGCAACATCTGTATTAAGACGTAGATCACGTCGGTATCATAAATTTATCAAGCAGTGGGATTTTGTTGGTGATTTATGTGTGTTTATTCTGTTTTATTTTATCAAGGGAGAATAAACGTATACCTCCTGGAGAGGTTAAAGGGCACAACTTGGATATTTTAACAGCTTTGATGTGATATTGTCATTAATGGTCATCGTTATATTCTTGGAAATGCTAAATTGATATAGGTATATGATATTATGACAGGAAAATAAGCCTTACCCCAAAGAAATGTGGAATGTCATCAACAAAATAGATTGGCATTGAAATAAAGAAACTTCGTGGCCTTAAGCGATTGTAAATTTTATTGGAGCTGGATTTGTATGATCAGACTGCTTGGTTTTTCAACTCAAGCTCGACGTGAAAGCCAATGATTGAGGTTCAGTTCCCCCCCCCCCACACATGTCTTCATATTTTCAATCCGTAAGAAATATAGACCATATACATCAATATTCTTATATCTTATATTATACAGAAGAACATCACCCCCCCCCCTTCGTTATTAACTGTTGTATATAATGTTTAAAAAAATCATTACCTTGATTTTTCTCGGTTGTTTCTTTGGGTTTGTCCGCATTGGGTGATTAATGTTTATTTTTTTCACTCTTCACTCTTTTGTTTTTTTGTAATGTGCATGTATATGATTATATATATATATATATACATATATATATATATATATATATATATATATATATATATATATATACACACACACACACATCCACAAAGTTGACCTGTTGTATGGTTGACATTATTTATCATCCTGAGAATTCTTCAGCGCGACAGAAATACGTATATATATATATATATATATATATATAATTCTGTCACGCCGAAGAATTCTCAGGATAGAAATGTCAAACATATACAGAGCTCTTGCCATCTCGTTGGTTTTTTTTTTTTTTTCATTTTTTCCCGAAAATGCTCATGCAACAACCTGTTTTAATGTGCTGTTCTTCTGATGCACTTGGTTTTAACAAATATTGATCATAAATTATCGATGGAAATGGATTTTGGCAATATATTATGAAGACAAAAAAACAACAACACACACACAAAATAGCTATATAGTCTAAACTGTTCGAGGCTTTATTAGATACGGAATCTTCTCGTGATGAGCAGCTAATTTTGTAGAAGGATATTTGTATACAGCACGTCTAATTTGTCTTGTCGAGTTTTACGCGTAACTTTGATCACTTCGTGTCTATGTTGGCCTTTATGTTATCTCCTCAATTGATTGAGACACTCTTCCCCATCTCAAAAGAAGGATGATACCGCGATCTCACTCCTAGGCTATCTCTGCACTCCTGTCTGAAGTCGTTCCTATTTGGGATGTCTGTGACACTGATTGATTGTGACGTCAGATAAAACGAAGTTTTCCTCCTGTCGTGCCCGACAACCTCGACATCTGGCTGGAGAAAGGGCTCGCCCCATTTAGGATTCATTCCATGATTTAGGCGACCCGTTTCTCTACGTGGTGATGAGAAGTCCTCCGCCGTACACCTTCTTTCAGTTTCCCCACACTCCCGCTTATTTGATCTGTGGACAGAGTTTCATTTGACGTCAGTGCAGTAATTCTGAACTGCCTGTAATTGTAAACTACGGCAAAGTGCTGCCATTTCTTTCACTGACGGAAAGCACATGTTATTAAGACATGCTCCTGCTACGTAATATTCAAATTTTCAATCCAAAGCACGCAAGTTATATTCAGAAATAAGATTATACGAGTCATTGTTCCAATGTCAAATGCATTTTCGTCTTCGCCCAGCTACTTTTAATTGATATACCGGTAGCGTTTTCCCACCTTTGTATTTCTTGTAGATATTATGTGACGCACATGGTCTAATCAAATGGGTTATCAAGCCTTGCCTTGCTGAAAAACAGCTTTTAGCTGATAGCAAGCTTTTTACCTTGGTTAAATAAATAAACTCAAACTCAAACTCAAACTCAAGCACATAACTGGAAAGTGATTATGAATCGGAAGTATATCAAAGAGTGGGACTGTTTCATACGCACAATGAGAATACAACAGATGCCTAGAATGACGAGTGGAATTTGAAGCTCTCAATTCCAGTGAAACCACTCCAAATAAAATAACTTATGCCCTTAATTTTGTGTTTCAAGCGTGTGCGTAACGGTCGTTCTGAGTACACTGTATTGTCGGAAAAGATAAGGTCCATAATTGCCTTCACTTTTGAATTGCATTGAAATTGAAAGCGATTCTCGTTCGGATTATAGATTTTGCAGACCCTGAAAGAGACTACGACAAAGGAGTGACAATGACAATGACAATGACAATGACAATGACAATGACAATGACAATGACAATGACAATGACAATGACAATGAATTTTATTTCTTAAAACGGCCCCTCCCGGGGCATGGAAGAAATACAATGGTATAAAACACACAATAAAAGAAAAATTAAATCTTTGGCAGTCACAACACATAAATACATGTAATATAATAACGGCAAGATTTAACAACAAATAGAGCACACTGTGCCAACTTGCACACCTCACAGTTTTGGCACTACTAAAAATGATTCTAGACAAACTTCAACATAATTATCTTACAAAATCTAGACAAATTCTTCAACGTTTTAATACTCTTACTACTAAATAATTGATGAAATTTAATAACGTTAGGACGGCGTGAGAAATATCTCTTAATATAATGCCTACGTGTTTCACTGAAGAAAGGACAAACCAACAAGTAATGAAATTCATCCCCTTGAACCTGCAAGTTACATAGAGTACATAATTGGGATACTTGATCAGGTAAATATCGACAAGTAGCAATAGGCAGCTTGTGGTTCCCACAACGAAATTTACACAGAGTTATTCTTTCCACAACATCCAGCTTTAATAAGTAATTTTCTAAGCCAACCTCCTGTTTAAAAATTCTATAATTAAAACATAAACGGTTTCTGTTCACTTCAGCAATCCAATTTTGCTTGTCCATATCATCCAACCTAAGATTCAAAGATGATTTGACCCATTTAAGATTCAATGGGACATCCTCTAACCATAAATTTGACATACCACACTTGTCTAAAACACCTCTAACGTTCTTGATCCACTCTGATTCAATCTCACCACAATCATGTAGCTGGCGTAACAATTTATAAATAATGTATGAAAGCTTAGACTTTTTACCTTGACTAATCCTCGCCCAAAAATTAACCAAACGCTTCTCTACCGTACTTGTTAAAGAGAACCTGCCCAATTCCCCATACACCATACAATTTGCAGTACCACGCTGAAGCCTAAGGATACTTTTTAAAAACTTCTTATGAAACATTTCAATGTAATCCAGCTTACAAAAACCCCAAATCTCACAACCATACAATAAAATTGGAACAACAAGCTGGTCAAAAAGAGCACATTGTATATCTACGGGTAAGCATAACTTCTTAGCCTTACAGATCAAATTAAACATGGCCCTCCTAGCTTGATTCACTTGTCTTTTAATAGCCTTATTAAATGATCCATTATAGTTGAACACTGTTCCAAGATAAACATAATCATCCACAACATCAAGCTGACTTTCACCAAAAGAAAAAACAGGGTATTTACGAACTTTACCTCTTGAAAAAATAACCACTTTAGTCTTACTTGTATTAACTGATAGTTTCCAAAGGTCACAATATTGCTGAACAGCAGACAAAGCAGATTGCAATTCATCAGCTGACTCGGCCATGACTATTGTGTCATCAGCATATAATAACACGTAAAGGCGTAGAAAAATTTCAACATCATCATCACTGAGATGTTTCCTTATCTCAGATGCACACATATCAAGACCCTTATAATGTCTGCTAACAAAATATTCAAAATCATTTAAATACACTGCAAATAATAAAGGAGATAGATAGATAGATAGGAGTACTGAGGTGTCAAGTGCTAGTGTATGTGCTCAGCGAACAGGCACATACTAGGTATTCTGGTATTGGCAACCCACAGGAGGAAAAGTGTCTACCAGCCTAGGGAGGTGTGTGGTACCTCTGTGGTACAGGGTGCAGTGCACACTGCCATGTCATTTGAGATGCCGAGTCACGCACGAGACTAGCGAAAGAGACCAGAACTTCAGATTGGGAGAAACCTGTTCACCTCCATCAATTTCTCCCGATATATTTCTGTTTTTCCTGCTGGCGTGTGTTAAAGTTTAGTCTCTATCTGACGTCTCTCCTGCAATAGGAATGCTGACTTGAATCATGTAAAGAAAAATGCAGTTTGATTCCGGCACTTCAATTTTTTCCCTATTCACCGCGGCCTTACTTTACACTAATACAGATGAAGACTGTATTTTTCGTGGCAGAAGGCTTATCGGTGCACCACGTGCAAGACGTATTTTTATGTATGTGGCCATGAAATGGGCCTACCCACTCATGTCCTTGCCGTTCTTGCCGTTTTCAAGAGAATGTGACCCTTTTCAGAGCCACATACACACCCAAGAAAGAATACGTGACCGCCCAACATCTACCGCCACGAAGCCTTCAAAGATTTCATCTATTATCTTTCTCATTTTCTGGTGCACTGACACATCGTGGTTTGAACATATCAGACTACACTCTCTGGTGTGGGTAAACAAAGCTTGCTGGAAGTTACAATGCTAGGATGCGAGTTTGCGTCAGATTGTCAAATTATGGAATGCAGTGAGTGTCTTCACGAGAACACTTCATGCTTGCATGTGATTGTTCACGTGATGCTACGCCAGTTCTTCATTTTTTAGGTGGAAGGAAAGAAAGCGAAAGAGAATGGAAAGAAGTGGAAACAGTAAATTACAACACAAAGAGAAGGGGAAAAGGGAGAAAAATGACGCAGAACGAATGAATGATGGCTGATGAAAAAAAAAAAGGACGCAAGATCGTAATAGAAATAACTTTCGAATACAAAGACGATCTTTTTTTTTCAATGAGTTCTTTCGTGGAACCGCCGCCTACATGAAGCTATTATTATGATTATATAGGTGAAGCTAATTGTTTTGCCCATCGCAAAATTAGCTATGTTTCCTTGTACAGTTCGCTTACTAGTATTATTTATGCAGAACGTATTTGAATGATTTTGAAACGTTGGTGTGTGGGTGGTTTTTTTTTTTCTGTGGAAAGAAAGCATTCTTTGATTGATGTCCTGAAGGACGCCTGCGTATAAGGCTATAAGAGAAATGATATGGTTCATTCTTCAATTACAACATGAAAATTTTATCGCTATGCCCATTCTCCGATGTGAGACTCGCTGAAAGCCTAGGCGTGTCTTTCGCGCCGATCAAGCGAGCGGGAAACCGTCAACATTCACTTAGTTCGACATTAGTCGCCACGCTCCTGTAGGCGGCAGTACAGATGAGCACACAACGTGACAAGCAGTTGATCGATCGCCAGTCCCGTGTTGACAGAGTCCTGGAGAGATTTGTCCAGAGAGTGAAAGTATTAGGGATGCACACACACATACACACACGCGCGCACACACACACACACACACACACACACTCACACACACACACCCACGTGTCCCCTGGAGTTAGTTTGACCCTCACGTGTGCAAACACTTGGTTAATCACATGGATTTGAAGACTTAAAGAGAGAATCCAACACGGATAGAAAAAAAAAAACTGGCTTAGAGAAAGATAATGCTTTATGTTTTCTTCCATTGCGCCCCCACATGGTATTGTATAGCACTGACTCTTCGTGACAGGCCCAATCTTATTTCGATCTTAAAGTAACACTGACATTGATTCTGTTATAGAACAAGACGAATACAAATATTGTCCACTTTCGACGTGGTTTCTGTCTAAATCCATTTCTTAATGTACTGCGCAATGTAACTTGTGATAATTGAATCGCTGTATGAGCAGACACTCGGTTCTCTCTATCGACACTATCTCTAATGACACTCTGTATGACACTCTGTATGACACTCTGTAATATTGTGAATGGTTTTGACAATGGTACAGGAATATAAGAGAAACAACAACAAATTAATGATGAATTACAGTTTAATGGGATTTCGTAGGAGAACATTTCTGACCTCAGTATGTGAAAATATTATCCACCTACATTTTTCCTACTGCGAAGAAAATATCTACGCATATCTAATATAGGAATCTTCATTAACATTTCGAACACTGTCTTATAAGTATGGTTAACACGCTAAAACATTGGCAGTGACATAACCAATGTGCTTAGGAGTATAATCCTTGATTATAGGGTAGGTGTTTGTAAGTGTTTGTATGCGTGCGTGTGTGTGGGGGGGGGGGGTGGGGATGTGTATGATAGCATGTATCTAAACACATACGTTAAAAGATCCATTGTAGCATGAAAATGTGCAACGTTTCTAAATTTTTGAAATGTTGGAAATTTTCATAATTTAATCCATAATCTTGAAGTAATAAAAGTAATTCCTAATCTTCAGGATGTCTCCGAGCTGAATGAAAGTGAGACTCTATTTTCTGTTCAATGATTTTTTTTTATATAATAACGTGGTCAAATAAACTTAGCTATGGATACAGATAAGAAAATGAATAGAGCCTATTATCAACACAGTTGAAATGCAATAGGTAAAGGCAAAGCATAGTTTAGGTTCTGTAAATTATTAATTATTGCAATCATGGAAAATGATGTCATTATTATGAAATCTGTCTTTGGTAGATACAAAACTATCCTTTCGCACCTGTCATGCTCGTGATCAACATTTCAACGTGCTCCCTAAGTTTGCATGCAAAAGTATGAGATTATATACTTCATAAAGCCAGAGCAAACACACACACACAAACACACGCAAGACATAGACACTGACTGTACGGAAAATAAAAATGTGAATATTGTGAAGGCAAATGTATCCGTTCGAAGGTAGGCCCTACATAATACATTAGCGAACGTTAGATCTGCGATGCGAAGTTACTTGGAATCTTATCATCAGTAGATATGAACCTATCCGTTGGTACGTGCCTTGCGCGTGATAACCTTTCAACGTGTTGTGTAAGTGTACATGCAAAAATATGAGATTTAATGCATGAAGGCAGATCAAACAAACATATACACACAACCACCCCCTCCCCAACACACACACACACACACACACACACACACACATACACACGCTCAGACATAAGACAACAGTCTTGCGGTGTTTTGGCCCAGTCGGTAGCACTTCTGCCTCCAGATCCAAAGGATCCGGATTCGATTCCCGAGTATAACTGGGCGTTGTTGCGTGTAATCATACCGTCCCTTCTACTTGTAAGAGGTATTAAAACACTCTGTCCCTTGGAGAGGACATAAAATGGCCGGCCCACATGTGAGAGAGTAACAACTCATACACATAAAAAGATCCCGCTTCATTCATTCCTCGCAAAGAGCAGGGTGTTCATAACCCGGTGAAGTAGTCCGGCCTCACATCCAACTGGACACCACGGAAGATCAGCTAGTGCAACACTGAATATGGGCTATCCAACCATCTCCTCAGATGGAAAATGAAACAAATAAGCCGGAAGTTGTAAAAATCGTGACAGTAAGTGTATTACTTCGAAGATGTCATTCAAAGGGCAAGCAGTTTAGGCTGTGAAGCTTTGTAAAAAAAAAAACCCATGCAAATAACGTTCTTGACATACTTGGTCGACGGGTTTATTTGCTTTTGGAGAGCAAGATTCCTGACGAGCTCTGAGAGTAAGCTGTCGCCATACTGATTGTCGAATTGATAGACCTGTCATATCGTTTCAGAGAGGATGTGAATACGAAGAAAAAAAAAACATATACCCGCAGGCCTTAACCGATACAAACAAATATCACATCGAATTTAAGATTAAGGTTTTTTTCTCTCCTACTAAGTCGATGATGTTTCTGTTTTTAGAGCTTTTATTGTTTTTATCCATCACCACTACCATCATAATCGCCGAGATGAAACCACAACTCAATTTTATTTTTCGTCATACATCTAAATTTGAAATATTATGATTTTTTTTTCTGTTTTCCTTCATTTTGTTTGTGTCTTTATGACTGTCGTAAAAATAAGCGCCAAGGAGCTCATCCGCCCTTCAAAAGTAGGTTAAAGCATGTAAGCACCGCGATGAGCCCAGGCTTAGGAGCGTCTCTTCTTTACGTCCCAAATACAGGCGACGAAGGAGGAGAAAATTATTATGGGAAAGCTTAAACACGTAAATAATAGCCTGATCCTCATCAGATTGTTTCTAAATATATATCCCGCTTCCCTTATGTATCCGCCTCATTCCCTTCTATGTATCTCGCAACGCGGTTATTCGCTTACAGGTGACGTCAGCAGTGAATTCTATATGTTCCACTGACGTTTGTGTGTATTGGGCTGACGTGCGTGTACTGTGATCATAGGTTTCAACGCCAACCTGTGGTTGGTCGGTATTGCTGCTACCCCCAGCGACGCATGCCAATGACTGAGCAGCAGCACTTTTTATTTCCCTTGGAGGAAGCAGCCGCTCGTCGACGATACTGTGAGAGGAGAGGTTTGAGCATGCGCACTTGCCGACTGCAATGCTGCTTTGGAGCACGCCTGCCTTCTCGGGGCGCCACTCTTGACAGACATCCACATACACACGAACAACGCGGATAGCTAATTTGCGCCCTGCGTGAATCGACGGAGACAGTGGGGATATAGCTAGTGCCTTCTACAGTTTTATTTTTGAAAGAAATACAAAAGAAATCTAGGAATAACATTGACTGTAAATTTGATTATTTTCCTGCTATTTTAGTCTCATTATTCGCGCATTTTACACCATCGGTCAAGAGTCGTAGATTTTATCATGCAGGCCATACATACACGGATATTTGCCTTTTTCCTCCTCTCAGTTTTGCTAATATCTGCGTTGGCAGCTCCACTGAAAGGTATGTATATTCTATTTCATTATTTTTATATCATATTTTCTGATTGTACGAAGATTAATTATTTATCCTCCATTTCCCAGAGTTCTTGATGCACCTGATTCATCTGACGGTAGTCTACAGGTTATTATATGATATTATGCTTCATTTCTTTTAGCTCAGTGTAAGATTTCTTCTCTGGCCTCACTTAAATTGTGTTGACGACGGTGCCTAAGAGTCATGCCTTGTTTTATTGGAGAGACTGGATTCCATTGCTGTAAGAATTTATAGACCTTTTTTTCTGAACTTCCTGCGTTCGATAATTCATAGTATCTATAACACTTGTATACTCTTCGTGTTCGTTTTGAGATGAACTTGTTATTGTTTTACGTGACAATTGTTCCCTCTAGAGACCTGTTTGATTTACCTGGCAATATGTTACCCAGAATTTTGTCGAAGTTCGAGAGTAGACCATTGTCGCACATCAAAGTCGAAAGAATTGAATGTGTCTTGCGCCCAACTGAAGTACTGATGCAATATTCATGACTTTCTACAAAATGCAACAAGATGCAACAAACGACATACCTTGGTATTAAGAATAGGTCTGGTCTTTCTTTGCTTTCGAAGTTGTTCATCAACTGTGCCTGATTTCTTGACATCGACGATGTAAGGAATGATTCGACGCATGATATGGCTGCCTAAATAGAGTTTTTGAAGTGATTGGCACGTGGAAAAAAATTCAGTGCGACTGAGTAATCGACAGAGAGTTACATTTATCAAAATCTGTAACTTGGCATATTATGAATATCCTGAAATGTAATCGTTTGCTCATTTTGGATTCCCTGCTTGATCCTCTAAATAGACCACTAAGCACTCTAAAACGGTTTGTATTGCGTGGATAAAGTTCTCAGAGCAGAAATTTAGCAGTAGAGTTAGTATGGGCAAGCGTCTTTTTATTACTCTAGAGAGAAAAAAAGCAGACACACCACTCTTCAAAATTGGGTTTAAATCACATTAGGATTATTTGGTGCCTCCAGCTGTCATAATGCCGACAGCGATTCTACGAGCACAAGCCATAATTCGTTTTTCTCTCGTACTTATTCATCCTCTGTCCTTCTGTCACTCTCAACTATCTTCATCTGTGGTTGACTGCTTCTTTATCTTCCTGTCTATCTGCCTTTCCGTCGATCTATCTATCACTCTATCACTCTATCTTTGAGTCAAACTATCTGTCTACTGTCATCTTATTGGAAGAGGAAATCTCTTACCATTACTCTATCTCTCTACTTCATTTTCTTTATCTATCGTTACACTATTTATCTATAATCTATTTTATCTCTCTTTTCACTATTATTATTCCTGTGCAACTCTTTCTCTTTTTCATTTTGCATTGCATTGTAATTCGGTATAATATCACGATAAAATTATCTATCACATGCAAAGGCTCACTGAAGAGTACAAAGGCTGCCTCCTTTATACGAATCCTTCGAATGCCTTTGAATCACCGTCTTCGCATCTTGTTTTCTCTTTTCTTTCTTTCTTTATTTATCCTTTTTCTCTATTCTCCGTGTTTCTCTCTCGTTGCTCTTCTCCCTCATTCAATTCATTCCGCTTCCTTGGGTTGATTCAGAACACCCTGAGTGGAGTCTAAAGAACAGATGAGGCGTACAAGATGCAAGTTTCGTTAGGAGATATCGCGGAGAGGCATACATGTCGGTCTATGCATCTCGTATACGTTAAATAGCGGCACTGTCGTTTTTTAAATGGCTGTTGATTAATGGGGGAGACCCTGAAAATGTCTTTGATTAACGGATCTATTAATTGATCGCTTGCGCCGACCTTTGCTGCTTAATGATTGATAATGCCTATACATCTTCATACGATGTGGAAGAAATTCATCGCTCTTAGAAGCGTTAGAAAAATAGCCAAAGAGACACAAACAGCAACTTAAGACAAAAAAAAATCAATGTACACTCTAGAACAAAGCCTGAACAGAGCACTATGTACCAGAGGGTCAATTAGTAATGAGAAGGGAAAATATAGTGAGCGTAAGAACAGTGTGTGAGGAACAAAAACAAATAAACAAAAACATACTAATGATATGAGGAATGACGCAAATGCTTATAAATAATCCTGCCCCCTCTCTCAGAGAGGAGAAGAAAGATGACCCGCACGTCGCTTGGAGTTATTAGTGTGATAGCTCAAAGCTTGCCAGTAAATAGCGTTCTATCTCTCTGCGGATTTTTTTTCTTCCTATCGCTTTTCCCTATCCTCCATTCCTTCTTTCTCCTCCTCTCTCTTATCTCTCTCTCCCTTGGTGTATATCTGAGTCTGTTCCTCTTGGTCTGTCTGTCTGTCTGTCTGTCTTTCCGTCACCCCCCTTCAAATTTGCCCTTCTCTCCCTCTTTCTTTCTCTTCTAAGTAATAGCAGAGAAGGTTTATAATCTTGTTGTCACGGTCAAGCTGCATCAAATGACACTGATCTTCCCTTGATGTCTGTTACACCACGGGGACCTAGCAATTGGTGGCCTTCGCGGCCCCTCGCAAGTCTTAACGATAGATATCTGTGATTAGTGTGTGTGTGAGGAAAATCACATTAACCCAACAAACCGGAAGAGAGGAAACGGGGCACTGCGCCTCAAAAGTGGACATCAGCCATCCGGGAAAGAGGGAACGAGCGAGGTAGCTAGAAAATCATGTTGGAGGCTCTTCAGAGATATGATTTTATTGGCATTCTTAGTAAAGAGTAACCCGGAATGGTAATAGCGGTAGTTATTAGCATTAATGTTCATTTTGTTGGTCATGTTATGACCTGTATACGATTACATTACTGTGTGACGTGACGCCATGCCATATTTGGAAGAAGGAAGAGGCCACTTTCTACCAAAGTCTTTTAACAACAATTGGAAGTATAATGCAGGGTTTGAATTTCTTTAGAGATTCAAATGGATCAGTCTTCGCTTAGGTACATCTTCTTCTCAGAACAAAAGACAAAACGGATCAAACAGTTTTCTACGTCTTAAATGTGATTGTAAAATGTTACTTCGTATCAGCATTTCATTATCTCAATATCATGCACACCGCCAATCTTCCAAAGGGATTATGGAATCAGGGAAGCAGAAAAGGGGGCTTTTATCCCAGAGCTTTTGAATGTCAAGATCATATTTCTCGTGGAGCACGGGCAGCAAGACTTTCGCGCACAGACAGGTGGACTTTGCTTTGTTACTGGGCGTGGCTAGCACCGCTAGACGTAGCTTCAAAATACCACGATGTCAATGTCCATTACACGAGCCTTCTATTCTAGCAGAAAGTAATTTTAAGGGGTCACGGGCCGCTATGAAATTTTCCACGTCCAAATCAAGATGGATGTTGCAGTTCTGTTATTGAGTGCGCCCCTCTCTTACATTTCGGATATCTACCCTACTCAACAAGTGGATGAATCTCAATAGACTGACACTTGATTTTCCAATTCCATGTTTTCATAAAGATTTACGCCTTCGTGTCATCCCTAAACAAACAACACGCATACGCACACACACAACACACACACGCACACACACGTGTGGGTGTATTACACAACCCCCCCCCCCACACACACACACAAGTTGCGTCACACATAAACAGCTAAACAAATAAAGAAAAACGGATAGGATATAGGCACGATTGGATTCAGTGTAATGGCAATGTGCATGGATATTGTCATTGCTTTTACAGAAGGAGAATTAGGTTGTTACTTTCTTTTCTTTCACTCGGTTAAAAAACTCTGACATCTTTTTGGTGAAATGATGAAGACATTAGCTCGGTCTAAATTTAAAAAAAAAAATAAAAGAAGATAAAAGAAACCAACGAAATTCCCAACATCCCGGACATTCTTTTAATCTTGGGGACAGCAGTTTTCTTTCGGAAAGGAAAATAGTGCCGCACAAAACTTATATCATACATGATTACATATGCATTTGTATATAGAGATAAAGATACAGATATAGATATAGATAATAGATATAGATATAGATATAGATATAGATATAGATATAGATATAGATATAGATATAGATATAGATATAGACATATAGATATAGATGTAGATATAGATATAGATATAGATATAGATATATAGTATAGATATAGATTACGCATAGATGTAGGTATAAATATAGACTAGACAAATCGATTTATTTCTGTATTCAAGATATTGGACAGTTAATGATGACGACATCGCAATGTATTCAACACGAGAATGGAATGGTCAATAGAGACTGTGGTAAGTCATAAAGGAGAAGTGATGGGCAATTTTCCCAATCGATTGGCTGTATGTACAACGTGATTGGTTAGAGGAGAAACTGCTTGGGTGTCTGCTGTCGCTGTCGGCTGCGTAAATACGTTGTTTTTCTGTTAGTTCGCTGACCGTAGGGGGATTCGATAGCGTGCCTAGGCTCTCACTTTCAAGGCGGCGCAGAAGAACAATCAGCTTCTTTCACCGTCATCTCCAGGAGAAGCGATCACGCAGCATCCAGACGATGTCATGGAGTGACGTTGGCGGCGAGCTAATGACAATCCTCGTGATCGGCGAAGTATTCAGTTTCCTCGTCGTTGCCTTCGTCTCTGTCTATCAGGCAAGCTGCGACGTTCGTTTGGGTCCAGTCGGTGAAGACTTCCTAATGTTTTGTGTTGTTGTTGTTGTTTTTTTTTTTTTTTCAGAAAGACAAGCCACATTGCGTGGGCGTCAGGTCATCATTGGGATGTAAAAGAGCATAAAAACTGGCTTTCCAAGATGATTCCAGATAATTACCATGTTTATAAGAATGGGGTTTTCCCCTTTCCTGGATGATATATTGCCTTAATCTCATTTTATGATGATAATTTGGAAAGTGGTCACTGGCTTACGTTCTCCGCTCTACTGAAACGGCCATGCATTGAGCTTGAAATAACTCTGAAGCCATTTATTTTGAAGAAAGATTTAATGCTACCGCAGTTCAACTTGATATTGATATGCAGTCTCTCTCTCTCTCTCTCTCTCTCTTTGCCAGTCAATTCAGTCTACATGATAAGATGATCGATTTTGTTTTATTTGAGTCTCAGGACAACGTAATCAAAATATTATGGTATAAGTTGGAGTAATTCGAACGGTGAATCGTAACAAAGTGGAGTCGATTTTCGTTATTGACCTTAAAGCTTTTTGTGACTCGTGATCATTTTCGGGATTCCATCGGGCATATCTTGGACTCAGTTCCTTGGTGTAACTTTCTGGTGGTTGTCAAAAAACCTGTTCACAGTCCAGCGTGTGGCATGCAGATCTTAATGTTTTCATAAATAATTGTGTACACCCGACTAAGAGTTGGCTCGGTACAGTAAAACAGAGAATGGCACGGTGGGGTATGACGTCATTGGCGCACCAACGTCCAATGGATTCAGGGTGACTGTGTTTGTGAATTTGAGCTAAATGGAGAGGTTCACTTCTTGGTTGTCTCCAAACCCCGATTTCTTTGCTTTCTTTTCCATGTGTATGGCCAGGGCATATCTCATTTGGATTGCTCATGACAAAGGCATTGTAGTGTATCCACTTGTCGTTGTTTTTTACATGATGCAAGTGCTTGCCACATCTTACACTTCCGTTTTGTTCCATATCAAATGTGCAAGGTTGCAACACGTATACGCTGGAATTGCATAATATTACCTGTCATATCTGCATAATAATTATGAATGAATCCAGGCTTGTCCTTGGTCTAGCTTAGACACTCAACGACGTGTTTGAAAGGACAGGCCAAATTTAGCTGATGGTTTGGCTCTTAAGTCAATTGAACTGCGCCTCCGTTTGCTTTGGTAGAGCTTGTCTCGCCATCACGAATGCTTTCAAACATCATTTTGGTGTGTTTGTCGCGTTCATGAAGACAAAGGAATAAAGTCAAGGTCTTTCAGCAGGAGACCAGATTACGCTGTCATGGAAACAATGATCATGGAAGTTGCTTCCTCACAATGGGTTACGCGTAGAGACTCCTTAGCAACCGATCTCATGGATGAATGCCTCTTTTTCATCCTCTATTGGAACAAAAAAAAATAATGCGGACGTGTTAGCCTGTAGTGGGTGAGTTCTACAAAATGGCAGCTGTTGCTTCGTGGCGCGATACAGAATCTGGTTTCTTCGTCTACGCATGGAGCTACAACAGTAACTCCATGGTCTACCGAATCTCATCGGGGCCAAAGTATCCTTATCGGATCGTGCCCTTGTACCATCTTCTCATACCATGGGTCAAACGTTTATCCCCAACTGCACCTTTACTATCAAAGAGAGGAGCAGTGTTTATTGTGCAAATGTAAAGTAGAGGGTTGAGCTGTGATAGGAAAGCTTAAGCTTTCCGGGTTTGCTCCTACTACACGACTCGATTTCTCTGTGAAACAGAAGTCTCTCAAGAAACTCTTTTTATAAAACTAGTTTGGTAATCCTGGCTCGATTTCAGTCGATCTTTATCGATATTGGAATATATTGGAGGGATTTGTACGCCTGTTCAGAGAAGCAGCGTTAAAGTGGAATGCGAACGCCTCGATCGACATTGCTTGCAAGCTTAGTCACAGTAATCCCAGCTTAATTCTTACGGCTTAGTGAAGAGGCGTGTTCCTCGGGACATCTCTTCAGGTACGCCATGCATGGTGTGCAAGATTAGTTGTGCGTGCGTTTTTATGTGTGCGTTTGTGTGTGTGCGTTCGTGTGTAAGTGTAGTATTCTCTCTCCCTTCCTCCCTCCTCCCTCTCTCTAAATGTATATTCACTTGTATATTATATTACATACGTCAGCGAAAGTGAAAGAGAGGGACAGTGACGATCAAGATACGGAGGAGCGCAGGGAAGTCAAACCACGAAATGATGATACATAAAGTTAATATCGTCCGAATAGTGAAGGTAGAAGCGTATTTATGTAAATGATAAAACGACAGCCGTAATCAAAATACGATATCTGTTACGATTTACCTCGGTATGAATCACAGAACAGGCGTTTTGGCTATTAACGAGGTAAACGTAGGCTTTCTCGATCAGAGGGAGCATATTAGAATTCCATTGATTTGAATACTCCCGGTATCCTGAACGAATGAAGCCAATAGGTCCGGACTTATGGCACCCGAGCGTAGTGTCGATTTGTCCTATCTGATGAGATTACAACGAAATGCACCACAGACAAATCAACCGTAATTCCTAAAGCGTGCATGCTTGAGGGACCGAAAGAGATTCTCATTATCATGAGAGGTTCGCAGCACATTTCCCGATTCTAGCCATTTTCAATTGGAAATACACATCTGATATCTCACTTTACATGCTGTTGTATATAGACAGCATTGATGTGTATAGAGAGTACACATCACTCCTTTAACCCTTTGATTCCGAGCCATGTTAGTTCCCCGGAGATTCATCACATGGTGAAGCATTCTCCAGTGAGAAATGGGTTAAACAAGGCTTGGGGCGTTCAGAGTTGGGCAAAACATCATGGCCACTATATCCCTGTTGACACAAGTGTAAACTTGTTTACGATAGGGGAATTATATTGGGAGATCCTTTCAGAAGAGATATAACTAAAACGATGAGGTGAGCCTCAGACAGACCAAGGTTGGAAGCAATAATGGTAATGATGTAATTTCAATAATGGTAATTATCAAGACCATCCCCTCCCCCAACCCGGATTCATAGATCTAATACACCAAAGCACCAAACACCAAAGTTACACACCATTCGAAAGACAGTAGGGGAATCATCAAAGGCTTGGGCGATTTTTTTTATTGCTTCCCCCCCCCCCCCCCTACAAACTCAGAGGTTTGGTATTTCATTTAGTGCGTCACTATCAGCAGAGAAGAGATTGGCCAATGGCATTCAAGACTTAGAAACCCGCGCCACAAAACCACCATGCCGAATCGTTCATTTTAGAACGGAACGTTAATATCAGAGCACATAGCTTATAGCCAGCGACCATCTTGATTTAATCATCTACGATCAAGTAAAACCACGCACCGGTGTATGGCGCTTCACTCTAAAGACTTCCTTCTCTGATGAAACCGTGACGTCAGGGCAACTATTTTAGGGTCTTCCCTATATTGGGCACAGAGCTTATTGGAAGAGCTTTAACGGCAAAGCGGCGGAAGGCCGATGTAAAATATTAAAGCTGACTAGAGTGTCATATACAATGCCATGTAGATCTACGGGATGTAGGTATAATACAATATCATGTGTGTGTGTTTGTGTGTGCATGTGCGTGTGTTATGCTGCATGTGTGTTTGTTTCTAAATGCAGGCGTCTTGTATTGTAAGTGCGAATGTGTAGTGAGTATATATATATATATATATATATATATATATATATATATATATGTGTGTGTGTGTGTGTGTGTGTGTGTGTGTGTGTGTGCCAATATGCGTTGATTGTATATTTAAATATTTCCATGGGGTTAATTTAAACATGTTAAATAAGGCTACTTTGTCTTCGCATCAACCCCTTCATCTACCAACTTTTTATCCCATTATGTCACATTGTCGTGATACATTTTGTTCATTGTTGTCTTATCTCTTTTTATTCCTTTTTTCGAGTGAAACTAGATGAATGAGTGACTGTACGACAGTTTATCTGTCTACTTGTCTCTGCTTGTTTTTGTCACACACTTTCTATGATATATTATTTTGTCTCTTCGTAATTCACCTTGATATGAGTTTTTTGTTCCTTCTGTTCCTTAAAATGAAAAGTATGCTCATTTGATGGACTTTCTGAATAGATTAAGTACATAAATTATATGTAAGTATCTATATGAATGAATAGTGTGTAATGAATGAATGAATGAATCCACTGAACAATTAATCATAAAACAAGCGATGGATGGGCTGCAGTCTCATAATGGTGATACGATCTCCCGAGTGAAGGACATAGCAATGATAGTATAGCTAATCAAAACCACGGGGATAATGATTTCTGGCCATGCTTGATGCCAGTGCCTATACACTCATCCAAACTAATCAGTATTAGTACCATTTTTTCCCCATTGCCACTATGAAAAAAAAAAAGGAAAATATCGCCAAATATATTCGAGCTCTAAATTACTTTGCTTATTTCAATAAATATTTTTTCTTTCCTTAGATCTAATAAAGTTCTTTGGGACGGTGAAAAAGAGACTAGATATAAAGAGAATAAAAACTACAAGCACGTTCGTTCATAGGGCTACCATTAAAGTAGCCCATTCTGTTGACAATGATAACATGATAAAAATATTCAGTGCATCCTACAACAACTACTGTATATACATAAATCTCGAGAAATGTGAAAGCAATATTATACCTTAAAAAAAGTAAATCTATCCATCAATTTAGATCCATATCACCACCGTAGAAACTCAAACTTGATTATAATGAATGATGGTTCAAATGATTGATACCAGAGAAGATACCTAATTTACGAGTTACAGTTTTCGTCAACATCCGTTAGCGGATGTAGCTTGCCATCCATCTCTCCTATTTTCCTTGGATTACCAGAGAGGCTCCGTGTGGAGATCAGTGTCTTAGAAGACATCACTCTTTTCATAGGGTTTCACCACACGAGCTGAAAACCACATTGGACATAATCTGCTCTGGCAGAGCGTTTGGTTTCCAAGGCAATGTGTTATCGGAGCCTATCGGCATTCAGGCGTGTACGCTTCATCGCCTGCCAGGAACAATGAGCCTTCTCTCGAGAACGCACCGTATCACCTGCTCGATACCATGGCAACCACAACTGATCGCATCAGCTCTTGCCATGACAATGCATGCACATACGTCTTTACAGGTCTTGGACTATGTAATGAAGATGCATCACAACAAGAAGCTTCAGGGATGATTGTCATCTTAATACTTTACGGCAATGTAAACATTGTCATCATTTAATGATAGAGAAAAAAGCGGGGAGTTGGAGGAGACGAGATCTACAGGCAAGTAATGCACCGACTATTGATATTTAGCTGTTTTGACGTCAACGACGCACGTATACACTGATTGCCGCCACGTTCTCGCTCAGCTCTGATGACCAAACTAATTCATTACTGTGCCCATAGGTCCTCTCTAGTTTATCAAAACAATTATCATGACAGCGTCCGACTGCCAGCACAATGTCCACTAATGATGCTAATCAGACAAGATGAGTCTGGTGATTGTCTCAAATAAGAGGTAGAGGGCCATTCTGGTCGTCATCGTCGCTGCAGACTTTGGGGAAACTTAGCCATAACAGTCCTAGCCTCTTTTGTTTATCGCGCAGTGATAGCAGTAAAGAATGTCCGGCTTTTTCTGTACTTCCTGCTGTTGTTTGCACGCCATCCGGTAATACGGAGCGGAACCATTAGAGGCCAGCTATCTTCATAGACATTCATGGTCGCCAGTCCCAAAGAATACAGACAACATAGCAAATACGGAGACGAATGACTTGGTTCTGCAGTCCGCAATTTAAATACAGTCTAGATTGCGCTTATGGTCACAAGATGACCCTGGTATCACACTCGCACACTTCAACGCGATCTCTCCTGTAAGAAACATTAGATGTGTAAATAGTAATAGTAGTAGTAGTAGTAGTAGTAGTAGTAGTAGTAGTAGTAGTAGTAGTAGTAGTAGTAGTAGTAGTAATAGTAGTAGTAGTAGTAGTAGTAGTAGTTGTAATGATAATAATAATAATGATAATAAAACTTATAAAGCGCATGGCAAGCACATGCTTCTCTATGCGCTGTACAATTATTATACAATACAAAATAATAAAGAAACAAACCAGTGGCAAGTATAACAATCAACAAGATAGCTACAATCATTAACAAAAAGGGTAATGAATGTTTATCTTAATCAAGAAAGACGGAAAAGGCGGGTTTTAAGAATGGATTTGAAATTTGCAAAATTGGGTGCACGTCGAATGTTTTGTGAAAGCGTAAAAGTGAGATCATAAGGATGGAGAGCTACTTGGTGGTGTAGTTAGAAGAGTACGGTTAGACTCACAGGGACTTGTTTGCATTGTAAAGCGGGTTTCACATGATTATAATTATCTCAATGGCAGTTCTTCCTTCTTCGGTGTTCTACGCCTACACCAAGCGAGGGTGGGAAAGGAGGGTGGGTGCCCACGACAAAGGAAATAAATCATTCACGTGGCTGTGACGTAAATTTGCAGAATATCATTCCTTTTCTCGAGATCTTTCTTCTTTACCAATAATAGTACTTTATTCCATCTTCAATCACGCCATACAAAGTCTCCATCACCATTGAATTTAATTTCAAATGTAGTGCTAGCGATGTATTGGGAGGAGAATGTGACGTAATGCATTGGTTATCACTCCCACAGCGATTATGATGCAGGATGACTTTCAGATCGACGGTGATAGAGTTTCAGCGCTCTAAAAGCCTTTTGAGTTTCAATGATTAAAGGAATCGAACATCGCTTTGATGCCCACGGATACATTCAGCGAGCGGTGAAGCCAAAGCACTGCTCGCGTGCCCGCTGCTGAGTAGGAAAGTGATTAAACCAACTCCACTCTGTCATGGAAGCCATTCCCATTCACGGTTGCCATGGTGATTTGTCTGGCTAACATCCTGCCTAAATAGGAGGAGGCGGAGAGGATTCCATGATGGATTGAAATTGGGTGAAAATGTAGATGGACTGACATAGCAAATGCCGCTACACAAGACAAAAGCATACTGAACAAGATAACGGATATTCCGCTAATTCCTTCAAGCAAGGTAGACAATGCGAAAAATTAGGGAAACAAGCATCATTGTGATTCCTCAAGTAATTATTATCAATTCACAAAAAACAGGAATTTGATAGAATGGTGAAATGCATAAAAATACATGAAAAACATGACAACAAACTAGACGCCTTACATAAGGAGAAGAAATTGTATTACGAAATTGCAACACCGAGATGGTTTTTCTCAGGAATAATGCAAACATTTATCATGATCGAGCAACCAATCATATTGATGACTCTAACTACAAAAACAATTACAATAAGGAGAAATATAAGTAATTGTGTCATTGTTACCATAATCGGTCATGAAGGTCATAGAAATGTTGACTCAAAATCATAAGGATTTTTAAACTGATTGTGAATCTAGATTCTGTTAGACTGTCATGAAAGTTTGATTTGATTTGATTTAATTTATTGTCAGTACGGCAATATTTTACAATCTCATCAATTTTCAGCAGTTTCATTAAACATTGTATATACAAAATCTATAACACTGCACAGTTCTCAATACAGAGGAGATAAGCTATATGTTGAAAGATTGCCTGTTAAATAATGAACGTGTGTCGACAAGAATAATGTTACGCAAAATCGTCGGGATGAAGTGGTTATTGTAATAAAGCGACTGTGAAGGGGACTGAAAAAAAAATAATACAGGAGGTATGACGCAACAAGTTTACATGGCGAATCATGATACCCATCATCTTATCATGCAAACCTGAATAAAATGACATGAAGTGGTTTGTGTTTTGTGCAATATCACAATCATTGAAGGTCAGAATGAAGTGCAGCAAATCTAGCATTAAGTTACGAAGTCCGGCTTTCGTTGAATCGCAGAGCGCTTGTACCAAGCGAATTAATAATATTTCGTCGAAAAGGATGTCGTTTGCTGCCACGATGTTCCAATGGACACTCCTCACATTTGTGTATAAAAAAAAAAAAAAAGTTGTCATTATAGAACCCATGCGTGAGTGCGTCGCGGAAGAGTAAATGTCAAGTGCTCAAACCTAATGTACATCCGCTGTAAACAAATAGGACTGCTCACTTAAAGTGACTTTCGATTTGCTCGGAGAATGTCAGGGATATGAGTTTGAGCAGCCGAACTCTCACGGTAGTGAATATGACTTGGTGCAACTACTCTCGGTGGATATGAGTTTGTACAGCCGCTCTCTCGTCTTAATGGACGGAGTAGAAGCGAAATGCTCTTCACGTCAGATTTTTGTTTTCATGCGAACATGATATGTACTGCGAATATTGCTTTTTCCATTCGTAAGTAAGATTTTATTGGACTACAGTGCAAGTCAGCATAAACACAGCGCCTAAGAGTAACATAGACCAGCAGCGTTATTATAGTAAGAGCATACACGAATACGCGTTGTATTAATATGAATGCATAGTTCTCGTTGTTATGCATAATGTATAATGTATGTATCTGTGTAAAAATATGTTTGATAGTGTTTTTAACATGATCTGAAGAATCTTGCGTCTTAGATAGATATAAAAGCTGATGGCGCCATTATCGTGTTTATAATTCCACTTTTTATGTATAATAGTATATCAATTATATAATTTATATTATATTTTGGGATGATTCACCCTGCAGGCACTGTCTCTTTAGCATCCCTCCCCTTTTCTAGCATTTTCGTTTACTCCAAATGTTTTGCAAACTTATAGATTTCGTTTAATGTATAAACATTGTAATGTTAATGATATGCCTTTACCTTCTGCAAGAATTCATATTCATGTGTTTTTGTTGGATATGGAAACAAAATAAATGAAATGAAATGAAAATAAATATAACGAAGGAAGTTCTACACAATGTCATCTGGTTGAAAATGATCCCCTAGTCGTAACAAGATAATCACACGCATACCACACATACACTCGCGCGCGCGCGCACACACACACACACACACACACACAAGGATAAAAAAAAACGATATGAAAAAAGAAGATATTCTAAACAAGAGAAAGCTGTCATGTGTCTTGGAGAAGGATGTTAATAAAGTGGATATAAAGTCTGAATGATTAGTAAAAACTACCAACGCTTTTCTAAATACGCATTTGTGTGCTTCCCATCAGTCATTTGATAGCTCAATTAGTCAGAGTTTAAGTACGTCATGACTAACATGGAAACCTGCTTATTAACGTCATCAGTTGATCATCGCCATTACAATCAACACCACCATTATCTACATCCGGGTCTTCTTACTTCCTTCCGCCATGATGTATGAATCCATGTAAAACTGCAGGGCGCTTTTGGAAAGCAGTTTTGTATATTCCCAACTGAATAGTCCAGCCCTGCAAGAAAAAATTAAAGGAAAATACCCACATAACTCTCTAATACTTTAATTCTCTTTTCTTTTCTCTCTGGAAGCTATTTCATTCTTATTCAACAACAAGTGCAAAAGAAGAAAAAAAAATCAATTTCCATAATAAGTTAAGAGTCGTTGACGAAACACACTGATGTCAAAACACAATCGTTTTATTAGCATAAAATCCAATGTTAAGCACAACTTCGCATAAACCTATTTGGGTCATACTATACGATACAGACTGATGCAAACGAACTGGGATGTGTCGGGTTGATGGTACAATTTTGTGGACAGGGTGAAGCAACATCATGCATAATGGATGGGGTAATCTTCCTGGCACTAACCAGAGCCGCCCTCGATAATTAGACTCGCTCTACTGAAGTGAAGCCAGGGTGGACGGACGGGGCAAACAACATTGATAATTCATCGCTTGTCCGTTTAAATCTTCTTTTTTACTGGGCGTCTACCTGCATCATGGTGTTAAACGTCTTCTCACTCCACTGGTGAAAAACATCGTTTTCCTCTTCGTGATTATCATTCTTCAAGCATTCTCAGTGCACGGTTGGATAGCTACCTCTGAACTTTCATCAAGGGTGAACTAGATTGCTCGGCCACATGAAACTATGAGAGGTTATGATAGCAACTTCAAGGATAATATCCAGTGTAGTCTCTTCAGTGTTACCACTACTCTACCAGAGTGCACTGCCATGATTATTACCCCAGCGTTGCCAGGTACCCATTTACAGACATGTGTTGAGATGGACATGGTGGGTAAAAACAATCTTGTCCAAGAACGTAGACACTTGATGGGTATTGAACTCTGAACCTTCTATTGAAAGTTAAGAGTCTTATCCACCATGCCACAGTACCGCCCACGGGTAAAGACTCCATTGGATGTGCACAGTGCTCAGTGTTTCTCTAAATAACCCACGTTCTAGTCTAATGGGGTTGTTTCTGCCTCCTTAAAAATTATCCGTATAGATTCCCTATGATTTATGTGTCATCTGAAAAAAAGAGAAAGATCCACAATCTCTGTTATGGCGATTGATATTCATTATTAACCCATCCCCTCCCCCACTACCACCACCCACCCACCTCCAAATCCCTTCAGCCCGCCCTCTTGCAGCCGCATGCAGTTGATCAGTCTACTCAGTCAGCGAATCTGGTGGATGTTGATCAGACACGCCAGGTCTGTTTAGTGACGTACAGGCCCCGGCGGGCCATAACGGATATTTAGTCTAAGCGGTATTGATGGACTTCATTGGGTGTAACCGTCCTACACGGTCAGATTGCTTAACTGGCGGCTCTCATCCCACTCAAGTGAAGCGATGCCTATAAACTGTGACAGCGTTACCTGGCAACGCATCAGCGAATCGGCAGGGGTTATCGTCTGGAGTAGCTTGATTCTACTCTGTAAAATGACATTGAATTCCCTGAAGGAGGGACAGTATTTTCATCATAATGTCCGCTGAATCGTTTTAATTGAATCTGCGCATTTTAATTGAATGAACGTCATAACAATTTGTGTCGGTATAGGCGGGATTTTTCTATCAAAACGAAATGAAAAGATGCTCGCAGCTTCGTCCTTAATTGAATTCAATGATGATGGTATTTTACAGATAATTTGAGTTTCGTCGCGGTTGGCAAATTGGCAATTAAGAGCTCAAGAAGACTGACGTAAAGCCATTGTGATGGACGATACTTCGACTGTCTCCGAAGAGTTTTGCAGAAGTCGCGTCATGAATGCAAGACATGAATTACGCAGCTTTGGAGAGCGGTGTTTTGTTGATGGTGGCGACGTGAGGCGAGCTTCCTCTCGATCTCACAGTGCTCGTCACTCAGTATTTACGATAACTATTCGATCTAATAAATATTCAAACAGTCCATAAATTTTAATGATGGATTATGTCTGCATCGGCTTCACCAATGACACATACATTCTCACAATTTCTCAAAATATCAGTTGCCCTAGATACTGCAGGTGCTGTCATCGCTCCGCGTTATGGTCCTTCGAAAGAATTGATTTAATCTTTCAAAACAATTCTGTTCTAGGGGAAAGTACGTAATGGCCATTGAGTCCACACTCTAAGGATGTCTCCCTGAGAATACGCATACGTTTAACTTTCTCTCATCTACATAACGTATTAATCTACCAGCATCGCAGAATATTTTAATGCGAAAAGATGGAGAGTTGGTTTTTTTTTTTCGTCTTATTTGGAGACATGTCGGTCTCGCGTTGATATGACTTGAGCATCGTGAGGCCAAGGACATCCCACTAAAGTCCTTCTCCACTGCGTAATACGAGTCAGCCGCAGCCTGCTTTACTGGCTATAGCTGTATGGGGGCAGAATTGCCCGCAGCAATGCAAACAGGACCCACTCGCCAGTGCTGGAGATAGCGTGGTCGGATCAAGCCGACTTCCATCTACAGATAAATATCGCTCGTTCTCGTGGCGAGATGCTGGCTGGCTTACAGGCTGACATCGTTGATGGAAATAGGCTTCCCTCCAGCAAACTCTAGGGTCGTCTGTGGTCTGCGGGGGAGGGTGGGGGGTTTGGGGTGGGGCAGTGAGAGGTTTGCGATGAATGTGGGGGCGGGCTTTTAACATATCGGTTCCTCTCTTTCATCTTTTTCATCATTTTGTGAATTTCAAATGAATCGGAAGGCTACTGACTTCTATAAGAGGCGTACTGAGAATTGTTGGGTAAAAGTGGCGCCACTTTCTGGACATATATTTCTTCCCGCTTGTTCCTTAAACATATTTTGATTAACAAATTTGTTATGAAAATGAATCATTCCAATGTGAAATTGGATATGTTTTGAATTGCATATGTTTTATGTCTAACAACCAACAAACTGAATTTACGACACATATCCACACTATTCACAAACAGTTAATTATATACTGCACAGAAGGCCCAATGCACTAAGATTGTATTATATTATTTTTTTCAAACCTCATAGTCTATGTCTTCTAACAACAAATGCTTGTAATGCTTTTGTTGTTGTTGACTATACGTTATCGATTCCAAAACATCTGTAACATTACATGTGATTAAGGTATTAAGTG
The DNA here is from genome assembly GCA_033980235.1 of Diadema setosum. Lineage (NCBI taxonomy): Eukaryota > Metazoa > Echinodermata > Echinoidea > Diadematoida > Diadematidae > Diadema > Diadema setosum. The sequence goes on along the minus strand of CM067067.1, from coordinate 1,981,876 downwards.
GTAACATGGATTGTACACTGCTTGTCTCGATATTCCGCTTTCAGTCTACACTGGTCTGATTTCATATCGTATTCCAGCAAATAGGATAACAAATCTTGTGGACGATATTCGTTGTACACTATACCAATTGTATTACCAATGCATTGAGATAGTCTATTTTAAGTTTTCTTCACTTTTTTTCTCCCCTACAGAAAGCAAACCAAATGACGGACAAGAAGAGGACGCACAAAAGGTATATTTCCTTTCAAATTTTGTTCAGTTCCTCCGAGAAGAAAGAGTAGACGCTGATATGGAAGTGATAGCAGAATTCAGATCGATAGACTTTTCTCAGAATAAGATTCTTTCACTCAGATGGTCCATTATCTAAAATTCCTTTAGTGTCATCTTTGCTTTTCTCTCTTCATCTCGGATACTCTTTCTGTCTTCTGAGTGTAGAATTATATCCTAGTTGGCACGTTTGGGGGAAAAGGATGAAAAGCGCTATAGCGAGCTAAATTTGACATTAACTTTTCTCTTTGTACTTGATAGAGCTCTGACGTAAAGGGAACGATCACGTGACTAACCCAATAGATACACTTAGTTACAAAACAAATTTAGCTTGATACATTGTTCTTGTATATAAATCACACGATGATGAAGGGGTAATGATATGCATAATCTATATATGCTAATTAGTAATGGTCTGTTCCTTGCTGTCCATAATGCGATGCATTTGTTTGTGTCTGTAGCTATAACAAAAACAAAATGATAAATCGAATACTGAAGATTTTAGACTTAACAAGTCAGGCCTACATTTATATTTTGTATTTAAGATATGATATTATTAAGTGTGTACAATCTCGATGCCCATCTGTCACATGATTATTTGCGTAACCTTCAGAAGAAATGCTAAGGTGTTGATTTTATGTCACTGACCAAACACAAACGACACCGGAATAATACTGTGCACGGTATTTGTTACAGAAGATGAAATGCATTCATATTGAATGTTAAGAGTCTTTATTATTGCCTGCACTGGAATATTTCTCGTGGAGAAAGATAAAAATAAACATTTCCCTGGGATAGCATTGTTCATGACTTCAACAAGTGTGGCTGAGTAAACACCACCCAGCAGCATCAATTGGCGGTCAAAATCAGGGAGAAAAAATCACTCAGGATGTGATTGAAAATCACTGCGAGCTCAGCCTCACGCAGTATGATAATAACCCCACCCCAAGCTGCGCCTGTTCTCCACGGATTGCCATAGCAACGGGAGAACGCTGAAAGGAGATAGGACGAGCAGTTACTGATGGGAGAACTAAAGTGTACTAGACTTAGGAGGAGCATTATCCGCAGTCTATAGCACAATTTCAATGTCACACGCTGTTTGCCCTTCACGTGCCTTCCATTGCAAATGCAGATTTCCCTCTTACATCCGTGAGAACATGGTCACATTTTTGTGCATGCGCACAAACTTTGCAGAGCGTTGCACTTTGTTGTTGTATCTTATTGATTTTTTTTCACTTATTCAAGACAAGTTAAGAAAATACAACTTGTAGAAAAACAAACAACCACACGCCCGTCGAAACAGCGGATGAGAATACGTGTTAGTCGCAGACAGCCTTTCTCGGGAAGTAAATGGATGTTTTGTGTGCACAAAACAAAGCTATGATCAAGAAATAAAAACAAAAACATATCATTCAAAGCATACGTGGCGTTTCGACTTAGAAGTCTGGGTAGATGGTGACAACGCAGATTTATTAAATAAAGTGAATCAGACAATTTCCCCCCGAGAATCATCGACGCTCGACGCTCAATGCCAAGGCTGCAAACGATTCGGATGCCAAGGACGAGGCTAATTCCTATCTATTCGTGTCTAAAAAAGGAAATTTAGTGAATATTGTATACAGAAAATTGAAAGATTTACAAGTCGATGTGAGGCTTGAGAGATGGTCATATCATCGCATCGCCCAATCTGCATAATATGTGGTGGCGAGTAGTATCACTGCATTTCGTAAAAGACGTGTGGAAATTTCATTGCTTTCTTATATTAGGGAATGTTTTACTTAACGCTCGATCGTCTATTTCGTCCACTTCTTCTCAATCCGTCGAAGCCAATTTGAACATGGTATGCACCTGTACTCTGATATGAGTGCATTACATGTATTGTGTGTGTACAGCTGTGGGCAAACATTGGTTGGTTAAACTCCACCATAAACAAACTAGCATCGAATAAGCAAACAAAAGTGGAGAAGATTCAAAGTGTTGGTTGTCCTTGGGTGTAAATCATCGGTTTCATTAATTACCGATCTCCTCGTTAAAGTAGGGTAGTTTGAATAGCAAGGTAACCACTAGTTCCATTATGTCATGGACTACCATCATCCGTTTCCATGGAAACGCGAGGCAACGGACGGATGGAAACCATGAGAAAGACCTGGTGACGGCACGTAGTCAGGAGAAGGCTCTTGGGTAATACAGAAGTGCCTCGTTGAAGAGGGTTTGATGGAAAACGAAGACTATCTTACCATTGCAAGAGTACAGCTCATAACCACGACTTGATTTAATTATATGTCTGTGTTGCTCATTTCATAATGTACCTCCGACGTATTCAGCGAGATGTTCCAACTAAAAACACACAGACACACATACATCACACACTCAAGAACATCACTCTCCCTGCTGCTTTTCTGTCTCATGTCACATTCAATTTCTTTTAAATCCAATCTAAAGTCGATTTCTCCTAGCCACGTTCAGTCACCACTGGGGAGGAGAACGTGTCGCATCACCTTGAAGACATCATCTCTGACAAAGTTCAAAGTTCTTTTCTCCATTGACAGCCATTGTTCCATTTGCTCATCTCAAGTTTCCTCCTCTTTCTCCGGTGTCCCTCCATCTTCCTTTACGCCTCTAGCGTCGAACTCGAGTTGCCAAGTCCCCGCTGAGAATGCTATGCGTGATGATACAAACACCTGGAAAGAAAAAAAAAGAGTAAGATGCTAAAATTTCGTCCAATCATGAGAAAAAAAAAGATAGAATGAAAAAAAAAAAGGAAGATATAGATGTAATGGCATGAAGAGGCTGAAGGGCGGTGTATGATTCCGGAATTTACCTTCGATCCAGTAAGCAGGAGAAACGCGCACAGGCAGACGTCACTGCGATGCGACGGCGGAAAGGGATAATTGCATTAACCTCCCTTTGTGAGTCCTGCTATCTCCAGAGGGTTCGGGTGTTTAAAAAGGGCAATCGAGCTCACAGCTCCAGGAGTGTGAAACACTCTGTCTATATACTCAGCAGCCTCATGACTCGCTAGCAGAAAATAGAATGGTAAAGGCAACAGCGGTAATAAAGTTTGCGGAAACTGATAAATATCATAAGAGGTGACGCAAATGCCTTTGGTGAACAATTTATTTTGAACAGAACTTTTAACAAGAAATCGATTAATGCAACGGATTTGATGCAGTAATTGCCCTCATTTTAACTGCAAATTTTTACTTTCTTATCGCGTTGGGAAATTGTCATTCTAGATATACACACCATCGACCATGGCATGTATATAGTTGCTCATCGTTACAGCAGCATAACATTCAGATGTACAACGAATTGAATAGCGACCAGCACCCGGAAAATTCGCTCAATGTCTGACTATGGTCATGGCTGATTACTTTCACGTTTGTTCTCTAGAACCACCAGCTTGACTGCAACAATTCTATTTTGATTAAAGTATAGATTAACATTGTTAAGTGCGGCTAAGAAAAATCAGTCTAGAGCGGAAATAAAAAAAAAGTGTTCATTGTAACGAAATAAGGAGAGACTTGGACTTAGAGAGAGGAAGATGAAGATAAGGATGGAAGAAATAGGAGGGTGTAGTAATGATATATGTAGAGCAGTAACGGTTGTTACCACATGCATGACGTGGCAAATTCACTTATCCCAGAGATGGCCATCGAAATTTAGAACTCATCCGCGAAGTTAGGGAGAGCTGGATGACATGTGGAGATAACACCACCGCTTTTGCCAAAATGCCACGACCTTTATGCCGGCGACTCGGCGAGATAAATTGAGAGCACATTGCTTCAAGAATTCCAATTCCACCTTTTATTTCTGATATTTCCTCGCTCGTCTCTTCCCCAGATAGCATACACTTCTCTGTCTCTTCAACTCACCATTAAATTTACATTAAGTCTCTTGGCTATTCTTTTTTTTTTTATATTTCATGAGTGGGTACAGCAACAGGTGTTTGAAGTCAATAATGTCTAGGATAAAGGTGTGTGATTTAAGAAAATTAAATTGTTGGTACTTGAACTATACCCAAATACAAGAAAAGATTGAAGACAAAGAGCGGAAAGATAGAGACATCAGAATACATAAAAAGAGGGATGATAAAAAGAGGGGAGAATGAGATGAAGAGAGGCAGAAAAAGAGAAAACGAGAGAGATACTATGTCGGGAGACCTTTCCGAGGTAACCTTGTAAAAAAGTTGCAGGGAATTTGAGCTTAAACATGATTAATACATGTAAGAGAAACACTGACCAATCAGAACGCAAAGCTGTCTAGCGATCATGTGTCGGGTTTCAAATTGTTCCGCGGGGGCCAACCCAACAATTTCTGGTCGTCTGAAGTTATCTCCCCTGCGTGCACCTTTAACGTGATTGCCCGCGTAAAACGAGGTTAAAGAGAAATAATTTCGAGCGAATTGTCAGCATCTACCTGGAACGAATTTCCTAACGGGCCGTGTCAAAATTGTTCATCGGGGATCACAGGACAGTGGAGTAAAGCAGTTACGTCAACATCGTAGACTTAATTTACATTCGCAAATGTGCATAGTAAAATATATGAAACGAATAGATTCAAAGTGAGCTAAACCTCTCCACACGTACTTAAACAACTCTCCACGTGGATTTAGTTCGACTAATAAACCTGGACTTTCGGCCGCCGTTGCTGCTATCAAAGGCAATTTCTTCAGTTGAGTCAGTCGTTAAATGTCAAGCGCTTATAGAGGGAAATATCTCACAGGAAATTGAGGGGGCGGTGGAATGAGGCAGGCTGGTCGCAGCATGCTCTTTCTTTACTTTCTAAACATGTTTGCATGACATTATCTCGCGGTGTTGATAATCGTTCGAGTCTTTTATGGGGGAGGGAAACTCGGTCTAAAACCCCTACTAAGGGCGTAAACGTGGAATACCTTGTAGTTATTATCGGAGAAATCATAACTATAGATAAGCGGGAAACAGTGTCACGGTCTAAATTCCAAAGTAAACGTTGCGTTATAACAACTTCGCTCTTTGAATTCAACATAAAAAAATAACCCATTCACAATGTTTATGGTTACAATAAGCTTTGACAAAGATATAGATTTGCTGCAGACAACTCGACAATTGATTAAACTTTGCTTTCATATTGTCCCGTCATCTAGAGTACAAACTTCGACGAACGCTTTGAAAAAAAAAATGACGCATATAGCTTACAAAAAGTTGTATTTAGTCACTAATCTCTGGACACAACTAGGCCTTTAAACATGAATATTATCAATAATGGGTTTGATTGACAAGTAACAAAAATAATTATATGTGCGGTCTGGAATCATTAGATAATATTTGACTCGAACTACACTTTAAGCATGTGTGTGTGTGTGTGTGTGTGTATGTGTGTGTGTTACGAAAACTGTTATATCATTATATTCGACAAACTAGTTGTCAAAATACTTAATCAATAGGAGGCTTCCTTATCAATCTCTTTATTGTCAGGACGCTTGTTACGTTTTTGCATCTATCGTTTTAGTTACATCGTGAATGTGTGATGTGTTTTTTTTTTCAATATCTCGCAACTCTGTGTCTACTGTTCAACAAACACTACTGTGTCTGTTCAAGGGACAAAACCGATTATCTGAGATTGTTTGGCCATACGTTTAATATAGGAATGTGTTACGAAAGCAGGCAGGAGGTCATGGCGATAAAGCCGATATAAAAACGGTATATTTACTGTAGTCATGGTCTGAATCCACCGACGAATAATTAATTGTTCCTGTGATTAGCGTTGATTAGAGGAGCTCCCAGCGTCCCGTAGTCCCCCCGGCTCAATTTGTCAGCTTTCACTGGAGCACAGAAAATTGTCTTTCTAAGAGTTGGTTTCATAATTTGGCGCTTAGAGCTAAATGTCAGTGCTCCCGTAGAATGTTTTGCTTGTTTGCCGCTGAGCGCCATTATAAGTATTGCCGATATGCACTGCCGGGATGGTTCACGTGTACTCTCGGAATATTGTCCGCGAGCGAGGCTAAGAACACATCAATTTTGGCGAAGTTATTAGAAAACAGGTCAGCGTCCATCCGTTGTGTGAATATACTGAACTCTCACCTCTGTATAGAAATGATATCATCGATGGGCCCTTTTATATCATCATTTGTACGTTTTATTTCCGTCATGTGGTCTAAACATGATCTATAAACATCGCCTTTTCTGCGCGCCCGTTATTCATGGCATTGCTATGTATATATATATTTTCTTTTTCATTTTTTTTTTTTTGCGGAAACTGATGCTGACAATAAATATGCGAGTAATAGCAATGCGACAAAATGGCCGCAGGTATAGGGATAATGGTTGGGCGTGGGATGAAGGGTGAAAAGCTTATGCAAGCAAAACTTATATACAATATCTAAAAGCTAATGAAGTACTCGGACGTCCATAATCTCAACAAATTTGATTCCTCTGTTGATGCACAGTATTGATAAAATGCTGGATTACAGTATCAACAAGGAGCAAAGAAGTAATGGCTGTGGGGGCTTATTTGTTATCCCCGTTTTTCTACACCACCTGACTCAGCTTATGAAAACAGTCTAATTTCCATTCCAATCCACTTCAATCCACTGCACAGGGTTTTGGAGAGAGAAATCTGGAACTTCGATAATCAGCATTCACATAAAGTGGATTTTGCTCCCACTCCCAATTATGGCATATAGTGAAGAGAAAGAGCGGAGGTACACCGTGCACGTCTGTCTAAGTAGGCTCCGATGACACGCAGCCAGATAAGAGGCAGAAAAATCAGTCTCGAATCGAACTGCTGTGGGTTCCCTTGTCGATACCGGATCTCCGCGTTCCAGTCGTTCGGCATATTTTGGGTCGTTATCGGACAGACTTCTGCCCACGCTGAGGTGTAAGAGGATGGAACGTCGCCAGGCTTCTCAGACATAGTTACCCCACTCTACCTCTCAGCGATGCAAGAAAACATTTTACCCTCAATTCTCGTGATTGTTTTAAATTCAGCGCACCGATATTGAAGAATGCATCAACTTAGTTTGAATCCGAGCACCGAAAGTAAAAACTGAATTCTCTTCAGAGGTGTTTTTTTTTTTGCGTATTCTTTATTCTCTTTCTTTAATTTCACTTGTGCATTATTGATCCTGTATCCATCAATCTAAAACCATTCATCACAGATGTGAGACAGATTCGTCACATCTTTGGCTTTTCTCTCTTATCTTTGAATGCTTGTCTATTCGACTTCCAAACAAGCTATGTAGTATTCACGGCAATTACAGCAAATTCTATTTACCTCATTCACGACCTATTTTACTCATACGCTTGCTACTTGTATCCATTATGTTAAACAGGTACATTTGAAAATAGACTTAACCAAACAAATCTGATTTGAGACTTTGAGACTCATGAGACTTTGAGACTCGTGATTTGTTCATTCATTCAGCAATAATTTTTGGGAAAAAAGTTTGACTTTCACATTTGGTGGATTCAAAGCATACTTCACGTAGATGGAATCTATGAATATAAAATTTGCGAATATCCTATAAAAGTTCATAATGTCACCCAAGTAATTATTAAAGTAAAAGAGTACAAAGGCAAAAAAAAAAAAGAAGCAACTGAATGGAATGAATTCAGCGAGTGGATCTCATGATGATGTGACAGGCCTTGAAAGTGTTTCTAATAGCACCTTTCTCCAAGCCAGATCTCTACCAGACGATCAGTCTTTCGTCACCATGCTCGACTTGGCTTTCCACACATCGTAAATCGAGTTCTTATCTTAAGAAAAAAAAAATGCTTTATACTGTCCGATTAGCTGATCAAGAAGGAATATAAAATCAAAATTAATATTTGGGTTGCCTGTTCCATCACCATGGGAACGCATTTTTATGATAACCATCATCAGAACTCCCTAATTCGTGGCGCTGTTTTCCCCACACTAACACTTTCTGTGCTGGTGACAAGAAATAAATTCACGAAGGAATCAAAAGATGTGAAAGATATAGATAAAAATCATAACGCGAAATTTGACGCTTCATTCCCATCAGTGCGCCCTAATTCTCTCGCATTGCATTCTCTCAACCCATCCTGCTGTTTTTTTTTTTTCCTCTCGATTGTTCGCAACTGTCCACAAGCTGGGGTGGGCTTGAATGCTTCATTTACCCCCTAGAATGATGGGTTGCATGTCTGATGGATGCCCCTCCCTAAGCGAGCCAATGGGGTATAGCTAATTATATGGGGCACACAGGTTTTAAACCATCACCAACCTATCGCCTTCAATGAAAGCACGCATATCTAGGGCAACCTCGGCATACGTGCTCCTATTAAATGTGATGTATTTCAATGAAAGACAGGCCGGCTATTTTCACCTCTCGTCTTCTTTTTCTTTCTCGTTTTTTTCTTCATCTTCCTCTTCTTCCCCCCCCCCCCCCCATATTAATCATCATTCTTGCAAACATTGCCCAGGTTTTAATTTAACAATCACCACTGGGATGCAGTGCCCATCAAGTTGTACTGGATGGATTGACAATGTTTTTACCAAAAATTTACAAGTTACATCGTATTTTTATTCTTTTCGTCTTTTTCGTCAACGGTAATATCCTTCACTATCCAAAGTGCTCTTGTGTATGCTTCTGAGAAGCACTTTCCCGTAATCAAATGCATCTTAGCTGTTAAGTGTTTTCTGTTTCACTGAGACGAAGTCTTTTTAGTCTTTTTTTCATAATAGTCTCGAACGATCTCCTTGTTGATTTGTTTCCTTGGAAAAAAATATTCATCAGTGATACCTAACATTTTGTAATTTCCTCTGAAACCGCAAAACCCTAGACTGAAAATTATTGATACTCCTGGATTGAATGTATAACAGTCATTATGATTATTCGCTTCACATGTGTGGGCGTCGGAAATAACTTCGAGTATGATCTTTAAAATTCCTTTTGATTCGGTAGTAATCACTTCCGAAATTGGCCACGAGAAATTCTACAGTGCAACGCGAAGTTACCTTTACTGAAGATGATTGGAAACAGTGATGAAATTTGAAATTCAAAGCTTATTAGAATAAATATTGGTATCGAATATCACACGAATTGCAGCAATTAAAGAAGGCTTCAAGAAATCAACATTATTCATACAACGCGGGCCGTAAAACGTAAAGGTATCTTTAACGTCTTGCATAAAGTGACACCGATACTCAGTAATTAAAACATTTACTCCAAGCGAGTCCATTGTTTAACTGACGTCAAATACTTTTACTAACTTCGCCGGTAATATTTTTGTAAGTGTTGTGAGCTATGAGAGAAACACCCTTCAACAATGTACACTTTTACAAGAAATAAAAAAGACCCTTGCAATATTCATACAAACTATATTTAGTGGTTGGGAAGCATCTATTAAACCACCTGCATTCTTTAATATCTGTGGAAGTGGTGTGGGTTCAATCGTGTTCTCTGTTATGCCATAATACTCAACCAACGAGGCGAAAATCTTTAAAAGATCGATTTACCAGGAGGAGGTTATAGCGAAGAAGGAGCGTGCGCAAAAACACTCGCTTGGTTAATATTTGACGAGACACGTTTCAGGGCCGGGCGTTTGTTGGAGGTCAGTAAATGGTGGTTGGAGGAGCTTGTCCATCCAAAAAGACATCACCTAGGATCTCTGTTGTGTTTGTCTTCTTCCCTGAAGTATAGTGGGCGAGCGGATGCGGACACAAGGGTCTGCGAATAGGCACTTGCAACACATCAGTTGCTCCCGCCCACTCTATGACCTTAAAACGCTCTACCGTCTCCATGACAACGATTATCCATCGTCTACCCGATCACACTGATAGGATGTTTGTGTTTCGCTTCGGACCCTTCTCGTGCACCTGCAAACTTCCATGAAGATTTTGAACTGGACTGCATCATCGCAGCGGTATTTATTCATCACTCATCACTGCAATCGATCCTCGTAATTGCTAAAATACAAGTTCAAAACTACCTGCGAAAATTTATGGGGCAGCTTCCATCGAAATACACAAACATTACAAAAGCAATACGACAGTCTTATTTATAGATAGAATAGATTTTACCATCTTGCTTTTATCCGAAACCATCTGGCGGCCAAAATGCTATCGTATGAAGATATGAAATGACCGGAAACTACATTCTTAAAATGTCTGCTTATTGTTTGTTTGCCTTTTGTAGCATTTTATGTGTTGCATTGCGAACTGACTTATTCCTTTTATTTCTCTTTGTAACAGGTTGATTCAGCACTGACATTACAAGATGAGGACACACAAGGGAAACAAGTTCCAGGTGAGACTTTGCATCCAGCCGGGAGGGTTTTTTTGAGAGAACAATAAACAAGAAAGACAGCTATTTGTTTGCTTCCTTTTCTAAAGTATTCATGGTTGGGCGATTCTCAACTGGCGAATTGAATCACTCAATTTTGAATTCTTCATGAACACAGTGATATTTATTGTGATGTTCGAATGAATGGGTAAAAAGAGCTAATAATTACATAAAAATTCTTCAATCAATACCTCTCAGTTTCTTGGTTATAATACCCAGCTCCCGTGGCTATATTACAAGAGATTTGCGGAAGAGTCAACAAAACTCGGATGAAAAATGAAAGAGGCTTCTACGTACAGAAATATTCTTTTCCAATCTCATCGGTAAATTCGTTCAGCTTGTAATTAGCAAACTCACAAATTATTGAAACGGTCAAGTGAGGTCCGAACATTATTGACGATGAAACAAGAATCTCAATGGTCGAATCACTGAAACGTTCAATTGGTTGAAAGACTTTACCAGGTGACTACTGGAGAAATCCCTCGATGTCTCTTGAAAAGTTCGTCCACCTTGTTCTCTTGTCACCATAGTAACAAAAACACGTCAATCTATTGTTGGCCTCTCTGGTCACGTGTTCACACGGAATGTGTCCATCAAGTGTAATAGTGTGCAAACACGTGTAGTGTATCACGTTTATGTTAGGGCTTAATGGACTTCCACTTAGAAATTAACACTTAGAGGTGACTCACTATGCCTAACAGTGAAATCAAACGGGATTGACGTCTATTGGCATTTTAAAGTAACTTTACAGACATTCATAATCAAAAGTTCAGATAGACCCTCAATAAAGCTCTACCAGGTAGCTTACATCTTGAACGATTCCTGAGAGCGTTCTTGAGATCAGATGGTAGGAGTTTTCCAGATAGCGTAAGATGAGGAAACCCGAAGTTTACATCTAGATACAAGGCAGTTTGATTGAAGATAAATATTCCCTACATACTCAACTACTTAGTTATCACCAAGAAAGTAGGATGCCAAATATACAAATCACGTCGTGATTAAACATGGGAAAATCTTCAGAGTTGGCCATAATTACCCAAGGACAAAGAGAAGTGGATACACCTGAATAGCTTTGGTGTTTGAAGCGCTTTTACCAGAGCATAGGCAAGACTGAAGAAAAGCATGTGTCTATTCGCGATAAAATGTGGCTTGCTCTATAACACCTAACTCATCGCCAAAGAGATGGCAAAATATCTAATTCATATGGTGCACGAATAAACCTGCCCCAACATAAAACAAAAAGGGAAATATCAAGTACCAGATGTGGGCACAAAAAAAAAAGATAGATGAAAGACTTGGAATCATTAATTCCATACACCAGCGAGTAGAATGTCCTGGTGGGTATACACAGGCGTACGCCCCAACTCGACAGCAGCAGCGGACCCATCCATTGTCACTGTATTGACCATTATTGCACGAATCCCATTCCCACCTCCCTCACTGTACCTCCCATGGGTCTTGTCCTTTCGCGTGTGTAGGACTTTAATAGAAGTGATGTGAAGCCACGAACCTCTCCTGATTTCACCAAGGAAGTTTAAGAGATGGTGTTCCAACTGGCTGTAATTAGTCACACAGCTGCCAGTTTTCACGTGGATGGACAAAAAGAATTCCACAGGTGCATTTGTGCCTTTGATGATTGGGGTTCAATGCCGCTGTCTTGCTGAACAATCTGAAGATTCATTCTGGACGATAGTAACGTCAGCTTTATTTTGCTTGTGTATTTATCAAAAGAAATGAAATTTAACTCGATGAAAAGCATATTATGACACAAAAGCAGGACAAACTGACACAATTCTCAAAAGTGAGGATAGGATGATCAACGAGGCATACCTCCTTGGGCTGATCAAACCTCCACCATCCTATACAACAAATGCAGCGCTGGCGCTGTCGGTATTTCATTAGATATAGAAAACCATTCAGAAACCCCTACGATTGCATGCCTCATTTTACACAGCGCTATACTACTTACCATTATATCCCAAGGCTAGTCCATTAAAGTTGAGAAACCAAAACGTTACGGTAACAAGCTTAACTCTAGGCCGTCTACGTCTGTACATATTTAAGCCAAGGGCCAAACGATCATATAACTTTTATGTCTAATATAAGATCGACACAATGACATAATACATATCTGGATGGAAGTTGGATACTCAGTGAGATATTCATTCAGTTTGTCTACCCTTGTGAACGGGCGCGAGGCTCTTTTCACAATAATGGGAAGCGCATAATACTGGGTTAGTTTTATGAGTATGTGTGTATAGAGACGCACAGCGGGTCTCTAAAATTGCCCCGGAAAATATGGCGGGTTATCTCGACGAGCAAATTATTCAGTCGACCTCACGCCCTAATGAAATTTTTGCCTCATCACCTCCTCCACATACCGCTCTTTCGAAAATGAGGAAGAGGCTGGTGGGGATTTTTTTTTTTTTTTTTTTGCCAGGAATGCTCATTTCAAACTAGTTGGACGGTCCTTCTGGTTTCACTATGGCTTCCAGAAACCATCTCATCTAGACAGAGACGACCAAAGATAAAAAAAGGCTTCAAAAACATTATCATGAAAGATCGAAAGATAACTCATCATAGATTTGTTTTATCATCAAACGAAGAAGATATGATACTAAGTTACACAGTTATTTTCGAGACGAGATTAATGTTATGTGGTTATTGATACATAATTTATCTGGCCCCGCGGTAACCTAAGCATATTTACAGAGGCGGTTGGAGAAAAAAGAAACAACAACATGATTTTAATTCTTAATGTAACATTAAAGATTTACTTGTTTCTCATTTTTAGTTTGACGGAAAGAAATCGCGTTGTTTTCATAGCAAGTTATATGACAGGTAGTTGTTTCAGAAATTGTCAATCCCTACCTTCCGTATTCACCTATATCATATTGGCTTCATAGACGAATTCTCATAAAGGGGCGTAGAATTGAAAATCGCATTTGGGTGCCAAAATCGACCGTATAGCGCTTTTTGACGACTTTAGATTGGATGCAATTTAACACGCACACACACACACACACACACACACACACTCACACTCACATTCACCCTGCTTTCAAAGTGCTCCAAGATTAAAACTCGTGGTAGATACTTTTTTTTTCTTTCTGTTTTTGCGTCTGACTGTCGATATTGGTTGCCGTGGTGATCTCTGACGTAAATATGTGACGTGGGGACATTTTGAGGGGTTTCAGCGACCAGCAATGTTCTCTTTGTGTATAATCGATTTATCGATGAGACATATAATGCCTGTGCGGACACGCGCACCAGCTCATACTCACAGCCAAACATGCACACACACACATACACACATACAGATACACACAGATCCACAGACATAACACTCACTCACACACAACTGCTCATTAGCCATAGTTCTGGATTAGCTTTATCAACATTTCCTCAATTACCCCATCATACGGTCAATAGCTAATGATGTACTGAAGCTGTATTTTGTAAACATTTATGTGTTTTCAATATCTCACGTTTGAAATAGAAATAACAACCACTTACGAACCTCCGAGCCATGGACCCTTCTGTTCTTACGGGGTGCCGTATAGTAATAATTAATACACTATTATCATCTAAGGTTTTTTTTTTCAATGCCTAAAGACAAAATTACATGTTTTTACTATACACTGTTTTGCATGTCAGTCAGTAGGCCTAAGTCAGCATCGAAATTTTCTAATATTAAGTGAAACCTTTAGTCCTTATTTCAATAATGTTTTGGATTGCTTTATAGAAAAAAAAAATTAATTGCGATCAACCTTGAGATAATGTAGAATCAACAAACAAACGGGCAATTTCCCATAATGTTTGCCTTTGCGATATTTCAACAATAAGGTAACGGACATATAGCACCTGCTAACTGAAATCGACAAGAAACTCAGTTGGCCAAAACATAAAGAAGAAAGAATCGCCCTTCAGGGCATCATTTTGAATGTAGGGCTGACACAAGAAGTAAGCCATGTGGGCGCGTATGGGATCAGGCTGTAGATTGAGACGGCTTACCACAAGTCGCCTGGGGCGAGATCTTGCTGAGAAGCACCTAATACCAGCAGGCGCGTGGGCGTACCTGTCCAACACTGAGTCCAACTGATGATGGGGAGCAGCGAACTGCGCCCCGTACAGCGCCACCGGTGATTGGACCAGACGGCAATCAATGTACTGACAATGATCGGGGACCTTTCAGGGTCGCAAGTGTGGTTTGTTTCTCATATCCAGGGATGGTGGAGTCAATCTGTCTTCTTAGCAGGATCCTTCAGAGACTTGTTTACATTAATTGTCGCCTTTTGCATTGTTTTGGCTTAGAAATGAAAAGACAAATAATAAGTAGCCTACATTTTTATTTCTGTGCAACACAAACGTAACTTATATACAGCTACATCACACTTACATGGATAGAAAGTGTGTCATGGCATTGATCAAGAGCATAATATGTGAAAGTAAACTTGATCGCCTGTTCATTTGGAATAAGATATAATTATTTGCCAAGTACATGAATGTGAGATTGTGATATATACGACTTTATTGTCATTATCGTGCAGAAGATCGTCCAGGTGCTGACACGGAACCAGAAGAAGATGTACCGGAAGGAGATGAAGACATGGGTCAAGAGGTCATCAATTACCAAGACATTCAAGTAGACCACAACAGTAAAGTGACGAGTGAAAACGAAGGACAGAAAAAAGGTTAGAATAAACAAAATTTTTACTTCTCTTGGGATTCACAGAGTAGGCCTACATTAATGTTGCTCTGCATGAGAAGCAAATATGAATCTTTAGACAATAGAGCAATATTGTTTTGTTTTATTTACTTCAACTACATATGGAACATTTGTTTTTCTAATGTACCGAATGAGACCACATATTACAGGAAATTATAAAACAAATATCACTGGTTGATAACTCGTAAGAGTATATACATACACGGTGGGATAACGAAATCTGTGAAGAATTTGTGGTATGACATATTGTCATTAACTTATATTACTCTTGAGGTGTACATAAACTAATATTGCCGATTTTTTTTTAATGTAAATAAGAAAGCAGGTTATTTTCCTTGGAGACTTTCTGGGTTCATCAATCCCCTGAAACATTTGGTAAGATTATCGAATAACAAATATAATCACCCGTGATTGAGTTGCACAACTAACTTTAGCCGCTGTTTCACGGTATCGGCCTGGCGACGTAAGAGATCCATTTTGGTAGCGCGGCGCTCTCGCCCACAAGCAAAAATTAGGTTTCGCGCAGACGGCGAGATGGCGCCTACCATGAATACTAGTATTTGACGGGTTTGTTCAAGCACGTGACTCTCATTGCACCATCCACGTGACTTTCCCTTCCCGTTCTGAATGCTACTGGCCATGTTATGAGGCTTTTCCTTCAGTGCCACACCTTTTTGTTTCACTTTCGAAAATGCGCGTTAAATGTAATCAGATAAATTAGAAGCGCACGGACTTAAACGCATTTCATGGTTCACTTTATATCTACATACAGTGAAGACACTCGTACACTTTTCTTTTTCATATGGATTCAACTAAAACAGAACATGTTAACAGAGTGGACAAAGGTATATTGCTATTGTAGACAGATAGTGACGCAGTGATGAAGAGCTGAATAGTGTGGAATGAGAGACACTGTTGACCTTCAGTTAGTGGGCTGATGAAGAAAAAAAAAATCATCGGATGTGGTAAACAAATTTGCCGCTTCACTAAAACTTCGATTTGCGTCTGACTATACGCCGCGACTCAAATATTTTGATTTATTTTCATGACCTTTTGAATCTTCAGTGAATAGAAGGACATATGATAGACGGCAGCGATATAGCAACAAATAACACACAGTACTCACATAACTAACCATTGCTAACCTTGGCTAATTGCGTCTTGACGGCACACAGCGATTTTTTTTTCTATCCTACACATGTTGTCCTTTCATGTAATTTCAGGGAGCTATTTTTGTTGCCAATTTGATGTACGTAAACAATGTACAGAAATTAAAGATAATCGGCTAAAAGCATAAATAAGACAATCCAGCACAGCAATAATTTTGTATTATTTGCATTCATTGTGTTTCAGTAACAGAAAACATTGAAGCTGGCGAGAAGGAGCTCGATGACACGGCACTCGACATCGCAGAAGAACAAACATTGGCAGATGATGGTGATGAGGAGGAGGGGGTCGAGGAGGAGGAGGAGGAAGAGGAAGAATTAAATGAAGGAATGGGGGAAGAAGATACAGAAGAGGAATTCCAATACATGCTCACACCATCAGCTGCCCGCGAACTCATGCTAGAGCTGCAAGATCCCGTCGAAGTGGCGAAGTTCGTGGTCGAAACCGACGATGCAGCGGGCTTCCTTCGAGCTTTAAGATTACTTCTCCACGATGGCTACGTAAGTGATGCTAACGTCTTGTAAACGCGACCAACATAGGGCCTATCAGAATTAATGGACTAAAAACTCATAACTGTAGAACTCTTTGAGTAAAAATCTTCAAATTGCGATCGTAGATACGCAAGAAAAGGATGTTAGAGTCTAATAATGTTTTAACCATAACCAGTTCTCGTTAACTACAGTCAACAGTCAAACCTGTCTATAGCGTCCACTCAAGGGGGACGAAAATTAGTGGCCGTTACAGACAGATGGCCGCTATAGACAGGTGACCGCTGTAGACAGGTTCGTTAACATGCCTATTCTCTCGGAGGGAATTGTTTCTAGTGTCCATATAAGGCAGGTGGTCGCTAAAGACAGGTGGTCGCTAATCTTCTCTGATGATCTATTAGATATATCATGAAACGCCATAAAGGCTTCACCAACGGTCATTAGGCCTTACAGATCAGGAAAAACAAGGTCGGGATGAAACAGAGGTGGGTGGATTTCATAACACATTCATTACTCAACTTTGTGTGTAGACTCTGTGACGAGCAGGACATGGGAGGATCTTGCGTGCCAAAAAACTCGATATATGTCGGCAAGTTGTCCCAGCGGGGGCGTGTTAGCCGACATACGGGTCGAGATTACCACTCAATGCCGCCCTAATATATTACAAGTTTTTTGTTTTGCTTTGTTTTTTATTTGTTTTGGTTTTTTTTTTTTTTTTTTTTTTTTTTTTTTTTTTTTTTCATCAGCTGCTCGGGGCTGGGGTCTATTAAAATCTTTAGTCAGTATTAAGCTCCACACACAAACAACCCTACAAGCGTTAGAATTTCATTCTTGTGTAACTCATCTCTTTACAGTCATGTGATCTTATCTCCGCAAGCTATTAAGGCTTTTACGAAACACCTTTTCTTTCACTTTACTGCACGTCTCTTTTCTTGTTCTTTTTCACCTGATTTATTACCGTTTTGTACGATGACCTTTAAAGTCACCCATATATTGTATATTACGTGTGAATTATGCTTCATTTCATTTTTTTTAAAATTCTGTATATCGTAAAAGTTAAAAGAAATAATAGAGAGTTTTATGCTCTTAGCCAGGCTCTCAGTCATAAGTTACAACACTTTTTTTTTTACACTTGACTGACTTTTTATGGGGAGAGGGACGAATTCCATTCACCATAGTGATATTTCTAGTTCGTATTATGTACAATAATTCACCTGGTGTACATGCTCAATTTAAAATTATTTGTATTAAGTTGTGTGTCTTCGTGTGTGTGTGTGTGTGTGTGTGTGTGTGTGTGCGCGCGTATTTCAACTATTCCCTAATGTGCTTCCTTAAGTTGATTGGAGAGGCCCAAGGGCCATAGTGATTTTGGTTGCTTTATAACCCGGCAACTTAGGGAAGAGCACCAGGGAAATCCTGACATCTTGCATCCTTGTATTTTGCTTGTTTTGTTTGTTTATCTTTTATCACTTGTATTGTCTTGCAAATGCTGAACAAATAATAATAATAACCACACACACACACACACGTACACACAACCGCACACAAATAACACCATTAGGCCTATACCTTCACCTTACTGTCTGTCTGTATTTATGTATGCATGTGTGTGCTTTGTTACTATGCCCGATGTTGGGTAATCCTTTCTTATGCCAAAGTTTTAATGTATTTTTATGTTGATTCTTACAGATAAGCGAGTCACAAGCATACGAAATGAAAGACGCCGTGGCAGCACAGCTGAGAAATCTATTGATGCTACAACAAGTCGAACTATCGAGGGCGCTCTTTGAGACGTACCAACCTCAAATGGAAGAAGCAAACCCGGACATTGCCCTGGTAAGTTACCAGATTGAACTATTTGATATAAACCAAATTTATCCTCACACAGTTTTGGTTTGAGGTCTGTATCCGATGGGGAGGGGTACTTGTATTGAAGAGAGCCGATAAAATAGACTTGTACATGTTGAAGTATGCAATTACTGGTGATAAGTAACAGAGAGAGAGAATAAAGAGAGTAGAGGAGAGGAATTAGTGAGAGGAGACTCTACTAAAGTTAGGACTTTGGAGAATTAACTTCAATTTGAATATCCAAGAACCTTGAAGAGTCCAGACCATGATTAAGAGGAATTGTCTACGTAAAGGGTAGACTAGGGGGACTGTTAACAACATTGCAAGAGACATTCAGCCTCTAACGAACACAAATTACACCCTAAGGGGATAAACATGGAGATGTAATTATTCGAACGTCTCTCCTGCTTGTGAGTAATTACAATCTAATTTCAATACAACGTTGACCAGAGAAAATAACAGCCAACATGAAAATCTAGATGAAAATGAGGGACCTCGAGTGACAAGGAAAACGAACAAACAAGACGTGTTATGTGTCGAACTTTTACTGGAGGTATTCTGGGCTCCTTTTCAAAGTGCAATTAGGCCACATTCGGACATTTTTAATGAATGTTTACCAGTCACGGTGTTTGTCTCTTATTGGTTACCTCAGGAGGAACTGCTCTTTGATCCTGAGCCTCAGCCCATCGACTACTACGACTATGGCAACATGCTGAACCAGGAGGACGCCGCTTACGGCAGCTCACAGGTCAACCTCTATGAAGCATACCAAGAAGCTCTGGAAGAAGGTAATTTTGTTCTTTTGTTTGTTATCTTATGTACGTATGCATGTTTGTTGGTTTGTTTGTTTGTTCATTCGTTTCGGGTTAAATATCCCGTTGGGTTGATTGTGTTTTTGCTAGTTTGTCTTTCTAGCACAATGATGTTAGGACCCTGATTTGGAATAAACGTTAATTTCTTTAATTAATTCTGGAATAATAACATGCGTACACTGTTCGGTAAGGATACTTCGTGAAGGTATACATTCCGTTATTCCAAAGGTTCGTTATTCCGAAGGTTTGCCAATCCGAAAACGAAATAAGGTTCCGAATGTTCGTCAGTAGAAACTTTTTTTTTTTTTCCATTTTTGGCTTAACGAACCTTCGGAATAACGAACATTACCCTTTTCTTTCAACTATCGATCTTTATCATATTATTTCGGAATCCACAAGGTTAACCTTCCGTGATATTGAGAGATTATTGATATCCGTTCTTATTCTTTTACTCATGCCTAAGTTAATTCCTTTCAGTTAGTACATACATCATTGCCATCAAAGGTTTACTGTTCTACTACACTGACTCAGCCTGATTAACAGACGGCCTCCTACACATACTCGTCAAAATTCCCCCGGTAGATTCAATTCAGGTCATTTGCACATGAATGTAGTTCAGGTAGATAGATTTGACTGATTATTGTGTTTCCTTTCGTAGTGTACGTTCAAAGATTTTAAAGGGAGCAGATTGCATGTCACATTTCTGCATGCTGATGTAAGACGCGCGCATACGCACAATAATGTGTAGACAGATACTCGATCATAAGACAGACTAAATACATGTAATGTAATATCTAATCCTTTTGTTTTTGCTCCTTCTATCTCTCCCCTCATTCTCTTTTAGCTTTTTCCTTTCTCTTTCTTCCATTTCTCCTTTTCACAATCATTTGTGTCACGGTCTCTGCCTTTCTAAATGCACTTTTTTAAATATCTTCATTTTGTCATGTCATTCTACAGAAAGCTCCCAAGCGCTCGCACAGATAGCGGAAATATTGGCTCAGCGGATTGCCAAGGGAGAAATTTCACCGGAAGAAGGCGCCAAGATTATGAGTAAGTTTCAAATAAAAGCTAATTGTCAACTATTAGGTTGTTGATTCCTTCTCTGCTGCGTCTTTCACTGTAAATTCGCACTTTTGTGTTTCGCTAATCTTGTAGGAAATCACCAGTTTTGTTACAAAAATTTTGATTGTCTTAATAATGGATACAAAGATAAATGTGTGCCAACATTCCCTTCTGAACTTTATCATTTGAACAAAGAATCATTAGCTACTAAGGTTGTGTAGTTTTCGTCCTCGTTTAGGCAAATCTCTCGCACCTTTGCTTTTGCCCCTCGTCTTTTTCTAACATAATCTTCTTTGCGCATTTTATTCATAGCTCATTTCCTTCACCTTAATGCGTATCTTTAAAAGATCCCTCCCGCCCACTCCGTTCTCCTTTTCACACCGAGTATTGATTAGGCACCCGAGAGGCGCGAGTGGAATATGAGAACCCGGCGGCGATCCATTCAATACCCCCGCCCATCCGTCACTTTTATTATTACCCTCTCAATCAGGCGTCTGATCTCTGGTAGCGCCACTTCTAATTTGTGTGGGACAGGGATATTTGTAACGTTTTTGAGGGGACTATTTTTTGCGTGTCTTCCTGGAGACAATTGGGCAAGAGGGGGCGGTATCCCACACACCCAGAATCGTGTGTGTGTGTGTGTGTGTGTGTGTGTGTGTGTGTGTGTGTGTGTGTGTGTGTTTGTGTTTGTGTGTGTGTGTGTGTGTGTGTGTGTGTGTGTGTTTAATTTTAGCAGATGCTATTAGAACCACATCGATTCCAGTGGGCTGACGTTTCCATGAAGATTAAAAAAAGGTGTATTTTGTCCACCATTGAAGACCTGGCTGATCTAATTTCAAACGATTATTGTTGACTTTCAGATAGATTTTAGATGGGCTAAAGAGATAATTCCGTCAGTGGGTGTGTCATGTCTTACATTGTCTGCGAGATTGTCCCACATATTTACATTATTAAAAAACACAAACATATCATTTTGATGAATTTGTTCTGCCCTCCTTCCTAGGCAAGGTGGTTCAACTTCTCCCAAACAGCTACTGGGAGGGGAGTGAGCAGACCATGAGTTCCGAAGGAATGCCGAGCGAGTTCCTCAACGGCGAGGAGAATGGTGTCAGCGTCGGCCTCTCATCTCAGGCTAGCGAACAGGATGACGACGTCAAACAAGACCAATTCGATGACGACGACGAAGTTGAGGAGGAGGAGGAAGATGAGGAGGACGACGACGATGATGAAGACACCAAGCCTGTGATTGAAGAGAACTTTGAGGAGGAGTTGTTGGAGGCAGGTCCAGACGGAGTGGTAAAGGAGATCGAAGAGGAAGACGATAACGGGCAGGAAGACGCCGCCGAGCTCGAGGAAGAGGCAGAGAATCTAGCTGAAGAATTACAAGACGAACTCAAGGAGGAGGGCGGCAAGATGGAGAAAGGAGGTATGCTGCCGATTCTTTTTTGATTAATACCAATATGCATTCGAATTTATGTCTTTGTAGGTTATGAACATATTTAAAACATATTTTCTTTAACAGGCTTGGAATCTGGGAGTAACATTGTGCAAGGAAAAATAAAATGCAAAGTAAACTGTAGCATGGTGGAATTTGTAAAAAGTTTTCTTCAAATATTTTCGAGTAAAACTCATATGAACCAAAGATTGTATGTGTGTCTGTGTGTGTACACGCGCGTGTGTGTATGTGCGAGTGGTTATATTCATTTTCTAACCCAATGGCGTTGCATTTTTCTACTATGTTTTTTGTTTGTTTGTTTTTTCAGAATCACTCAAGATTCAGAGACCTGGCGGCATGGCTGTTGTGAATGTTGGACCATCCAATGACGTCATCGATGACAAAGTCAGACAAGACTGGAAAGACATGTCATTACTCCTAGACAAAAGTAAGACATTTGCTTGATATCCATTGTTTTAAAGAGACATACTAATGATCGTAACTAAAAACATTTAAAATGAGATGAAATTGTTGGTTATTAGGGGTATTTACTTATCTGTAAAAAACTCTACTCATTACCAGTGATAGATTTTGCAGCTGTATTTTGGTCGGCTAGTTTTCATGGTTGCCCTTTGTTATCTGTTTCCTGTGAATTCCATTATTTCAATTTTACAGAGTTTTGTTTTCGTGCGTCATGCGTATTTCTGTCATTAATGCAACTGAGTTGAGTACATTACATTGTTAATTCCTTTAATTCCCCCTCTTCTACAATTACTAGGTATTCCGGAAGATGTGCTACGAAGTCTCGGCTTGACCTTTGACCTACCGAAGGGCGGGAAAGAGACGGCGAAGGGATCACTCATGGACAGGAGCGAGTAGTGTGTATAATGTGAAGGGAAAAGCTTGATGTGACTGTAACGCGTGCAAGCCGCCATCTTGAAGCGCGCCCCTTCTCATGTGGATGTTGGAGAAAAACAAAAACAAAAACGGGACGGCAGGATGGAAACGCGTCACGTGATTCGAATGAAAAGCGGAAGGAGATGGAGTAGCTATGGAAACGGGACAGTATTTTCAAGAACGGCACTGCATTTCACATGCTGAAAAAAAAAATCTTGTAACAACATAACAATGATATTATAGTGATTACTTCAGTGACTGACAATCCTATTCACACCAGTCACCGCGGGTCTATTAGAATAATCTATTGACAACAGAAGGATAATATCATACCATAAGTTACTTGAAACTATCGTAATTTTTCTATTAGCATTTTCCCAGTATTTCAATGTTGTTCCAATACAAGGCTCTGAGGTCAAGAAAATATCATTCGTAAATAATATCATGTCACATCGTCTATCTACGAGCACAAGTTCGTTCGAAAGATTGAGGATATTATCTTCAAACAAGTTGTGCGTGTTGTGACAACCTTTAAAAACCTGATCCCTCAGAGTTGCTTCTACATTCTTGCTCAAACACTGCGAGAAGCATGTTAGGAACAAATAGCGCCACCACCTCAGGGTTCAGAGCGAGAAGGTCATTACTTACGCCTTTATATGACCTCTATAGCTTCACCTATCTTCCAAAATACGGAAACAACAACCAAACACCTTTTTCTAAGTACTTACGCCTGTGTCTACGGATTAGTACATTGTGATGACTTTCATGTAACTTGTGTATTGGGGAAATGCAACTATGATTGTTCGTCGCGGATCCATCCTACCGTCCCCTATTCCTTTTTTCATTTGATTTATTTCTCTTATCATTTGAATTTTGTTGCAACGAAGATTAAGTGGATTGATTTATTAAATTCTGCACTTTCATTTGTTTTCAGTTCATTGCATTTTGAGTTGTATATTAAGAATGTAATTATTTTGATTCTTACCTAAGTACGAGGTCCATCAAACCTTGACAACATCTTTGCCATAGAAGCATTTTTTTTTTCATCAGAGGTATTTTTGCATTTTTACGTGCACTACTATGTATAAGTTTTTAAGGTGCAAGAAGAGTTTTCATTTCATAGAGAATATATTTTATACTTATTGGAAGCTTTTTACTAGAGGAAGCTTAGAAATATGGAAAATTTACACAGTTTCACATTGAGTTTGTCTATAAAGTGTGGAACTGTGTTTATTTAAATCATGTCGTTATATCATCTGACCTTGACCAAATCGAATTCGTAGAGCCCGGCAAATTCAAAAGATTCTGACAGAAAGCCTTACCAAAAAATAAAATCTTCTAAAAGTAAGATCGAGGCTATTGCAAATTCATGAAAACCTGTATATTCTCGAATTATATATACAAAATATATATGGAATTCGAGCAACTTCCATAACAATTTATGAAATGATTCTGCACACTAAAAATTCTTCAGTGTAAAATCTTTCAATCTCTACGAATTGTTTATCGTCGTATTGGTAATGCCAGTTTTGGGTTTCATATCGATTTCAATAGACATATTATGATGTAGAGTCGTGTCTTTTTGTCCTACGTGTGAAATGAAATGTAATTCGTTGAAACAAAAACTCCTCGAAAGCAGTATGAAATATCATCACGAAGATTATATTGTGCAATATTTCAGATCTTATCTAAGCCTTAACTGATAAAAAGCAGATCTATTTCTGCAACCACTCTCAGTATCTTGACAAACGTCAGTTACTAATATTGGGTGCTCAATGCCTCAAAAAGCACATACATGATTACAATACGTTATTATGTATAATATGCTAAGATATATATTTATTTATGAGAACTGCTCGTAACAGCTAGTGATAAATCATGTGTTAATCTGCAGCGAGGAATTTTAAAATATTTTATAACATTCCGGGTATGAAAAAAAAAAAGTTTTCTTGAAGCGGGCTGTTATGAAATATTGAGTGTAAGAGATTACACTTTATCCTTCTAAAGATTCTGTGTAAAACAAAACTCTTGTACATAATTATTGCGAGTGCTACTTTCATCTTTGATAACTGATAGGGGGGTATGGTGAGAGAAGTTGGGTTTAGAGAACGAAGCAACGTACAAAGAGTAGTACAGTTAAAGAAGAGCACCAGAGTTTACTTTGTCTAACGACAGATCGAAAGGTTACGAAACACGTCTGCGCTGATGTGACGCCAGCTTTTGAACCAGCTGATCACATATTCATGAAACACGTCGTGGCTTTTGACTGATCTTCGTAATTTACACCCGACAACCCCAGGGTCACTCGAATGTCGCATGATATATGTATTCTATTTTTTTTTTCTCTCTGTTTATGAACAATGATGTGAGTTACGTGTAATCTTTTGAGCGGGGTAACCGTAAATGTGTGTACTATATGTACATTATACATTATACATATATGTACATTAGACTGGGCACCTAGGCTTCATAATAATTATGTCAAATATGGTTTTACTCTGAAAATATAGATGAATAGAGTAGAATGGCATTTCTGCCATAGTTGTTAGCCTACTGCCTGCGGGAAATAGGGGGCTCTGTGCAATATTGTTCATTATTTCAGAGAACTCATTGGGAACAGATGGAATACGGCGAAGCTTGCATTGTGTCTACTTGGGATTAAACCGCTTTCATCCGTGTACAGAAAACGCACATCAATTTGTTCAGCATCAACTCTGTGCAGTGTAGGATTTAGTTACTGATCGTAGGGTGAAATATTACTATGGAAAAAAAAAAAAAACGTCCACGAAAGTTACTGTGGCTCGATGGCGGAGCTTCTGCTGTAACTTCAATGTATGGAAACGGAGAGTCGACAAGATACGTTTAGTGTATATATACAAGTCTATTGTGAGATGACCTACGCCTGCGGTAATTACCAAAGTTGACATTCATTTTAATGGACGTGAAGCAACGTAATAACATTTGACTTCTCATTTATCAAACATTGTGTGGTTAATCTTGCTTGTGACGCAGGCGAATACGAGTGAACAGCCATCCATTCTTCACTTTTTTTTTTCGGCACTCTTAACATTCCTTTCACGAAACGTCTCCCTCATGCACAATAAGTTTGCTAGTTTCTCCTAATTATGTTTCAGCACTTTGTTATTCCTCGTCTGTACGTATACCTCCTTCACAGTCACTTTGATAGCTATTGACTGACCCGCAATCATTATGTCATTTTCCTGCACATAGTATCTATATTCAGCTTTGTAAAATCCCTCGCTTTGTTAAAGGACCAGCTAAGGTTTATTTGTGTTTTAAGTTTTTTGAGAAACACTCCGGAACCCCAGGTATGGGTCTGTTCATGTGGATGTACTTTTCCTTTCTTCTTTGTTTTGTTTTTTTACTAAGTCTACTAAGTCTACTAGTGCCATTTTAAGACTGAAATCATTAGGTCATATATGGCTGATGAGATATGAGATGACACATAAGATTCCGCTGATTTTAACAAGTTTTAATGTTAAGATTTTCTTCCTGCATTTCATCAAAACTATTTTCAAGCTTTCCTGTCTGAAATACAGCATGCATTTGAAGATAGTGTGATGTGATCTTAAAATATGGTATCTTCCAGGCATGGGGAAGTTACCTGTGGGTATCTGGACTCCTGGTCTTCAATTCTGTTAAGTAGGAACCAAAGTTTTATGTCATTTTCAGCATGTCATCTTTTAAGAGCAAAAACATCAATTATTTAGGAAGTTTGAGATTGGTTCGATCGGAACCAAACACACTAAAATACATTTCCCCCGCCTGGAAAGGGAAGAACTTCTGGTTTGTTAGTTGTTGTTTTGTTTTTTTCACCTTGTTACGATTCATAACCTGTTCATCACGTTTATTTTGCGATTGTTTGCAGAGTTCAGGCTTGGAACTATCTAAAAAAAAATCCCTTTGTCATGAAACCTCTTGTTAAAATGAACGCACTTTGCAGTTTTTGTTTTGACCCTGTCACCAAATAAAGTGTGCTGACTAGAACTGTCTGTGTTCCTGCCTCTTCGTTCTTCGCTCTAGTTTCAAAGACTCGGATAAAGGATATAACACACCCACATGTTGATGATTTCGAATGTTGTTTGTTTGTTTGCTTTCTTTTGTTTTGCTTTTTTTTTAGGTGTGACGAAATACATGTAGAATGGAAAGGACAAAACATTGTACAAAATGATTATTGCAGGGTTACTATTTTATATGATTTTATATGATTGCACAGGTTGAGGTCAAATATATATAGCATTTCTGTGCATTAGAACGGTTTCACACTTACACAATCTTCTTCTGGTCATCAAATTTGAAAATGTAGTATTTAGACTACATATGTCATATACTCTATCCTACCTGGCAAGAACATAAAATCTTTGTCATTTAGTGGGTCGGTATGGTAATGAAGGATGGTGACGAATGGTGAATCTTAAACAAAACAAAAAAGACAAGTGAGACATAATACTTTTTGAGTCAGAACATTAAAGGTTGACAGCCGTTGATGCAAGTTTCAAGAGAAAAAAAAAACAGTCCCTTTTTGTCATGAAAGTTCATATGAAAATTTTGACTGATTTTTCCTGTCTTCGCCTGAAAGTATAAAGAAAATTTCAATAACTGGAGTTTTTTAGAATATTAAAGTAAAAAAAAAAAAAAAAAAAAAAAACAACTCTGAAATATAATCTTCTCGCACCATTACGACGGGCTAATGTATATACGCCTGTTATTTTCTTTGTTTTTATTGGTTGTTTTATATTTAGAAGAGAGAGAAGAAGAAGAGGAAGACGATGGAGAATATAGAGATGGAAAGAGAGAATTGGAGAGAGAGAGATTGAGAGAGAGTAGAAAGGATAGGAAGGAAGAAGAAGAAGAGATAGTAGGAGAGAGATGAGGAGAGAGATGAGGAAAATATGGAAAACAAAGGATGAGGATGGGTAATAAAGAGGATCCCAAACTAAGGGCACGAATAACACTATTACTCATAATGAAAATGATAATCAAAATCCGGTGCCTTTTTAAAAATACCCACGTCCATTACTCATTCACGCACAATTTTTGCACACAGTTGCTTAGCAATAAACACGACAGGCAGAATGTCGTTATTTTCAAACAATTTATTTAGTACATTGATATAGCAGTCTATTTCCATATACATTTACAAAACATGAAAATACAACACAATAATACATTCAGTGCATGATATGTTACAGTGATTTACATTCTATAGGCAGGACCACAATAACGTCAGTAAACATACTAATATCTTCTGACTTTCGTCTACAGGAGTGAAATTGAAATCAAATATTACTAAAAATTGTTTTAGTCATGCTATTTATGTACATGTATGATTAATAGATATTTGATTGATTTGAGCATTTTAACAAAAAGTGATTGATGCATTTTTCTCTCCGTAAGGCTTTTAGAGGTGCAAACCACCAAATCTTGCAGATAAAGTAACTGTTGCAATTGCTTGATTTATGGAAAACCTTTCTTGGTGACAAAGCACCTTTTTAAACAAACATCTTTGGTGATAATTTTGGTTACCAGTGTAATTTGTCAGCGACAGCGCAATGTGTTTGAAAAAAAAAATGAATGTCCGCAGACTTTGGGTAGGAATCTTGCAAAGCGATTACCAACTGGGATATCACTAACTACTTATCATTCATTTTCAATTCTGAACGTACGTCACAAGGCGCGTCAAAAGGCGCGTAACGATCACAGAGAAATTTGGCTGACTGGGGGGCATTTCATGAAGGAACTTGTCGGATAAAATATCTGACAAGTCAATTATATCCGACAAGCTTTGAGAAATTCTTTAGTCTGATTGGCTGATTTCTCTGAACTTTGACTTGTCGGACATTTTATCCGACAAGTTCCTTCATGAAATGCCCCCCCCCCCCTGAACTCACCATCATAATCTTACGTTTTCTTTTAGTAAATTAGCAAAAACTGAGTTAATTCTAAACTTTTGTAGTTATAATGGGTCATGGGCACGTCCCTTTGATGGATGTATCTTTCACCCAAACTCCCCTCCCAATAATATATAGCATGATACAGTATACGAATAAGGTAAAAGTTCAGGGTTATTTAGCCCGACAGTTGAGATTACAGGTAGAGCAGCAGCATCTTGTATAGGTATAGTGATGAATAAACCATATCTGGTCCTTAAAGTTTAATGTACAAAAATGATTGTTAATGATTTCTGGCTGAAGAATAAATACAATTATATCTTCTCGCTCCCCTTGCATTTCAGATAATTCACCAAGGCTTTCAAATATAGAGCTTTATATTCTAGATAATCCATTAAATATGTGTAAATTATTCCTTCGGTGCGAAGCAGGAGGCAGGACAAAGATTTTTAACTTAAGTGTGCTATCTAAGCAAAAAGAGATTTTGCTATTGGCTTTAATGTTTCTGGTCCCAAAGACTGGCAAAAACTTCCACACAAGGCAGGCATCAGTAATTCTTGTGTACAAGTCAAATGAAGTACTGGAAGAGGATCATTTTCGAAGCATTGCTATATCACACTCATTCACGATGACATACTTTTTCATTTTTATTCAGCATAACACTTTTTAAAAGCACGTTCTTTTGGTACGGCATTCGATTCATTTTGTAGAGTGAATAACAATGTAGACATTTAACTATATTATATCTATTTTACCGGTATCACGTTATATTCACAAGGGTCGACATTGTTGAAACGAAGGGAAGAATATACACTATCAAGTATCATACTGAGTGACTTGTTATTTGCTGTGCTTAGACTTTCGTAGATAATTAAACATGCATGGAATGAAAAAAAGAGTTGACATACTACTGACTATCACGATAGTATATGATACACCTTTATGTCATAATTATCAACACATATTAAGAACACAATTGTGGTAGACTTAGAAATATGATAATATCAATCATGATTACAAAATAAATAAACCCGAAATAAGGCTAAGTTATGACCAGACCCAAAGTGATATTCGAATAATAAAGACATATTTTACCTATAATTATTTGGATCTTTCGATTCTTCACAATAAAACTAACCCCTAAACGAATTTCATTTCCCACTAAATCTAAATAAATTTCCTTCACACGTGTATTGCGTATGTTTTTTTTTTTTCCAAAAGAACCATAGTTTTAGTATTGCACTTAGGACCGAGTACACATAGACGGTTATGAATGAAATAAAAATGTACATAATGACGTAATAAGGGAAGCGGTGTTCCGTGTTACGATAGTCACTTCTCGGCATTCTGGCCTGTCTGCAGTATTAGCTCTTCTCTACCTTTATACATACAGTCGGACCTCTCCTATCCGGCCTCCCTTTATCCGGATCTCTCTATCATCCGGATGGGATCTCGGCGGTTTGTTTTTGTGTTTGTGTTTATTTTGTTGTTGTTGGTTTTGGGTCTTTTTTTTTTCAATCTGATAATTACGGGGGAAAGGAGGATATCAAACTCCAACGAAATTCCTACACAATCTCACAAATTATTCCCAATGTAGTAACGCACATTCACGTCTAATATTTTCATCTAAATAGCGTGCATTCAGACATTCAACCCCCCCCCCCCCATAAATCACCGCATCGTACATTACGCAAAATTATCAGAGAATTCTGAACTCTGATCAGCTGACGAGGACGTAAAAAGTTCACGCAAAATTTATACATAATATCACAAAATAGCTCCCATTGGGTAGGCAGCTGCGTGTTAAACATTGAGTCTCCAATATCCGGCTAAATCCCTCATCCGGATGAGCTCCGGTTCCGACATGTCCGGATAGGAGGGGTCTGACTGTAATCATCGCATTCTCGAAACTTTAACCCTTTTTGTGACAATGAGTAAATGCACAAACTGTGCACAAATTGACGGGAGAATAATGTGGCACGCAAAGGGTTGATCGTGAAGTCTTAAACATGACTCTATGGGTCAGGGCATGTATTCCATGAGTGAGGCTAACAAGACAACGCGACTTAGATATATGAGATAAATTATGTAGATTGTGATTGTGAATAAGTATTTTGTGTCTTGTGTAGTTTCAGTTAGCTTTACTACAAATTAAGAATAAATCGTTGTTCTTTGAGAAAGAGGGAGAAAGAGAGAGAAACTGGAAAGGAGGGGAGGGGTCAGACAGTAAACCAAGAAATTACTGATTGTTATTAGTCAAAATCTCGAAAGATGTTCACCAATGTCTTTGCACAAATGACGAAACGGAATATATTATATATGACAACGATAAAGTTTTCTATGACGAGACTTAGACTATGGCTTATTGAAGTCTGAATCTGCAGAGTATGAATGAATGCCTTCTCTAGACATAAGGATTTAAGTGGAGATGTTCATTTTTGTCTATAAATTTACACGCCGATGTATTATTACATGTAAAGTATTTCAATGATTTTGGCTCGCCATCGATAGAGGGCGCTCATTGCCTTCTCGTACAGTGGCATCTTGGAGTTGGGCGAGTTCGTTGACTGGGCGGGCAAGTTCTCGTCATGGCGTCTATCACGATTCGTAATCTGCGAACAATAAAACCACATGGCGTCAGAAATAAACATTTAAAAGCGCTTGATAACCCACAGTTTTCATGTAAAAAGAAAATAAAAACGCTTCCGGGTATCGGATCACTGAGGCTAATATTTTACATCTCGCAGTTATCATGATGATAACAAATATATTATCTTATTCATTGAATTATTTCAGGCTTTGTGCTGTCTATTTTGTCGTTATATTGAATAAATCCCTCACTGTGCCGATGATGTTCTTCTCTAGTTTAGTATTTTGTTGTTGTTCTTTTCTCTTTTTTTTTTTTTTGGTCACGCCGTCATCTTTTCAGATGTATCACGTAGTTCATTGTACTTTTAGAAATTAAATGAAAGCCAGTTCAAGATGTATGTGGCATGACAATGAAGATGCATGATAGATGGAAAACATATCTGAATATATGAATTGATAAAAGCAGCTTCAAAGAAATCAGTATGTAGAATTTTTAAACTA
The DNA here is from genome assembly GCA_033980235.1 of Diadema setosum. NCBI lineage: Eukaryota > Metazoa > Echinodermata > Echinoidea > Diadematoida > Diadematidae > Diadema > Diadema setosum. The sequence goes on along the minus strand of CM067067.1, from coordinate 1,949,884 downwards.
ACTTAAAAATAAAAAAAGTAAAAGAAATAAATGATAAAATTCTTAGAGTAAAGGAATAATGTAAATATGAATTAAAAAGTAGATTAACAGAAAAAATATGTCTATATGGACAACATAAAATAAATGAACTTAGAAATTGATAATCAATCAGTGACATTTGATTATGTTACCAATTGACATGGGTGAAGTTAAGATATCAATGGCAATGGCAATATATTTCATATTTCATTGTAAGTGACTGAAGAAACGAGGGTATTTAGACAAATAAAAACAGAACATAGTTATAAGTGCGAGGAAGCCACAGATTATTCGTTAACATCAGTAGCCAGAACTAACCCTTATTACAAAAGGAATTAGTGTCCAGGAAATCCTGATATCATGAGTTTATTGTCACTAATTTGTGTAAAGACAAATAAGTACATATTTATTGTTCATTTGCATCTTTCACTGTCCTATTAATTGTCCAACTGTATACCAGGAGAGTGATTCGAGTATCAAAGAATATCAACAACAATGAGATGTGATAAGGCATTCTATATAAATATGGAATGTCAAAAACCGATCTGCGATCATCAGTCTGGTCTTTTACACTCAAGGTTGCAACTCGTGACGTCATAAACCACCAATATCATACTTAACGGTAACACTAAGAAGAAGCGAACAAAGGAAGGGAAGTGGGTAAAGAATCTGAGAGTGGTAAACATCAGGGGGGCGTGCATTCATGCATTATCTAGTTTAGTTACAAAATGATATCTATAATTATGCACATAAATAGAAATCATTATGGATATAAAGATAATTTTGTCACATAGGGAGATGTGACTGACATGTACATTTCCGTACTCAGCGGTCTGTCTAGCTCCCATACCCCTCTCCAAGGGGGGGGGGTGTCATGTTGACCTACAAGCAACTTTCGACAGAACAAAAAAATGAAAGCGAAGAGAAAAGATGCGCTATCTAGGCTAAAGAAATAAATATGGACGGGATGGGAACTATGGAGAGAGAGAGAGAGAGAGAGAGAGAGAGAGAGAGAGATAGAATGGATGAAAAAATTGCATAGAATCATGACAGGTTAACAGGATAGAAGATCAAAGCAGAGAAAAGAAACATGTAAGGGAATCAAAGTAGAGGAGGGTTGCAAAGAAATACGGTCAGGAACAAAATCATGGAGGAATAGAGAATAGTGGGACGCAACAATGAATATTGTAGAATATAGGTGAGTAAAGAATTGTGTGAGGGGAAATGAAGTATAGACGGGTGAAATAATACTTCTCAACCTTCTTTGACTCAATTATCTTTGTCATATCAGATAGCATTTGTTTCTTTTTGAAATTATTTGATTGCATTGAGATAGATTTTTAATTGGATATTCGTGGACTCAGAGATTATTGTTTTGAGACGCGGCACTAATCTCTTTATAAAGGTTTTATACGAACCATTTTTATGTATCTAAAATTGCCTTTACCTATTTCTGGACGTGGTATACGAATCATGCGTACTTATATACATCGTGGTTCAAGATAATAGTACACCAGGTGTCATGCAAAGTTAATGCTAAACACATCAAAACAATCATGGCCTAATCATATAGAGATATGATATTCCATACCCTCTCTGATACGCTCATTTTACTTGTTGATATCATGTTGATCCACCAAAAAATGTTTTGTGACTATACATGTTTTTGACAGTCAGTTCTGACCTGCCTCTAGAACATGTTGGTCTACGCTGCACTGAAATGAAAATGTGCATGCAATTGCAATATACTAGCGCAAATGAAATGATAATAATCGTCAGTGTATATAAAATCAGTTGGAATAAAAGGAAGTAGATGATGTTAATGATCATCATGCGCTATTGATATGTGGAGTATAGTATAAGAGGGTTATAGGGTTAAAAATTTTAAGTCATATCCGGAAAAGCCCAGTTACTATTATAGTATATGTATAATACATCTGATTTGAACTGTCTTGCAATGCTCTATCCGAAATGTGCTTTTGAATTTCGTTTGTATGATATCATCTTTTTTCTTATTTTTTTTTTCTTGGCTTAGCACAACTATTCTGCCATAGCGAGTTGTTCACATAACAGAAAAACGGGCAAAAATAAAGCTTCAACTCAATCAAGCTTATTGGAGACACTATCTCCTTACACCTGTAAGACCACAGGCAAGCTTCGGTGAGTTTGACACATGTAAAGATTACAAAAAAAGGGGAAATAATAAACACATAAAGTTTACATCAGTTATCATTAGAGAAGATCCATTACCAAACAACTGACACAGCACTTGATCTGTCTTCTGATGGCATGCAGAGAGGGCGGTATTTAGAGAAGAGAGAGAGAGAGGAGGAGGTGAAGTTAGGAAGAAAAAGGACATTCTGATTTATAACTGATAACAGATCAAAGATTTCACTTGATTGAAGTTAACATTATAATCCATTTTTTAGACTAATGAGTGTGGCAGAACAAACACTTAATTAGCTCCCTTATACCCTTTGAAGTTTCTACAGTGATCCATATCTAAATTCACAAAAGATAGACATCGGTGAGGTGAACAGAAGGGTGTACATTAGGACACTATTTAGCCATCATGGCCGCCATCGTGGCCATACAATAGTGTCTGAGAGCTATGGTATCATCAGTGTCTGACTTAATCAGTGGTTAAAGAGGTTATATCCGATGGTTTGATAATAAGAGGAACTGAGTGGATTTGGTATCATGGTTTCATGGTAACTCACTGACACCATTCTATTAGTCATAACAGTCAGGTTTCGACAAACCTAGATTTAATAGGGAACCACATTGCATCCAACCGCTGAATTTCAGTTATGTTTTCTATTCTAAGATATTGTAAGAGCAGAACATTTTTTTTTTTCAGAGAAGTGTCGTGGTTCCATGAAACTTGTTGGACAGTCTTGAATAGATCCAGGACTACGCTTTATCCCGACAGTTTGTGAATAGAAGTAGGAGATTGGTTTAGAGGAAAATGAAAAGAGAAAAGATCTTTGTGCTTGAATGTAGCAAGGGATGAAAGGAAATAAAGTCAGTATCCACAATTTTTTTTGTTGTTGTTGCTTCGAAGTCGCTTAACAGACATCTCATGTTATGATTTTGAGATGGAAATTTTCTTACAATCAATACCATGCACGTTGTCTGAAATTACGACTCTGGTGGATAAAGTATTATCCCTACATGAAAACGAAATTACATCAAATACGTTTCAATTAATGCGAGGACGCAATTAAGTGAAAACTGAAACACTTAAATCTTTTGGAAGATGGGTCATAACTCTTACTCTTTTAACAAACTTTTTACCTGGAAGGCAAGTAGCATGTTATGGTTGAGAAATTTCCAAACATGAAAAGTATAGCTCTATCAGAGCTGACAATTTGGGGATTGATGTGTAATATTCATATCTCAACAGAACTACTGATGACTACATCGTTAAAAAAATCAATTTCATGACTATCAACGCAGATTTTTCAAAGCACTCCGGTAGTGATTTGTCACGTTATTGCGTATAAGTTTTTAATCTTTAACAAAGCAATATTTCTATTACTCTCCGATGTTAATTACAAACAAAACGACTACAGCAACTGTGGGGAACATTTAAAGGAACTGTCAAATACATATGTATGTTGACTTGTATTGATTCATGATACCCTCAACATCACTTATGTAGCCAAATGAATATATAAATACGTATCATATATTTCATAATAATTTTAAGCTATTTTTTTCTCGCTCAGATTACTTGGATACGCCCACAAAAAAAAAAAAAAAGAAGAAAGAGTTCCGAACCAAGATTCTGCCAGCGACATCATCGTTATATCAATCACTGTAATAATAATGGTCATTGCTAAAGTACTAACATCTGATTAACGAACGACATTGAAGAGAAATATGCACGTTATGCTATCTAGGTCTAGGGAGAGTTGCATTCCAATGTACTCTTGCTAATCTCATTCAGTACTTAAGCAATGAACGACAAATGTTGTCACTGACAAAATCTTGATTTGGAAGATTTGTGTGTTTGTACGTATGTGTGTGTGTGGGGGTGGGTATCAAAGTAATCTATAAAAAAAAAAAAACCAGTAAAAATATTCAATGTGGCACATAATTATCTAGATATTCTTTTGACCAATAGAGTGGTGATCAGGGTATTATGAATCAATACAAGTTAACATGCATATACATTGCATAGGTCCTTTAATATTATGAAACTTTCTTCTCATGTTTAAAATGATTTTATAACTGTTTACCTATCCCATCTGGGTTCGTAACAGACAGCTGCGAAAATCATTCCTTGATGTTACCAGCGAGCAAAGCTAATAATGTGAAATGGTCGGCGCCCTAACAAACAACGACTTACTAGAATGAAAAAAAAGAAACTGAGTTTGAATTAGTATTTTGATTTACTGGGTAGATAACCTGACAAACATCGAATGTTATAGTCTAGTCCGAGTCTAGCTCGCCCGTACACAAAGGCAGTATAAAAATCGATGTTCCAAACCTCATTGTGTATTCAAATTCCGTTGCTATTATTTAATGCAAACGCTCTTCTCCCGACGTCTCAACATACGCAGACATACACATTGTTCCCAAATATGTAACTAGCCCCAAATTGTTGTCCTAATGTAGGTCTACCAATGATTTCGAGTAAGCGTTGAACACAGGACAATGCCGACGATGAGGACCCACTTGTCAACAAGGATCTCAGGGAGAAATCCTGTGGCATGGAATTATGGACATTTTTGTGGGTCCCTGTCAACTCTAATCTTACTTCAAACAAACAAAAATGACTGCAAGGCATTCTGTCATCATATATTAATCCCAGATGAAAAAAAAATGCTTGTTGTTTTTTTTTTCATGCTTATTTGACTTTGCGTTCCAAATGTGAGTCAAGGTCCCCCCCCCCCACACACAAAATGTATTCATAAATGATATTCCTTAATGAGCCAGCTCACTTGATCATCATTATGTAGTATCAGAGGAAAGGATGACCCCGATTCAGCCATTAATGGCATAAAACACTCCCTCAGCGAACAACAACAACAACAACAACAACAACAAACATGTGCCAAGACTGATCAAAATCTATAACAAGTATCACAAGGGAACATTTCTGGTTGGTGAGGCGGGGGAGGGAAGTGTTGGGAAACCTTAGCATGTAACAACAAAAGTAAAATCGGTCATGAATATCTTATAAATCACAAAATTATTTAGGGAAGGACATAATAATTAACTTTGATTCACTCTACATAACTAAGAACATGAATTCGACATGACACCAAGAAGTCGGTCCGTGGCGTGGATATGGTGAGTCCTTGGAAGCTTTCAGAATAGCCTCACTTGTATAACTACCACACAACAAGAACACTGCTTACGTACAGTGGGGAAGAGGTGGACTGCAAGAAGGGAGGGGGTTAAAGATTATTGCATAGTGTACAGAGAGGCGACACTACTATTCGAACAATGCGAGTAAGCAGCCCTAATTCCTTCTGCTGAACCTCAAGAAAGATATGAACAGCCTGCGTCGCAATGTGGATAAGCACTGGTAGAACACCTTGGCAGTGTTTCACGAAGTCGAACTTAATTTAAGATTGATTATTATGCCACTGGTTTCCCTGTTCAATTTCATTAATCTAATCACCACCCACTTCATAATGATTACAGAATAATTCCATTGTTATTTATTTTGTCTCGTATTATCAATGGCTACATTAAAAAAGTCTCCAAAATATTCATTTTCATTAGAAAGTTGAACACTATTGAAGACACACACAGCATACCATAATTTAGGTCAATCATGAATTTTAAGTTCGACTTAAATTCTTTGTGCAACACCCGGTGATATAATGTCGTGTAATGTGATAGGACAAGATTGTAATTTTTCTCCGATTAACTGAATTACAGGACAATCGGAATATTTTCTAACTTTTTAAGCGAACAAAAGACGATCGAAAACAGATACAGCTTCGCTTCTTCAAACAGTTAAAATAGATGCAATTTGTAATGTACAACAGGTGATACATCCAATAAATTCACAAGGTTGATATTGTGAATTAGCAAATCAGGGCTGCTACTCTGTAACGAGACAAATCAAATCAAATAAGACGAGAGACTTTTGCGCCATACTATTTTGACCGACTAAACTACAAAATAATGAACTGTCAACCACAAAAATGTCTAATCAAACACGCAACAAATTACAAAATTAGGTAAGCTGTTGTTGATGTCCATGTACTTGCCTTTTTCAAAGTATGATAAGCTCATAAACACGTTTCCTGCTGTATATGATAATCTATGGAACACGTGTTCAATGGGAATTGGTGTTTGGTGTATAGGGGGACGACAGCGGTGTGTAGAGTGGTTTACAGAGTGGTGAAAAAAATACGGGAGTCAAGAGCAGATTGGAGTCAGGTTGGGACCGGAATCGGAATTGGAAACGGAATCATAATGAATTCGGAATTGAAAGCAGAGTCGGCAAGGAGTCGAATTGGACACGGAGTTGGAATGAAATCCAATTTTTCACCCGAGAAGGGTAGGAATTGGAATTGCATACGGAGTTTGAATGGAATCAGAATGGGAGACGATGTTGGAATGGAATTGGAATTGGAAAAGAGGTTGGAATGGAAATCGGTATCGGAAATGGAGTCGGTATATGGAATCAGAATTGAAATAATTCTCGCATTTGGATTCGGTTTCGTGGAAAAGTTGGTCGGGATTGGATATGGTTTGGGGTGGGGCAGCGTGCAGTTTGGAGAAAAGCAAACAAAGATACATTGTTAAAATATCTGGCGCTGGCAACGATTTAAGCAATGATCAACAAAATTGCCTGTCATGGCTCTATGAATTAACAACATCACTATCAAAAAAAAATCGACAAGGCAAATCAGACGAATCAAGCAAAATCATAGTTTGATGTTTGAATTAACAAGCCATATACATTATTTGTCTTTCCCCTATTGACCTGTGGTAATAATGCTATAGAACTCGCTGTGAAATCAGTTCTTACACTACAGAGGCTACCCTCAAAAGACTTTTAAGAATAGCCAAATTGATTATAGTTATTGTTATAGTATAAGTAAATTTATCATTATTCTATCATCACTATTATCAATAACATTAGCATCATAATCATAACTGTTATTATTTGACATTTGCAGCAAATGAAGGTTTGGTTACTCGTGTAACATTTCGTCATAAATCATCTGCACACTGATTCTATCCATATTTACCATTTTCACTATCAATAAGCAGTGACTTCATCAACATTTAACTAACATCTAACATGTAGGATCAACCACCAATTGAGCCTATAGAACGAATTGTTGGAGGGATGGGGAAAGGGGGTGCTTTACAATCAAACCAACGGCAGTCACAGTCAAATTTCGACACAAGGACATATGAGCAAAACAAAAACAACAAAATATAATGCGGAATCATATAGGAAGGTAAAACAATATATGAGATTCATTCTTCTACTGTCGGCAATGAATAAGGTGACAGCAAAGCCCTATCATACCTAATACAGATGATTCAAATTAATGATTTTATGTATATATGTACATAGCATTAATCGAGAGATCCTACTGAGAATTGTGGTTGACTATATATGCTGGTTAATTTGTTGGTGTTTAACAAAGAATATTGTTTAATGATCTGAAGACGGTTCTCAAGACGTGGTCTTACTTCATTGCATCTGATAGAAAGTACTTTATTTCACGAACATGCCAAATGTTGCTTTTATAATTTGATTGCAGAAAACTTAAGAGTAATTCGAAGCCACGGTGAACCCTTTAGTATTGATTTGCGCATTCTTTGAAACGCATTTGTTGATTGACTATTTAGCACTATTTATTTCGTTGTTGTCAAATGTTATACTTTCGCAATATATGTCAAATGTTACTTTTGTAATTTGATTACAGAAAATGTAAAGAGTAATTCCAAGCCACGGTCAACATTTGTATAGTTTTTGATTTGTACACTCTTTGAAACGTATATTTGTTGATGTACTTCGTGGTTGCTCCAAACCGGATTCTATACCTTTAAGTGTTAATGACTGCACACGTAATATGTCTTATCGATATGGGAGTGTCAACATCTGTTCCGGTTGATAAGGTTGTTTTTACTCGTATACACAAACCTTTGATACGATCACATGAGCCTCCATTATCTATGTCACAGATCTGGTAACAAAAGTTTACTTACGCCAAGAATCTACCTTTGAATACCGTGCACCTGCAGGCAAAGTTCGCGAAGGCATACATTTACCATAGTCTTTCCTTATACAAAGTCATTGTCATAATCTATACGATCACGATGAACCTACTATAGGGGCAATTAATTATTGTTACAGAACCCACAACCTTCATTTCCTTCCGTCATTCATGATGACTGAGTGCATTCATTGAGCTATGCTCTGGTTCACTTGGAAACCCCTTGTCATTATGACACACAACAGAAAGGTTTATTAAGAATGTCCCTTTGGTCTCTATTTATAATATAGGCTCCCCGTTACACTATTGTATGCTAGTATTATTTTTTTTTTTCATGCTACTAAAATCACAAATTTCGCATTTTACAACTGAAAAAGGAATATACCTGCATATAGCAATCATCAGATCGTCTGTGTACCATTATGTAACATAAAACTTTATTACATTTGGATTCATATGAGCTGACCAGAATGTATACCACTGTCAGCACCCAGGCATCTGTACTGTGTATTATAACTGTTATATCAAAATGTATTATAACTATAGGATGATAATGCGATTGTGCTGGCCCATTATGACATGGTTCGCTGCTTCGAGCACTATAACAAAGTCTTTGCAGTGTACGTGATCAACAACCTTTCAGTCCTCTGCTGATTTTCTTCTTTTTTTACGATGTTGGGTTGCTTTCGACTTCGTTTTTATTCGAATGAGCTCTACAGTCAAAATGCTCCTGAATTGAACGAAATTTTCATCATAATGACATTAACGCATTCAGGCATGGAAGACCTGACTTTAGAATTGCGTTCAAAACTGACGCCATTACTTGATCTATGTTTTCTATATATGATGAAAATAAAAAATATACTTGTGATTGCATTGAGGTCTCATTTTATTCATGACATTTCGCTCCATGTTTATCTAACCACAGTTGTATAACAATTCACCACTGGGAAACATAACACGTGTAACATGATGGTACCGAACCGAAATTCAGTTGATAAAAGACTGGTGTTGATAAAAAGCCGTCTGAAAAGGGAGTAATTTGTCATGTTTTTCTTCTACAACATTTGTAATAGCTATTCCAAAGAGTAAACGTATTCTGATAAGAGGTCTTTACAACCTGCGATATCTTGATAAGGGAGTTCGTGTAATTGTCATGTTCGAACAACAACCGATGTTGAAGTCCATCAACAACTAGGCGTTCGATTTTGTAAGTGGGGTCCTACGACAAGTATACCAGTTATGTGATGGTAGTTTCCCATCAAAGCGCTCAATTACACGTAAAGAGTTACATTGTGCTTGTGCTGGTACCAACTACCACCACTTACATACCCTGAGACCAGTGTAGCTATACAATATGTACAGCACCGTTGCCACCGGTTCTTTTCTCAACCCTCGTGTCTGCGGGCTCCCATGCTGTTCCTGTTCCTATTCAAAACTTGTCACACAATTCCGCATTTGATTTCTGTTCCTTCATATCAAACCAAAAAGAAAAAAAGTCTTAAGCTGCGTATACATTCAAGATTGAATGCCTCGAAACGTATTTCAAAAGAAAAGCTGGCTAGTTCGTGACTGTCCCCTGTGAATAAGGAATAGACTGAATACATTTGTCAACTTGTTTATACAATACAATAATCAGATCATTTACATAGCGCCCTTACACAGTCAATGACTGGTTTCACAGCACTTTACAACATTCAGTTACAGATTGGGGAGCACACTCTTGTTATCGTACGATAAAAATGGTTTCCTTTTCTTTCTTTTTCCTCTGTGAAATTACATAGTATACCATACATGACAGTCATAAATTTCATCCTATATAGTATTCCATATCCGAAGGAATAATTATGAGTTATATTTGGCCTTTAAAATTAAAAAAGTATGCATTCGAGACCAGGGCCCCATTTCATAAAAGATGTTATGATAGCAACTATTGCTGGAATAGCAACTTGCCATAGCAACAGCCAGTCAGGAGGCTGGATTTTTGTCGTTACAATGACAATTGCCATTCCAGCAAGTGGTGCTATCATATCAACGTTTTATGAAACGGGGCCCAGGAACATTATTGTTTAAGAGAGCTCCGATATCGAATGAAATACAAAACAAAAAAAAATCCGTTTTTGCACGAAATGAAGAGACACATGACGCAGCGATGAGAATCCAGCTAACTATAGAAAAGGCCATTAAATCAAGAATTAAAAAAAAGTCATCCCATTTTGGCAAGTTTGTAGGTCATTCTCATCAATATCCAGAACGAATAGTGGGAAATCTACTGCACGACGTCGTCAGGTCGTAATCGAAGAGGCAAGAGATCACATGGATGACTCTAAGCCTATAGCCGTGACCACTATGAATTTGTGGAAAAGCATTTGAAAAGGGTTACATCTGAGGTCAGTCCTTTCTATTGATGTGACATGAAATGTTTGTAGTAAAGCTTTAATGACAAAAAAAAAATGAAAGAAACAGTAGTTGAACGTTCTTTGACATAATTGAAATCTTATAAAACTGAAAAGATATTCAGGAAACTTTGATAAGATTATACAGTGAGAGTTGTGCGCTTAACAATACTCGTCACGGCTATCTGAGATCTTCGTATATATATATGCATGTATTTGCTAATGATTTCCAGATGTTTATGAGGAAGAGTGGCGTGGGTGTTAAGTGATAGCTTTAAAATGTAGCTGATGAGATCATTATCTGTGATGTCCATTATCTCAGCCAAAGCGCGTTCGATAATGATGCACGTGGAAGGGTAGACAATGATGTTTTCATCTAGGAGATTGTCAATTTAGCTTGCCGGCGTCCCGCGGATAGAATCCCCGTCAGCGAATGTCTTCGCGGTTGCCATGGCTACAAATACAATCACACATTCTATTGGCGAAGGACTTCTGGCTAACAACATGTTGTGATGGGGAGGAACTTTTACGTAGAACTTTGTTTGAAATGGGTCTTCCTCACTCTTTCACAACGATTTATCATCTCTTTGCCTTTGTATCTGCAACTTTTTGTTTGTTCATCTTTTTTTTTTCATTTACATAACTGTGTCATTTTCATAATATCTCTATCACCCCCGCCTCCAACGTTTGCCTGTAAGATGTTATGTAAGTTATTGCAGATGGATTTTGCAAGATGGTTATAAATCTGATAAAACGGCTAGGCAGTTTTACGATGAGATATGCATTGCAATGAGATTCACAGTTGTCATGTTAATGTGGCAAAAAAATTAATGTAGTGAATGAAGGGTATTGAATCACTGCATGTGATTACGCTGTAAAGCAAGTTTCAAAGTTTCAAGAATCAAAGTGAAATTTCCAAATATTGACTATCGAACAATAATGTTCACCAACTCACAACACGTCCAGTCAAATTCTCCTAAAGTAGCTACAAAAAGTACAAATCCACAGAATAAAAGCAAATTGATTGCGACATTCTTTTACTAAAACTATCACTATTTATAGCAATGTTATACAAGATGTGTTTTAGAAAACTTTTGCTACTCTTTATGGTAATCCCATCATGATGACTTGAGAGTACAAAAATAGAGCTATGAAGTGAATAGAAGTGTTACATGCCCGGTTTGGTCAGGTCAGCCTTGGATATACTAGATATGACAGAAATCTATTTCAGCTCTCATTGGTGGCGACACAGATATCTGAGAGCCAGTGGGTAATTAAGTTTTGACAGAAGAATTTAATCTTTGTCATTTACAGTTTCTCTTGGGATAAAGTCAAAATTACTTCCCCATTTTTAACATGAACAGAGCTGGTATGGAGAGATGAAATTCTTTATCACTTATATGTTTGCTAGTGGATTATATACACGTACATCGATATGAATGGTTTTGTGACAATTGGGTTGAAGCAAATAATGTATGGCAGAAACCAAAATTCCGGATCCATACCAGTTACTTGTCATACTCTGTGCTCTCGGCTTAAACCTCCTAATGGAGATACAAATAAACAAGACAAAAAATTCAAGGTCAGAATCAAGCTTGTGGGTGATCTTGTTTAAATAATAATTCACAAAGGTAATATCGTAAAAGAGCAATTACTGCAGTCTAGACAAAGAAACCAAAAAATGAATCCTAAGCACTTCATGTTATTGAAAAGAAATGAGGAAATGAAATTGTGTATACATAATCACATAATTTATTGTGAGTTGTGCTATATCAGTTAACCTAGATTCAATGGTGTTTAGAAGTCCTGGAGAATGATGAGATTGGTATTACCAAAAAGTGGAGCATGTAGTATCATTAAAAACAAAAACAAAAACAGAAGAAAACAGGCAAACAAACAATACAAACGAAAACGATTGATGTTCGTTATTTCGAAGGTTGGTTATTCCAAGATTCGTTAATCGAAAAATGAAATAAGGTTCGTTATTCCAAAGGTTCGTTATTCCGAAACATGCACAGATACCTAGATGTTCGTTAATCCGAAAATTAAACAGGGTTCGTTAGACCGAAGGCTTTATTTAGAAGGTTCGTTAATCCGAAAATGAAGCAAGAATTCCGAAGGTTCCTTAATCTGAAAATGAAAGCAAGGAGCGTCCTTACAAACTTTCACAAGTACAAATCTATTTCGTTTTCGGATTAACGAACCTCCGAAATACGTAAAATAACGAATTGTGACCCCCCCCCCCTCCAAAAAAAAAAAAAAAAAAAAACACACAACAACAACAACAACACACACACACACACACAAACAAATAAAACACAAAAACAAAAACAAAAAATAAAAATAAAAATAAGAAGCAAAACAAACACACACACATTGGTTTCATACTTATGTTATTCTACATATTAGTTTCTCGACATTATATTGAAGACTAGGAGTACGAATCCATGTCTATGATCTGTGCTTTGGTAAATGAAGTTTTCAATGTGTCACAGTGTCACACACGAATTCAGAAGTGTGACTGAGCGAATTAGGCTTTTAAAGTTCCATACTTTGGCACGTCATAGGGCTCATGGTTCTGAAGTGATTGCCACTCATGTAAGTAAGGATTACACTGCAGATAAAGGCTACAACTGTACAGCAAATCAACTGTTCAAATTATCCTTCCATACGTTATGCCAAGATGTCATGCCAAAATGTCATATGATTCTGCGTTGGAATACTACACAATGTCATATCAATGATTCAGTGTGTGTTTATAAATTAAAAATAATACGCCATTGAAAGGACAGGAAAATGAAAAATTGAAATGTGGCACTCTTGAATGTATAAGGAAAAACATGAAAAACAGAACAGAGTATATGAACACTGCAAGCCAGTGAAATGATTATAATAATTATGTTTACATTGCATTTCACCATTGATCTATATCATGTCAAAAATATATGTCTATATCTCAATCATAAAAAAGAGTAAAACAATGGCGAGCATAATGTACACTACCATGAAAACAGCTGCAATTTGTGCCAATAAATTTTGTAAGTCCTGTAGGCCTAACGATCTGAAGCAAATATTGGATGATGATGGAATGTGTAAGACCTTTTTGATATGTGATTTAAATTTGCTGTGTGTACTTGTTATGCAGCACAATGTATTCAACACAAAATAAGAATTCTTCTACCGCATAAATGGGATGATGAAGTCATGCAAACTGCGATCATATTTTTTACCCTCCCACACAAAAGCCTTTGAATATGCATGAGTCTTGATGAAGTTCATTGGTTGTGATCTTTGACCTTATGGGTTGGCCTTTATTCCCTTTGCACGAAGGATGTGTTTCCCACTGTATTTCTGTCTTGTTTATAATGTAAACTGCAATTAGATTTTCCACTTTGAAGTTGTGGCTGAAAATCATTTCAGCCAAAGTTCAATGACCCTTGCCTTTGACTTCTCTGTCACTTCACTTATTTAAGGGAGGTAGAAGCTTATACAAATGTATAATTATGGGTAATTATCTCTTTTGGCGGCTATCATACCCTTAACCCTTATAAATTTTGATATACTTATTTTCAACTCCCCTGCCAAATTACATTATCACTTGGACATCCCTCAGAAGTTGAAAGTTGAAATTTTCTTTGAAAGTTCAGTGTCATACCACCATTAAGGATTTTGCCAAAAATCTAACCAGCAAATCTACACCTTTCATACATGTATAACATACACGAACCTGTGCTCAGTATCGACAAACCTCAGTGTAAGTTTTCATAAAATTGCAATAATGCAGCATGTTGATAGACAGATCAATAGCGGACAAACTAAATACACCAGAAAATTTTACTGCCTCTGGCAATCTGCAGATTAAAGCATTTCATATTGTAACTAGATATATCGCTACGGCGACTGATATGCCTCCGCCATAATGCATAGTTCTCCTAATAGGTCTATAGTACAATGTCTTGACAATGTGTGATGACAGTTTCACACAATTGGCAAAATATTAAACTGACAGGTTTGCCACAAATGTGCTGAATGTTCACTTTCCACGAACTAGGTTCAATTGGATGAATAATTAAAATGTCAGAGTGCAGGTATTTGGGGAACTGATGATTTTTACTTGACTTTTGACCCTTTTATAAGTTTATGCATTGAGTAATTTTCAAGGTATTGAGAAAAAGTATAATTTCAGTATCAAATGGAAAAATAGCATTATCTAAACCTGGTCTTTGACCTTTGACCTCACAGTTCCACAGAGAATCACTGTTAGGTAGAACATGCATAAATATGCAAGTTTCATGGTGATACCTTGAGTTACTTTCGAGATATGGAGGAAAAAGTGCAATTTAGCACTTTCACTTGACCTTTGACCTTTTGACCTTTGACCTTTTGGCAAGAAACTTCCCCAAAAATATATATTGGGTAATACATGCCATACATCAAGTTAAAAAAAAAACCTTCAGGCATATTGCATTTTAAGGAAAGTAGTGATATTTTGAGGAGTTGACCTTGACCTTTGACCCCCCTGACCTTTGACCCATGACCCCCAACTTCCCTAGATAATCACTGCCCATCGGTACAAGCATATATACTAAGTTCCATGAAGATACCTTGAACCATTTGCGAGATATGGAGAAAAACATGAAATTTCAATTTTTTTTTTCACAAAATAACCTGTGACCTTTGACCTTTGACCCTGTGAACCTAAAATCCACACAAAGTATTATCCCCCAAGGATATACCCTCATACCAAGTTTGATGTAAAACCACCACACGGTTCTTGAGATATTGACAAAAACAAAACGGGACGGACGGACGGACGGACGGACGGACGACCCGAAAACATAATGCCTCCGGCCACTTCGTTGGCAGAGGCTCTTAGTATTTTGATGTTTGATATAACCAGATTTTTGCCAAAGAAACTACCTTATCTGTGCCAGATCAATAACTAGTGTAGTACCATAAATGCTGAACTTGAAAAAACAAACAAACAAATCAATAGCAAGCAGGCAATTAGTCTAGATATGCATAGACCACTGTGACCAAATAATTTACTGTAGGTGAATTATTTGGTAAAGGAGGAACATAGAGTGATGCATGATGTCGGTTCAAAAGAATTGCTTTTCACTCACACAAGGTCTTCTACAATGTACTGTAAAGTCCCAGCTCTCAGACTGATTGACTGCTCTAATATCCCACCAATAGTCTGGTATTATTGGAATTATTGGATGAAGCAAATGGGTTATCAAAGTTGTGGAATGCTACATGTATTATGTGCATCTTATGGAATTTCTGTACACTTTAGGCTCAGAGCTAATTTCAATTCAATTCAAAGGAAGGATTCAAAGGATAAGGATATATTTTGATACACTGAGGGTATGAAACATACCCCTGAAGGGAAACAATGACAACAGAATGTAAGGAATAGTGCAGGAGACAATGATATCATATTATTCACATCAAACGATTTGCTTGCAGAAGAAATGACAGCAACACACATGCTCGTAACAAACTACATTGTACTGTATGTTGCTACATCAAATCACAGAAATGTTCACTCAACATGGAAGCACACATGCACTGACAAAAGCACGAGAACCACAAAAGAAACACTGCTAACAGGCACTTTTCCATTTGTATACAAATACATGAACAATGTAATTCTTTTGATTTTATGGCAAGCTTCAAATATTTCACCAACACCCTAAGTACTGTACAAACACAGCGCAAAGCACAAACATTTAATGTCCCACGAGTATTCCCATCGACACAAAACAACGCCAAATATTGTAGATTTTCTACATTAAGTACAGGTTTTCAAAATACAGTTGTACACCATTCCTATCAATCCCTTTGAGGAAGTCCTGTTTAATAGTCTTGATTTTATTATGTACATATTATACCTGTAAATGTATAAATTACAGCAATTTTTTTGGCCTTCTACTGGTACACCAACTAAACACATGAACCCCGCAATCTCTTCAACTATAGCTGCATATTGTAGCAGTACAACAAACAATTGTACACAATCTTGCATTACTTCTCCATAATCAGCATATTCCTCATGCACTTTTTCAAATAAAGTGGAAATATTAAAAAACAAGTGTAAGTCCAAATTCATTGGACTATGACTGTAAGGAAATGGAATAACATTGCCCAAAGTACAAAGTATATTCTAATAGGACAAATATGAACATTGTCATAATTACTTACATGGAGAAACTTACAAACTTACAAATTTTGAAAAATATGTGTACACATGTATTTGGGTGTCTCTTTAAGACAATTTTTTTCATTGTTTTCTGTAAGTGGTGATGATGGACTGTGTTAGCTTAAAGTCATTAAACATTGTATTCTTCTAATGGCTACTTAAAATCATGTGATAAATAATGTATGGATTAGAGGTTACAACACTTATATTTTGTATAACATTCATGGACATAACCTTACATCTCTTAGATCATCCTGATAGTAATTCACTCTTTGAAATCACACACACATAAGAAGAGTCCAGGAGACCCTACAACTGTATACTATGCTGGGCGCTGAGTAGTACAAGCATTTAGTATCCCAATACAGTATATTTGTAGCACCATCCATTCTGCATCCAAATTTAATGCTGAACATAGACATGCCCACACACTGATATGTTGAAACAAAAACATACAAGTACAGTCAATTCTGCATTAAAAGTTGAATTGATTGGGACTGGAATAAAACTTTGGTTTTGGCAATATTCACTTGTATGCTGTCAAATGCTTTTCAAATTGCAATCCAAGAATTTACTTCAACTGTAATAGGCATATTCACCACATACATTGTATGCCCCTTTCAACAATGCAGAGCTGATTGTGTAAACTCAACGAGCCATTACTGTACATGACAAGACACAAGACACATGACAAAACATGGCATTATTTTTAAAAAGAGAGAGATTTCCACAGATTACCACAATAAACCTCTGATACTATATTTTCCTGGCCAATTTTTCTGTATACAAGTTTGCTGTTATTCCATAACTACACAGCGTGAGCACTGACCAAGTAGCCATGCCTTGGCTATTGCTTCAAAGTTATCCTTGAAATAAATAAAATATATAACTGCCTTTCCCTTGAAAGCAATGACAAGATGAACTAAAACCCTGAAGAAGAGAAAACCATGCCATAACCTTAAATTGATGAAATTGCACTGAAACCACTCACAGCCTTATCATCTTTATGGATTTCTAATATCTACCAGATAAAATGATATGCAGCATTGTACCTTATCATGTACACTTATGTGCTCTCTGACAAATCAATGATCAAACCATTTGTGCTAAAGCCTTGCCTTTATTCACTTGTACATATACATTGCTGATTAATCATCTTTACCTTCCTGCTCCTGGTGTGTCAATAAAAAAATACCAAAAAAAAAAAGAAAAAAAAAAGGAACAATACACCCCCCACAAAAAAAAAGAAAAACCTAACAACAACATAAAACACAGAAACACTGACAACTCCCATCCAAATTGCTGCATATTTCCTCCCAAGAAGGTCAGGTTTGTTACCACAAAAGTCTTTTCTATCTACAGTCCCACACATTTCATTACATGTTAGTAAAGACGTGCCTTCCAATTTGAAACTGCAATGTACATGTATCAAAACGTGTACACTGAAATCGCCATTTATAATCATCAATTGTATGAAGTTATTCCAAGAGAGAGAATGCAATTAGATCATTTTCTAACTCATACCAACTGTTCACGTGTATCTCACCTGAGCATTGAACATAACCTGAATTCTCAACCCTAATATGAAATATGAATTTAAAATTAAGATTTATTTTTGCATGTTAGACTTTAATGGAATCATACAAATACATGTAGACCATGTAAAAGCTACATAACATGACATGTCTTTAGCTTTCTCTGCTTATCATTCTTAAATTTGGTCACTTTGCTTAACTGTGATGGTAAGAATATATAGACACATATAAGTACACTTCAGTAACTTGCATGGTTTACATGTTTTTGTGTGAAGACCTACAAGTTGTACATGTTGTATGGGTTTGAACCTGAGCACCATGTACAGTTCTGCCAAAATGATTGCACTTTTTTTTTTCACACTAAATAAGACAGCTACGTGTAGCTTACCTCACTTATTCCAGCAAAAACATATACAGTACCTTGCTTTTACAGATAGATACCAATACAATTTACATTACATAAGCTTATTTATACACACAAGCAGTTATAATTAATACACCCGAACACAAAAGTTTGTGCTAGTGGATCGTTTTTGCCAATCTACCATTTGTGTCCATTTCTGCCAAAGACATTTACCAGTATATTTCTTTCTCTTTTTCATGAAAACAAAAATATATACATAATATGAATGAGGCAATTGTCATTGAACAAAAAAAAAAAATAAATAAAAATGAATGAGCAATGAGTTATTACAGTGCAAAAATAATGGTACGTAGATCCAAATTACTTGCGCAATACCTGTACAAAAATGCATGTGATATGGAGAATTGTTTGGTTGTCCAAATGTAGCATTTACTGCACTCTAACATTAACCTTGACATAGCACTTTTTTCTCCACACTTTTAATGCCGGCAATGCTCAAAGGAAACATCACATGTTATATCAGCCGGTATAGAGAAAAGTGGATAATTGCCAGGTAACTAGGTACCTGGTGGCTTAATTATCTCATCGTGTGCCACACAATTCGTCCAGAGAAAATTTGCAATTTGGGCACAAGTACTGACTCATTCGTGCAAACACTGACACTAATCTAGGCACCTCTGTGTGCAGACATGTCTGACAAACGTATATTCACACAAGCATGCCACATACCATATAAACTGCTCTACTTGCAATATCACACTAATAATGAAAAGCTACTGGAAAGATTGCATAATCACATTGGGAAAATCAACACATATTGACATGATATATTACCAACTTCCACAGCACTGCACTTCTCTAAACTGTGACAATAATATATTAAAACAGAAAATACAATATACATTGCATGAGCACACACAATGCTATGACAGGCATGACATTTTGATATTTTGTTTGTATTGCAGAAGTGCGGTTGGCTTAGAGACACAAGCAAATGATCCAATCTTCTCCAAAAGCATTAGGGTGTGACAGTCAGCTACTAGAAAGACATTACCAAAGCCGCTGTCGACCAAATGTCTAACTGCCTTTGATGCTTGCACATTCAATATCATTTAAATTTCCAGAAAATTTCACAAATCTCATCCAAGAGAACTTTCAATAGTAAAGAGAGCTTGCATGAAGGTAACCCATGAAATATAAGTCTCGTTTAATTCCATTTCTGGTATCAATAATATACTAATGACTGTAATTGGTGTATTTTGGAATGATATTAAAGGCACTACAAATTAGCATACATGTACAAATGTACATTGTATTTCAGCAGCCTAATTATGCCAACACATTTATACAACAATGATAAAGTAAAACAATGATTTTTCATTCTATTTGTGAATGTATAATATGCATTTTTTAAAATTATTTGTCCTTTTTGCTGAGAAGAGGATAGTGGAAACAAACAACATGGAACATTTAATACAGATGATGGTGCAGATAAAACTTTGTGAAATTCAATGACGGGCACTGGTCTTCAGTGAAGCAAGAAATCACACGATCAGTGAACAAACACCTGAAAATATATAATGACCACTGGAAGGGAGTTGAGGTGTACACAGAGCACCCAGACACAGGGGTTGGAGTTGTGGTGGAGATGTAGAGATGGATATGATAAATAATAAGGGGAGGGAAGAAAGCACACTTATACAGGCCAGCTTTTGTCTGCAACATTCTTGGTCTTTCGTTTGAGCCTACCTCCTAGGAGCGGAGACAGGGAGCCCCCAACCTCCACGGGGGGAGTTGTCTCCACAAGATTGGACTCCCCTTCCGTTGCCACGGTGACTGCGCTGAGTTGGTAGCTCTCTCCAGGGGCCTTGCCCCCCTCAGCTATCCTGGTATAGCTCTGGGAGGGAGAAGGGGCTGACTGGATGTTGGGAGACATGGCCTCAATCTCACCAATACTGTGGGGAAACACCAACAAAGAAACAAAGAAACAAAACCTCAAAATGATACAGTGGAAATTCATACCTGCCAACATTTCAAGATGAAATATCTTACTCGTGGATTGCAAAAATCTTATTGTACAGTGTATATGCACACTGAAGTTAAAAATCTTACTTTCGGTCAAATCTTCAGAAAATACACAAGAAAGGTATATCTAAATATTTTTTTAAAATCTGATTTCTCGGACAGAAAATCTGATTTTGCTATTTCTAATGTAAAAAATCTTACTGAATCTGATAAAATCTTACTAGTTGGCAAGTATGGAAATTACAGGCAAAAAATAAAAAGGATATTCAATTAAATACCAAAAAGTCTTCATGAAAGCTGTAAAAGTGATTTGTACAATGTACTTTGAAAAATAATTAGGGACCAAATTAATGTAAATCTTGCTGAAAAAAAAAATTAATTAAAACTTTGCAGATTCAACTAATTTGACAGGTAACATGATCTGCATTTTATATATATAGTTGTAATTCCTAAAAATTTAGACTGTAATATTATTGTATTTAAAATTACACACATGTAGACTGTCTCTATGTAACGTAGGGTTTACACTCAGGCTGATCACTAAGATCATTACTAAATATGCCACAGAAATTCACAAGTTTAATGCTTTGCAAATTGATACTTATAAGGCAAATTTGTGAAAGGTTGAGTTTACAGTGTAAACATTTCTATGATATCCCAGGGGAAAAATGATTGATTTTGCACCTTTTGGAAAAGAGCATTTGGGTTTATACATGAAGCAATATTTTACATGTTCCTGATAAATTGCAAATATCAGTTCTGCAAAAAATTAAAAAAACAAAATATACATACATATACAATGTACATTGATTATGTACTGTACAAAGTAACATGCAATAATTTGGCAAACAGCAAATGAAATAGCCCACTGTGGCCGCCATACCTGCTATTCTTCTCAATTTTCTTCAAATTGTGTTTCTTCTCCCTCACTTGTCTGTCAATACGGTTAAAGAAGTCCATGGTTACATCTCGGTCGTCTTCTTCAATTTTCCCCCCACTGTCCTCTTCCGAGTCTGAACTCCCTTCTCTCCTCTTGGCAGTAGGGGGCGCTCTCCTCGCTGGGCTTCCATTGGCGGTGGCAGTGGCCGTCTCTAGGACATTGGCTGGTAAGGGTTGGTCACCAACAGGAATGCTCAGCGTTTTCCTCATAAAAATGTCATTGGTGAACAGCTTGTTTGCTCTCTTGATTTGTTCGATCTGGACGTATGCAAAACAAAAAGAAAGAAGCAGAGGACGAAATCAATTCATGGACAGCCAAGCAAATTTCCAACGATGATTACATCATAAGATTTGGAGGGACTACTGAGGAATACTCACAGAGTGGTAAACATGCACTGTAGAAAACATTGTTTATCCACAGGAAAGAAAGGTACAACATGT
The DNA here is from genome assembly GCA_033980235.1 of Diadema setosum. Classification (NCBI taxonomy): domain Eukaryota; kingdom Metazoa; phylum Echinodermata; class Echinoidea; order Diadematoida; family Diadematidae; genus Diadema; species Diadema setosum. Next base: position 1,927,757 of record CM067067.1, on the reverse strand, counting down.
AATTTTCAGCTTGAAAATATGCACCCACTAGAAATACAAGATCTGAGTCAAATGCATAAATATTCAACATCACTTTGAAGTCTGAAAATATGTAATATTTCCTAATACTGTATATTCCTAAAGACAAGAGACAAAATGTTTGATATTTTGTCAAGTTCTACAGTACATTGTGCAGGAGTATCAGGGTGTTATGTGTACGTAGACTATGTACTGTACATAACTTGGTTTTAATGGCGTGTATCACTCAGAATTGAGTATTTATTTCTTTTTTTTTTTAACATCTTGCCCAGTCAGGCAAGCAGATTTTCTAATTGTTGGAGAACATATGTATGCCGAACATTGATTTTAAGAATAGGAGATATATGTAAGAAAATTATATAGAAAATCACTTGTAAGTCAAGGGCTTGATAAAGCACAGTCATTTGACCAAACAGCACAGGTTGATTCACATGCTTAAACACACTGGAGTATAAACAAACTTGGTTCAATATATGGTGTCCACAAGTGTTGGAAAGTTGGTTGCTGTAAAATGAAATTAAGCAGTCAATATCTTTGGGCTTCTGTATAGTTGACTTCATGAATTTGAAGGAGGAAAGTGAAAAAAAAAAAGGTGACCTCAAAACTTTTTGCTTGCCCAATTTGGGCAAGCATTTTTTTCCTTGTTCCAAAAAACTTGCCTGACTTTGATTTTCACTTGCCCGGACAAACACTTACGTATATACAACTGAACATGTACAACTGTACTTGAACATTGCGCCTTGCATATTCTGTCACAAATAATTTGACTGTACAATGTACGATGATTGGCTGTATTACTGTACATCATGACGTATGTTACAAAAATGTACTGGACATGTGAAGTGGATACAGCGAACATATTTGAATGTACACTTTGTGCATTTGCATTGCCAAACCTCTCTACAGCGTATCTCCACAGCACGTGGGTGCAAGATTACAAATTTTCCACTGTGTTGATAATAACATGTATCACTGGTGTGGGGGTGTGGAAGGTCAACAGAAGTACATGTATGTAAGAAAACAAAACAAAATAAAAGCATACATGTACATGTACACTGCAAAGTTTTACATATAGTCATTTGACTATCTTTGTAGAGCATATCTGACAAGAGATACAGTGTATCTGGTGTCTTGTTTTCTGGATGGCCGTAAAAGATAAGCCCGGAACTCACTTAGCTTTTCATGAAATGAAACGTGAACGGAAAGTACATTGTATAAACACATGCCTCTTTCTCTCGTATACTTGGGGCAGGAATGGAACTACATGTACTTGTACATGTAGACGGCAACAATGCCAGTAGAAAACAAAACAAAACTATTGTGTCACTGATTGTACACGTACACTGTAGCTGTGCATACACATACAAATTGTATAATGTTCTATCAAAGCAATCATGGCTGCAGCATCAAGATCTCCCAGTTGTATTGTACATTTACAGTATATGTACATTGTACATCAATCTCAGCTACATTTGTAAAGGCCTATGAGAATACGCTTGGATGTACAGATATGTGACAGGGCCCTGAACTGACCTTGGCAATCATTAACACAGAGACTAATGCCCTGAATACTTGGCCCTCTGTTTTAACTATTTACATGTACTACTAAAATCAAGGTTATGGAGTCCTTCCAGCAATGTGTGCATGAGTGTGTCTACTGGATGTGATTCATTGTCAAACCAGAAGTGAGACCAAATCCAAACCTTGCAAATGACTCAAAGTACTCTGTCACCAGGTGGCAGGAAGTCACTCTGGTGTGAAGTATACATGTACAGCCATAGGATATCATGCCAAATATATGGGTAGCATGCTGATTGCACTCTAAACACTGTAATGTGATGACTGTGTTTTTAATACAGCGTAACCTGTTTATTGCATCTTTCATATCATTCAGATACAGCTGTATATGTACAATATACATGTATGTACGTATGTCACCATATACATTGTACAATGTACACAATGCCCTCTACACTGTGATTTCATTGCTCTTCTGCTCTTCTACAGTAGCATTGATACATGAGCATATGTATGCATCAACAAACAGTCAAATCAACAGAGACTCCAACCCAAAGCACCTTCTGATCTGGAGATTCTCCAGCCTGAAACCCCTAGCAAACGGGAGACTCCAAGTTGATGTGTGCAAAGCGCGAAGTTCCTAGGGTTCTAGATGCTCTCTGGTGCTATCTAAGGCTTAATTGTTCAACATACAATAGCAGTAAGTAAGAAATCCTTTCCAACGGGAGACACAGAGCCAGGGCGGGAGAAATTAAATCTCAAGCGGGAAGACGGGAGATTTTGCAAAAATGGGTTTTCGGCGGGAGATCTCCCGTCGAAAACGGGAGAGTTGGAGTCTCTGAATCAATCACTGCATTACTAGTATTCATACATTGTACATTGTACAAGCAAGGAGGTATAATACATGTACCTCCTTGGTACAAGATACTCTTGTATGAACACTCACTACTAAACAATACAATGTACATGTATGACTACAGTGTACATGCACATCACCATAACAAATTGAAATTCATCAACCATGTACATGTAAATCTCATAACCTGTTAAAGCTGATCACTACAGGTTAAATTCTTCACTGAACTGCATCACAGGACATTAGTATTAGTATTATTATTCCAATCATTATTTCGATACAGTACAGCTGTACACTGCACAGGCATGACCTGTACTATGATACTTGTCCCAAATGGGGGAAAAACAGGGGCAACCAAGACTTTGAAAATTATAAATCTTTCAGTCAACAACTCATTATTGGGCTCTCTGCAAAATAGACTACTAAAGAGCCTGGAGAGAACCACATTATCCTGACAGTCAGCATACATTGTACCAGGGTACACTGAATTTTTCATCATGCATTTTCAAAAAAAAAAACAACAACAAAACCCAACAAAACACACTTGAAAACAAAACACACACAAAAAAAAACCCAACAACAACAAACATTATAGTTGCTGGTTCCTTTTTGTCACATTTACAGTAGACAACCACATAACCTTTACTCTCCCAAACTCACTGAGGCATAACGATGTTGTTTGCAATGCCACATTCAGGGGGTATTGCTGCAGTTTACAATGTACAATAGGAATGTATAACAATTATTGGAAGTTTGTGTGTATATTAAACATGCATCAAGGTACTGGAGTTTCTCTTGGATATTGATGGTTGATAGTATTGCTCACAAATGCTATATGTACACTTGTACAACTGGCAATCCAGAGGAATTTTGACCAACAAAGAAAGTTATCATCTGAGTCAAACAAAAGCTATCAAAACAAGTACATGCTGCATGCAGTGCTGGCTCTGTAGCTGTACATGTACAATTGTAGCTAGAGTTTATTTGTAGTACATGTAACTCTCTACACACTGTATCTAGGGCCAATTACTGTAGGGCCAGCTTGGGCATAATATATGCCAGGTGCAACATCAACGTGGTGCAAACTGCAGATAATACATTTGTACATGTAGTTATCGCACGCTGAGAACAAGTACTTTATAATCATATGCTAGTCAGCGAAAACATGAGCAAAATTTTCATCGTACATTGTATACTGCAAACCGTGTAAGAAATGACATGACCCCAGACATACAAATTTGTATTTCTTTTTTCTCTTTTTCTGTCACATGATCTCATTAGGGTAGTGCACAGTAATAATATAGATCTACATGTACCCTTCAACTTTTCTTGTCCTTTGTTCCTCTTTTTTGTCCGAAGCCACTGATCTTTACATGTAAATATTAAATTGTGAGATACAATACATACGCACCCAAAACAGAAACAGAAAGGATACTGTGTAAAGATCACAATGCAAAAATGTGTATTGTGTTTCATCTGTAATCTAATCAGGGGTCAGTTTTTTTACAATAAAATTGTATGTACATGTAAAGCCATCTACTGCACAATTTGTATTTCCAACAGATCCCTGTGCTACACATAGACTCAGTACTCGTGTTAGTGTACAGTAGACGTACACTATACAGTACATTTTACATACATGTACATTCACAGAATTGATCTAGACTGTGACATGTGATCTAGATTCTAGACTAGACCATTACAGATGTTGCTCTTCTGTTTTCCTACCATTTTACTATGACTCTGAGCTGTCCTTGCCATTTCAATCGTATCGTACAAATGTACATGTACATGTAGCCTCTGGAGAAAACTCTTCGGCCTTCCCAATCCTTGGGCTTGGCCGAGTTCAAGGCAAGGGATTACTTTTACACATTCTGCATCACAACCATGACGACACTTCTGCATCACAACACTTCTGCATCTATTAGACTCTCTAACCGCACCGTTAGGCTGACACACAAACAACAACTTTGCAGTACATGTACATGGTACAATACACTACAGCTATTAGCCCGACCAGACGCTGTTAATACGCTACGCGAATACAGCGTCTGACCAGCGAGCGGGCACCTTCAAAGTGGGGAACCACAACACAACTACAAAACTTATGAAAATTTATACGTTCTTTATAAACAATGTACACGCTACCAAACGTTACTCATCTTAAGTGCATGCTTGTATTACAGAAGGTTCGTAAGTCCATTGAGAGCCTCGTGATAAGTCCGTGGAACCAAAAAATGATACTTTCTGGCGGATTCCCTAACACCGTCGCGGTTCATCGTTGCAGAATTCAAAATGGCGCCTTGATCTCTGCGGAAATCTTTTGCGTGCGTACGATGCACTGCTTGAGTGTTGGTGTAGCAGCACGGTCGACAGTGCGACCTTTTGAAAGGGCATTCAGATCATGTGATCTCCTAGTCTGGCTTCCAGACCCTCTGCCCATACTATTTCGCTATCCATGATATTAACGCCCTCAACGTCGAAAACTAGTATAGTTTAAGTTGATTTTCTCGCGCCTTCGGCAAAGGCGGCGACTTCGTCGCCGCGGAGTCCAGTTGGCAAAGGGTCTGGAAACCAGACTAGTGACCTCCCGAATATTGGAAATGGCCTGGCGTGAAAGACGATGTACCGGTCGTGAACCGTTCACACATGCTGCATATAACCATCAATTTAGGTAAGTTATTGAATCTAAATTTCAATACTCATACTCATGAAGTCTCATTATCATTTTGTTCGTCAGATGAGTTTGAAGTGGCAAAAAAAAGATATAAAGTATCAAAATTCAATCCGATCGCATGCGATCGTTGGACCCTCTTCGTGTTTGGAGCTTCGTTGGTACAGCCCTGTCGCGCTACAGTTTGTACGTATGTACAGCGGCGACTGGGCTGTGTATAGTTATACAGCTATATGCATTGGCAATGCAATCTCATCTGCACAGCGCAGTATGTTAAAAGGATTTTTTTTAAAAAGGCTGCATTTCATTTTTGACAAATTTGACAAGGGTAAATTTAAAGGCATTAAAAAACAAGAAAATTTTTGGTTCCCGTGATTTCTAAATTAGATTAAAAATCTAAATTGATAATCTTGTCAAATTTCGAAACTTTCTACATTAGGAATATGAGAAACACAATAACATACTGTCAATATGGTCAACTGAATAATTACAATCGGTGTGTTTTCATGACAGCTAGCCTGGCCCTTGGTTTCTCGTGACAGTGTCACAACCCGTGGAGCGTGCAGGCATTTTTACACACGTTCTGCAGCTGTGCTATGGATGCACGTCAAGACAAAAATACTGAACGAACGTTTCATGTACTTACCGGTACACCATATTTGATCGATATACCTTGCAACGTTTCTCCTACTTCTATGTTGTGTTGTATGTACGTTTCTTGTTGTGATTTCATCGTAGCTCCATATGATCGGCCATAGTTCTTATTTGACAGGCCCAGACGGGTCGTCTCACCCTTCAGTGCCACACTCGCCATGTCTCCGTCTGCTGCACGTCTAACGTAGACTCACCGCGCCGCACTTTTGACCGTATGATATGCACCCTGTATTCGTACGTAATACACACAGCAGAAAACCACAAGCCCTGCGCGATGGATGGATGGATGGATTGTGTTCAATCTTGCAGCTGGCGCGCTGTAGGTGATGAATGGCTACCACTACTACCGCGGAGGACGGGCACCACCAAAGAGTGTATCCGTATGCTGTTACTGCAATGCGCAAGTGATGAAATTTATGGTAACGCAAAACGTTATGGAGATTTTGACATTAGGGTTTTACGCGTTTTGGTGTTCACACGCAGACAGCCACACACGATACGACAAACAGACGTTCTTTCTCAACCTCAGGGAATAAAATGATACGGGAATCAGTTCGTATCAGTAACATCCTTTAAAATTTGGTGGACATGGGGTCGTTCGAGGTTACTTCCTCGAAGCCTCTTGTTTTGTCTTTCTGTTTAATTTGATTCACTGTTGTTGTCTTTTTTCTATAATAAATTGAACTCTAATTATGTGGAATCAATGATAGGAACTAATACACCACACATTTTTGTCTTACGATTCTCAGACAGAGATGCCAAGATCAGAGAGAAGATAATGTCTGAGATTTTGCGAATGGTTGCGATTTTCCGATGGAGCGTTCGAAGCAACCGAGGGGGTGCGAGGGAGGGAGTGTCCCCAGGTGTCCCCCGGGTGGTCCCCCTCCTGCCCTCTAACGGTATAAGGGGCGTTAATCCTTGCAGGGAGGTGAGAACTCCCTGATCCTTGTAAATTGTGCTGTATGGAGCACATTGAATATGATACTTTGGCTTATTCTGATTTAAAATGAACAAAAGATTGTTCCAAAATGTTACTCTTTATTGTGGTTGGAAATCCACGTTTGCTCTTTTTGTTTAAATCATGTATTCATTAAGTTTATTGTTTTCTTTTTTTTTTTTGGGGGGGGGGGGCGGGGTGAGAAAAAGTTTGTCAGGCATGTGAGAAAGACGTATACCTCTATGAGCCGTGCTGAGTCATAATTTACCATTTGCAGATTTGCAGATTTGCAAACAAAAACCCAACATTATAGTGCTTTAAAATTATAATAGTCCCAAAATGTGAGTTTGTGATAGAAACAACCACTGTAAAAATTTTAATCCGTATAATCAATAGGGTACTGGTGAAAAGACAAAATGTGAACAATAGTTATCATAAAAATGTTGCCAGACTAAACCGTCAACAGTTATGGTTTGAAGAGAAATATCTAGGAATCCGGATCAAGGAAGAAAAAGGGAGGCGCTTTTACAAAATTAAAGGGGGTGCACGTACCCCCCCTTTTTTCTTTTTGTTTCTCTTGTTTTTAACGCAAAAAAAAAATAAAGAGGGGGGGGGGGGGGGCGCGCCCGGTGCGTCCCCTCTGGATCCGCCACTGATCCGTGTCAGCGCTGTTACAACGAAAGTTGTAATATTCACACCCCTATCCCCAACACCCTGTTCCGAAATGATTTTTACAACTCTTTGTCTTTAGGGAAACAACAGAGCCATGGCATGCCATGTGTTGCTTAGTCTGTTGTTGTTCTCATTTGTTGTTGTTGTTTTTTTTTCTCTCATTTAGTCCTATATGTATAATCTAGAGCTGGATTGTGGGTATGTTGTCTCGGGTGTGAGGTGACAAGGTTCCCACAAAAAAAAAAAAGTATAGGAAGGAAATGGTTCTCGTTATTTTTTATATTAGATTATAGACCTTGTGTTGGGAGACGTCAGCTTTTAATGAGACGGATGTATAAATAGGTCCGAAATGAATGGTTCCGGGTCAACTAGTCAAATCACCTTGCCACTTTAGAACGACTCAAATTGCACACAGCTAATTTATTTATACAGTATTCTCAGAAGAGTGAACGCGAATCAATGTTTACAGTTGAAATGAAGGAGCCAGCAGTAAGTTTATAGGATGTTTCACCTCACAGCATCTTTTCACAATCGCTAGCAACGTTTATCGTCAAAGCAAATTTAAATGTTGTGCGTAAATTCGCTCAGGCTTTCGGAATAAGATTCGTGTGGATGATTTCGTCGCAAAGAAACATGTAGCAGAGGGCATTGATGCTAGATTGGTATAAGCGTCTATGATTTTACTGCAAAATTAATCTGTACTGGTATATACCAATTGGCTATACCATTCGGAATATTCATTTATTAACAACTTTCATTCATCTTTATCTGCAGGAAGAACGTTTTGATATGTATTTTCTCATTATACGAACATTCCTTTAAACATGCCTGAAACATCAGAAGTCACGCCATTACCATTTCATATAAAACAATGATGATGAAACTCTTCAATGCCTTACATAAACTGCATGTATGTGAAAGTATTTTCTTACGGTTATAATGCTGGCATTCCAAATATTAACATATACCATGATTAAGTACAGTGATGCACTTGTTGGCTATATTTCCTTTGAGAACATGATCTGGTCTCGTTCTAAAAACCGTCTAATAATAAAAATTTGGACAGGGGAGAATGTTCATGAAAACGTTATTATGAAAATTAAATTAGTTTTGTTTTTGATGGTAATATCACGCCAAACGTGGACAACTTAATATATATATATATATATATATATATATATATATAGAGAGAGAGAGAGAGAGAGAGAGAGAGAGAGAGAGTCAAACCTGCCTGAGCGGCCACCTGTCTATAGCAGCCGCTGAAAAATCCCCCGAGAGAAAAACAATGTTAAAGACCCTGTGTATAGCGACCATCTGTCTAACGCGGCCAGCGGCCACAAATTTTGTTTCCCGTGGTAGATTTTAACCTGTCTATAGCGGCCAAAACTCCAATGGAGCCGTAGCCGAGCCGATAATTCAGCATGTTTTTCTACTTTGTAGGTTTCTTCACGACAAAACGTGAACAATTATTTCATATACATCGGCATGGTTTAAAACACACGGTGTGTGCGTACGTACACACATACATGTACATGTAAGGATACAATTCGATGATACATGTACATGTAAGCAATGTGCACAAAGTTGGACTATCTGTCTATGGAAGATAACGGCCACCTGTCTATACGGCCACTTTTTCCGTTTCCCTTGGGTGGCCGCTATAGACAGGTTTGACTGTATATATATATATATATATATATATATATATATAATGCCATTTTAGGTTTTTATCACATATCTTTATATACATAATTCTGGGCGAGGATGGCGTGGATTAAATGTTAATGAAATAACTCACTTGTAGGGCATTCGATTATGAACACTGATATTCTACAGAATACATCACTAAACACTTTATAGGCAACTCATTCTCTTGAAATTGAACATTAACTGTCCTAATTATTGATATAAATGTATACTTTTAATCTTGAAAATTGTGTTATTGATGAGAAACAACCATAAGTGTTACCACGTGGTTGTTAATGGTGTATGAACTTCCAGGCCTTTTCTTGTAATAAACATAATTTGTCACTGGCGGGTTACTTCCCCAATCGAGTATATTATAATAGATCAAGTATGGAAATATAAAATGATATAATAAAGAAAGCAAAGTGTAGGTGGGGAAACACTTTAACATAATTATTGATAATACAATATTCCGAGATATAATCTTACAGTAATATACCGTATATAGTTAACATGAAATTTCCATGACAACTTACTATTAATATATAAACACAAAGAATTTAGTAAATGAGACCATTTCAAGCGGAGAGTCGTCAAGCACAACATTGTCTGGCAGCGTTTCAAGTGAATTGCTTGTAAACTTAGTCTTTTGCAGATTAAGAGGTTTAATATTATTGTTGGCTGGTATATCCATTGTGTAATGTTAACTCTTGAGAATTTGTAAAGGAATTTCCAAATCTCTAAGAATTAAACCGATTATAAAATCGTCGGCAAATTATAGAATGAAAGAGGGCGTATCAGAAGATCTATGAAAATCGCTGATATTATTAACAATGGATATCTAAGTTTCCTAACAATGTATATACCTTGCGATTACACCACAACAAGTCACACATCGTATAGATGCATTATTGTCAACAGAAACAAAATGTACGTTGTCTATTGGTGAGGTAAGTCCTGAACTCTACTCCTGAACCATTCCAAGGCCCTTCCGCGGAAGTCGTATGTAAAGGGGATGGTTAGTAACTGATCAGTGGGAATCAGTGGGAATGCTGGGGGATGATTGTTCCAATCCTTGTGGGATTCATTTAAGAGTACATTATAATATATCTATTGTTGTGTGAAAATTATTTGCTTCAGAATGGTCTCATATTTCTATTTTCTATTAAAAGCCTGATAAATGTATAGAATGAATAATTCAAGTGGTAGGTTTGGCAGTGTGTGTGGGATGCTCGTTCTTTGATGATGATGTTTTATGCAATATCAAATATGTAGTTTTACTTTTATATTATTGGAAATAAATGTTTCAATCTCATTCTGATGAGCTCCCCATCACTGCTAGCCATCCACTTGAAATTACTACACTCTACATTGTCTTTTTGAATTTTGTACTTGTTTATTGTTATTTGTATATTGTGATAACTGTTAACTTTGTTTGATTGGGAGAGCTACCTCGAAAGGCCAATGGCCTATGTAGCCTCCTCCACACTCATTACTTTGTTATTTTTATGTCTTTTATGTAATAATGTGCATTTTTTATATATTTTATATTTCCTATGTGTCTCATGTTTGTCATTTGTCAACATGTGATTCTTTTATTGAGATGTGGAAATAAAATGAACTGAACTGAAAAAAAAAATATTCAAGTAATGTGCAGTTCAATGTTAACGATCGTCCCGACACTGGGAGTAGCCGCAGGCACGCTAACCTGGAAACCTGGCCCGATAATCGAGGTCGGATAAAATAATATTATATAAATTATCTTATGCGGTCCGTTCGCTTGTTATCGTGTGGGCGCACGTCACGAGACCGAGACCCACGAGTCATTCATCAATACATTCTGTCAGTGACAATAATTATTTCAGAAGGTTGTACTGACCATCATATAAAACATTGCTTGATCTTAAGGAATTTTTGAATTGTTGTCAATTTTTATTCTGTCTACAATTCCTCTTCCTTTTCCCTCATTTTTATGCCTGTCCTGTACCTTGTTTGATTGTATAAGTCTTGTCTCAGCTGGATTTATACACTTTAGTTTTATCAACCCCTTAAAACAGCTAAATTATGCACATTCATGTCTAATCTGGTTAACTGATAAAGCAGTATGAACTAGATTTGGTGATCACGCATTTCTTCTTTGTAACTGGTGGGACCCACAATCTATACAAGCTTCGCTTTTTAGTTATGGGTCCCCCATCTCCATCTTTTAAATATTTATCACCAAATGTCTACATTCCCCATCAAAGATGTAATGTACCCCTTTTTATTGATTACTTATGTTGATATTTCTTTACTTTTATGTTCTTTGTGCGTATTATGTTATTGATTGTGTCGAGATGGAGAAAAATAATTATTAATAAACTCGAACTTGAACCTGAACATTATAGGCTTTATACACACTCTCAATTTATCATGTGGTCGCTAAGATACAATGCTTGTAAGCAAAATACATGTAATTTATACCAAAAGACCGACAGCTATAAGTCATTCCAAAAGGACTATAGACAATGAATGAGGATAAGCATACTGGTATATAATATCTTGCCCACACAACCATTGTCTAAGTGATGTCAGTTTATTATGAGACATTATGCAGAAGTCAAGCAGTTTAATGAAAGAGAGATTTGGGAGCGGTTAGGCCCTATATAGGTGTTTCCTGTTTCTTTGTTTGTCGCTTTTTTCGCTTTTCTGAACTAATAAGAAATGTAAGCAGGGTTGTAATTGTAATATCTTTTGACGATTCACCACACCTTGACAAGGGAGGACCTGATGTACGTGGGCTCCCTGCCACTGGCGTAGCCAGGGGGGGGGGGGGGGGGGGGGCGATGAGGGCGGTCGCCCCCCCCCCCCCCCCTAAGATTTGGACCGGGGATTTGGGAGGCGGAAAAAAATGCGTGTATACTGTATGCATGCACATGAAGCGGGTCTCCTTTGCAACCTTTCATCAAATAAGATATTTTTTTGAATATTTCACTCAAAGTGTGCACCAGATCGTTGAATTTCAATTCAAAATATGCAAAATCTCTCGTGCTTGGGAGGGGGTATCCCCCTCCCAAACCCTCCCCCTCTGTGCCTCTTTCCCTAGCTTACTACACTTTTTAGATTTACAAAAAAAAAAATATGAATAATTCTGAGTGCACAAGACTTATCACTTATATTCCGAAAACTCAAGGTTCCCTCACGTATAAGGGGAATTTCCCCTTTTAATCGACCCTTTCCTCCCTCAGCCCCCCATCAGTTTTTTAGTTGTTTTTTTTTGTGATTTCCCAAATGTTGATTCCATCAAATATGCGTATACGAGATATCTCAATTTCAACCTTAAAAAGGCAAAAGCTCCATCGGAAGGGCAGGGTGGAGATAACACTCGCCCACGCCTTCTCCCTGCTCGCCCGCCCCTCCCCCCCCCCCCCCCTTCCGCCATGCATAGAAGTAGACTGTGGCTATACCCAGATCGCTTTATTTCAATTCTAAAAACGCAAAAGCTCCGCGAGCGGGAGGGGGAATCCCTCTTCCCCTAAGCTCTACCTCACTAGACTTTTTACATACACACAGATGGTGCACATTCGGAATAAGAGCTAAATTCCGTGATTTTAACACTTCGATGAAAAAGTATTGCACCAAAAATTTGCACCAGAACGCTGAATTTCAGGTCTGAAAACGCAAAATCACCTTCGTGTGGGAGGGGATATGCCCCTATCTACACCCTCGTGTGCATGCTTTTTCTGTGTGATTGCTGAACTGCAGACAGCGTTCATGATATTCAGTGTAAGAATTAATACAAGAAGATTATTTAAATGATATACCATTTTATAGGCAAATTGTTCAATAATAATCTACACTAAAATATACTGCAACCTTAAACAAGTGGGACTGTTTCAACTCGTTAAAACACGCAAAAACATGCATCAAATTGCACCATTTGCAACATCAAAATGCAAAAAGTTCTCACCGTGGGAGGGGGGACACCCCCCTCCCACACCCTCCCCTCCCCCTTCGCTCGCTCCGCTAGCTCGGGTTCAGTCGCGTTCATGATATTCAGTGAAAAGAATTAACACAAGTACTATTAATATAGGCAAATTGTTCAATAATAATCTACATCAAAATATACTGCTACCTTAAACAAGTGGGACTGTTTGTCGTCGATAAAACGCGCAAAAACATGCATCAAATTGCACCATTTACAACATCAAAATGCAAAAAGTTCTACCGTGGGAGGGGGGACACCCCCCTCCCACACCCTCCCCTCCCCCTTCGCTCGCTCCGCTAGCTCGGGTTCAGTCGCGTTCATGATATTCAGTGAAAAGAATTAACACAAGTACTATTAATATAGGCAAATTGTTCAATAATAATCTACATCAAAATATACTGCTACCTTAAACAAGTGGGACTGTTTGTCGTCGATAAAACGCGCAAAAACATGCATCAAATTGCACCATTTACAACATCAAAATGCAAAAAGTTCTTACCGTGGGAGGGGGGACACCCCCTCCCACACCCTCCCATCCCCCTTCGCTCGCTCCGCTCGCTCGGGTTCAGTCGCGTTCATGATATTCAGTGAAAAGAATTAACACAAGAAGTGTATTTAAATTGTACCATTTTATAGGCAAATTGTTCAATAAAAATCTACATCAAAAAAATATACTGCTATATCTACCTTAAACAAGTGGGACTGTTTCTCGTCGATAAAACGCGCAAAAACATGCATCAAATTGCACCATTTACAACATCAAAATGCAAAAAGTTCTTACCGTGGGAGGGGGCACACCCCCCTCCCACACCCTCCCCTCCCCCTTCGCTCGCTCCGCTCGCTCGGGTTCAGTTGCGTTCATGATATTATTCAGTGAAAAGAATTAACCCAAGAAGTGTATTTAAATTGTACCATTTTATAGGCAAATTGTTCAATAATAATCTACATACAAATATACTGCTACCTTAAACTAGTGGGACTGTTTCTCGTCGATAAAACGCGCAAAAACATGCCTCATATTGCACCATTTACAACATCAAAATGCAAAAAAGTTCTTACCGTGGGAGGGGGGATACCCCCCTCCCACACCCTCCTCTCCCCCTTCGCTCGCTCCGCTCGCTCGGGTTCAGTCGCGTTCATGATATTCAATGAAAAGAATTGATATAAGAAGTGTGTTTAAATTATACCATTTAATAGGCAAATTGTTCAATAATAATCTACATCAAAATATACTGCTACCTTAAAACAAGTGGGACTGTTTCACGTCGATAAAACGAGCAAAAACATGCATCAAATTGCACCATTTACAACATCAAAATGCAAAAAGTTCTTACCGTGGGAGGGGGGACACCCCCCTCCCACACCCTCCCCCCCCCCCCCCTCGCTCGCTCCTCTCTCTCGGGCTCGGTCGCTTCGCTCCCTCGCAGAATAACCGCCCTCCCCCCCCCCCCCTAAGATCAAATCCTGGCTACGCCGTTGCTCCCTGCACAGACCATGTACTAAACTGTATTTGACATTGAGGAAAAACGTCCGTGACCAACCACTGGTACCCCAGCTACGGCGAGACTACGTCAGTGTTGTGGTGATGTTCCTGCGAAACACTCGATTCGAGGAACGGGCGATTGAACTTCCAGTTGAACTGAACATGGACCTATACTATAATTAGGGTTTATGATATATGGATTAGGGCCTTTATGAACGGAGGTCTTTCTTTGATTTCTTTGATCATCGTTGCCGTCATTATATTCACCTAAGCATGCATGATTATGTGCATCTTAATAAGTACATTGACATGTTTGCCGGCCGGACAACAATGAGAATCGCGTTCTCGAGATCATTTCGGTCTTGTGGCCTAGGCGTCTTAGACTCAACTGTCTGAATAAAATATGATGGGGGAGCAGCAAACCTCAAAATATGACAAGTTTTGTCTGACAAATTGGTAATCACTGAAGTGGACGCTTGTACACGCATTATTTTAACGTTGACTGCCGTCTACCATGTCTGCCCTGCTTATAGCCCAGCGATACGTGGAATACTTATAGGGGTAAAAAAAATAATAAATGGGGAAAATTAGATTACAAATCACAATCAACCTCCCAAAATAATTTGCTTTCTCTCGTTAAAGTATCTGCATTTTGCAAATGAATTTGGCTTATCCAGGGATGCCAAGTTCAAAAAAAATTTATGAGTGAGATTTTCATGACTCGGCATCTCGGCATGCGAATGTGCGCGCGAGCGAGCGAGGGAGTGGGAGGGGTTTTTCCCCCCTGTGGCCTCCCACGGTAGGGAGCTTTTTCAATTTTTAGCTCTTAATGGTGCAATCAGGTGCATACTTAAGTGACTATTTTTTACTTATTTTGAAAGAGAAAAGGGAAATATACCTTCATTTGCAACTATCACTTTAATCTTTTGAGCTATACTCATCATAATTATAGGCCCAAGTTGCAGACTTGGCCCGATGCGTGAGAAAAATGGGTGTCATGCGTGAGATCGTGAGATTGCTCCTAAATGCTTGAGTCTCACGCAGAATGCGTGAGACTTGCTCTGCTTATCCATGATTTCCCACTTGCACGTGCATTTTTCTCAATTTGAAAGAGTTTGTCTTCTGCGCAATGCATAGCGCCGTCTTGTTTTTATCCAGGCGATATGTGTCGGTGGTCATGATGAGATCAAAGCAGGAAACATAATTTAAGGCATGCATTACAATTATATTTTAGTTGTGATGCTTTTGAACAGAACAGGTGTATGAATTAATTCTTTTTTTCTCTCTGTCACTCGTTCTGGCACATTCTCAGAGTTTCGGAGTGGATCGATGGTAAACGTGTACGTGTATATAACAGGTTCAGTCAGAATTTATGCGGCCACGGATTGTACATAGGTCTGTACAGAGGGCGGTAGATATTTCCCCATCCTTTCATCATGCACTTGCTAGGGTAGTGTTGGCAGGTGATGGTGCAACACAAAATAAGCCGCACCCCCTTTCCGCGCTGGGCTTATGGGCCAGGGCACTGCATGCAAGCCAGACAAACGCCGGGGACGCGACGGTGGGGACAGTCGATCGCACAGTCTGTCGAAGAGCATATTCCTTGCTGCCCAGCTTGGTTCTACATTAGTCTACATGTACTAGTACATCATGTACATCGTGGAGCTGGCGCAAAGATAGCTTGAAATGTCTCTCTTGTAATAGATATACCGGCACTTTATGCCAGGTAAGTTGACATGATAGATTCAGTGTTTGTTCTACATGTAGTAAATGTAGACATAGGGTCCTACCATAAAAAGGTCATAGCTGTACATGTACTGCGTAGAGCTTTCGGGAAATGTGATATATGTTGAGCTCCTGGGAATGCTACTGTGCTGTAGCCTGTGACGATTATCTAAACATTGACACTGCGAACCTTCGCTAGAATAAATTTTACAGTTTTTATTTATTAAAGTTAACAGTAGCACTACAGTCCAGGACCATGTAAACGAGTAATGACAAAGACTAAAATGTGCAGAGATTTAAGCCAAGTATAAACAGTATAACGTTGATGAAGCGATTTGCACAAAGGAGAACAGGAAACAAAAGCTCCAGACTATTGGGTGAGTATTGGTGCAATGGTGGGTGGGAGATGTCACCAGACATGGTGGAAGAGCACTTAGTTCTGTTGAAATCTTGCACCATTTCTAATGTGCAGACCATTTGTGTCATTACTGTTTTTAACTGCCCACTTGGCATCGCATTTAAACAACGAGAATTTACAGGTGAGAACAGCAACAAGCTTTCTTTGCCTCAGTTTCACAGATACACTGGTGAATTGGTACCTCAGATTAGACTAAGAGTACGGTACTACAACTGTATGTGAAAATAGGGCACTGAAAAATCCAGGGCTTAGGAAAAAACAGTAAGATATTGGCTGTTATCATTTTTATTATCTTATTTTTTTTTTTGATAAAATGATTCATGACTATTCATCTATACTGACATCACCCTTGATTTTTGATCCCATGCTCGGTAGCTTATACTGTTGAAAAATATTCTATTTACAACAACTTACAAGTGATCCACTGATATAGTTGAAAGGGGACAACTTTGCACAACAGGGAATGACACTAGAACCAGACAGGGAATACAAAGTGTAGCCTTTCGAACACTTTAATTCGGTCTTTGGTACCGAAACGTCAACGTAAGTCCTCCGTGGACAGTCGCCATCTTTCGTTGTTTTTCCGCCCTCTCTCGGTGTGTCTGTTAAAACCGTTTACACATTACAATGTTCCCTTACATAGTCATACTGTTGCCATTACACAGGAGTATTCAAGGTTTTTAAACTAAGAATGTAATAGAAGAACTTGTATAGTAGGCCTTCATGTATAGTCAGCATTTGACTAAAAATGTCATTTAATATAGCAAAACAAAATGAAAGCTGCCAATGCTTATAGCTATTAAAATGATATCTAAAAAATAACATCCTTCACTGCAGCTTTGAGTGTACTGTTAGAATGATAATTTTGTTGCCAAGATGGATGACAGTTCATGGATTGTTCCAAGAGGGAAGCGGAAGGCTGTTATGATTAGTTATTTTTTTCCTCTTGAAAATGGCATATTTTGCTTAATGTAAACCCTACACCAAAAACAATTCCCCCCCCCCCTCCCGAGACACATGCTCAAATTGATTGCATTTTAAGGAAATGATCAATAGATCTTTTGCTCCACAATGCATGTTTTTGGTTTGATTTGTTTGTTTGTTTGTTTTTTTGGATAAAATGTACAAGAAGGTATCATGTTTAAAGAACCTGTGTGCTGTGTTTGATACCGGTGATGATGATGGTTGATGCTTTGCATGAAAATTCTATCAAGACTATGAAGGCACTCTCTGTGGGCTATCAGTGTGCTAGTGTCTGTGGGGTCCAAATATGAATCTTTGCAAGCCAGAAGTTCAATACACTCTGCAATGTAATGCAATGTCTTTTCTGTTTTCAGCTTCTTTCACAAGCTTCACAATGGAGTAAAGTGAAGAAAGCAACACGGCTGGGGCAGAGAAGGAACACAGGTCAAGATTTTTGTTGAGATACAAGTAGTGTGAGACCAGCACGGAGATGAGTCTGTTGCAGAGCAAGTCCCGGCTGTCTAACCCACTTCTTAGTGGGAGCACATCATCAACTGCAGGCTCCTTGGGATTAGGAGCCACCAAGCGTAAAGCTAGCAATGATGGCCACGCCATGCGGTCCTCTCCAAGCAAGCAGAAGCTTGGAGGGTTGACCCTCAGTTCGGGCAGCCTTCTGTTGGGGAGCTCACTCCTCGGGCAGTCTGGGATTGGAAAGAAGGAGGAGAAAGCAGCAGCCACGGGCTTTGGCCTACGGTCGTCTGGTCTTGGACTGAAGTCTTCACTGCTGGAGAACAAGTTACTCTCATCCCCTACCAGTCTGAGCATCCAGGGCATGCTAGCTGGGAGCTCCTCAAGGAGTACCTCAAAGTCTTCTGCACCAGACAGGAGCAGCGCCTTGTCAGCTGGTGGGGTAAAGTCCCTGCTTGGCAAACAGAAGTCCCACGGCAGACCCAGCAGCAATGAAGGCAGGGAATCCAAAGCCAAGAAGGTGAAATCCCAGCAGCCTCAGGACTACCTTGTGGAGACTGCCCTGGACAGCAGTCTCACCACCTGTGAGCTGCCGGATTATAACTTTGCCCGGGAGCTGCCCCTCGTGAAACCACATCCCCATGAGTCTGTGGTGTCCTTTGATAATCTGGATGATGTTGGAGGAGTGCCGGTGGCTGATAGAATTGATCCACTGACAAAATCCAAGGTACATAGTTGGTTACTCATCGGAGGAAAACAATTCTCATTCAGTAAAACATTTATGACAAGTAACTCATCTTTGGCATTTATGAGTGCCATATTTTTTATTTCAGCCCAAATGCTTTCAATTTCATTGTTACTTGTAAAAGTTTCCTAGAAATTTGTTGATATTTCATTTTATTTTAATTGCCATGAAATTGAAATATTGTTAATGCCATGGAAATTGGGCTTGCCCACAGGAGTAATAAGCTGCATGAAGCCCACAATGCCTAGCATGCTGACCAAGATTATGATTCCTTGTAGAAAAGTGTGTGTTAAATTGAAAATCATGTAGAGCAGTTTCAATAGTATGACTCAATATCTGCAGATTGGAAAAATGAATTTATTAATTTCTTGAGCTGTTAAATGATGCGCTGTGGTGTATGTTGGGTTTTCAGGATCCTGCCATGCCCTGCAGTTTAATCTATTCAGTCCCAAAAATCAAATTTATGTGGTTTTATAGTTGCCAACACATCTTTCATTATAATTTCTCATGATTTTTTTTTTTAGTTCTTCATGAGGTCGAGTAAAATGCTTTCTTTCATTTTGAGTGCTTTGTTGTTCAGATATGATTGTTATGATTTCAGAATTTTCAAAAGTCTTTTCCTTTCTAAACTTGAAACCTTATTCTTAAGATTAGCAACACTTAAAAAAAATTGCAACACATTTTAGAAGATTAGAGTTCCTGTTTCTCAGTGAAAGTTAGGGTTTTTTTTCTTCTGATTTTGGTGCAGATTCAGTGGATGTAACCAGTTCCATCAAACCTTTCTTCAATATTAATGATACATAATGAAATTTAGAGTTGCCAATTTAGTGAGGAAATAGTGATACCTTCTGCAACAAAAATTCCCTCTAGATTTGGTGACTTTAATAATGCTGAAATAAAGCATTGTATGTTCTTTTGCAATCAACAGCAACAGTTCATCAATGCTATCAGCGCCTCTCTGATTGGTGGGCCAAATTTCCACGAGCGAGGTGATCTTACCCGGAGAGAGATCAAGAGACAGGCAGAGGCGATCATCGGACAAGATGCAGAGTTTGTCCTCAAGGTAAACACTGTCTGGCTGTTTGCATTGTCTGAACAGGAGAGAGTCTTTCATGCACTTGTGTGATGTTGCGTCATGTACACTACAATATTGGCTCAGCTTTGTATTACTGACATATATGGGTAAACTTGTCTTTCATTGTGTGTATCAAGATTACAAATTTATAGTGAAAAATTTAGCAAAGAAAATGGGATTCCATTTCCCGATGGAATCCCATTTCCTTTGCTCAGTTTTTATGCCTCCGCCACGAAGTGGTGCCGGAGGCATTATGTTTTCGGGTTGTCCGTCCGTCCGTCCGTCCGTCCGTCCGTCCGTCCGTCCGTCCTTCCGTCCGTCCGTAATGAATTTTGTGGACAAGGTAACTATCGAAACCTGTTGAGTTATCCTAATGAAACTTGGCATGTATGTGTATTAGGGGGTGAAGTTGTGCCTATCAACTTTTGGGTGCACATGGTCAAGGTCAAAGGTCAAAAGGTTAAGGTCAAATACATAAAATTTCACTATTTCCACCATATCTATTGAATGCCTGAAGATATTTTCTTGAAACTTAGTGTATACATGTTTTACCTAATTAAGATTCTCTGGTGAAAGTTTGGGTCATGAGGTCAAAGGTCAAAGGTCAAAAGGTCAGGGTCAAATACATAAAATTTCACTATTTCCACCATATCTATTGAATGCCTGAAGAGATTTTCTTGAAACTTAGTGTATACATGTATTACCCAATTAAGATTCTCTGGTGACAGTTTGGGTCATGAGGTCAAAGGTCAAAGGTCAAAAGGTCAAGTAAAAATATTAAAACTTCTTTTTTTTTCTCCGTACCTTGGAAAATTGTTCAAGGTATCTTCATGGAACATAGTATATACATGTACTGATTGGAAGTGATTATCTAGAGAATGTAGGGTTCATGGGGTCAAAGGTCAGGGGTCAAAGGTCAAGTGCAAGACTTCAAAATGTTACTATTACCCTCATATTTATGCAATGCCAGCAGGGTTATTTTTTTACACTTGGTGTATGCGTGTGTAACCTAATAGAAATTCTCTGGAAAGTTTTTTTTTCTCTCTTTTTGCCTCAAAGGTCAAAAGGTCAAAGATAAGTGAAAGTGCTGAACTAACTTTTTCCTCCATATCTCGGAAGTGGCTCAAGTTACCTTGAAACTTAGTACATATTATGCATGTTCTACCTGAAAGTAATTATCTTATGAATTTTAGGGTCAAGGGCCAGATGAAAATGGTAACAATTTACTATTCAATTCAGAAATTGAACTTTTTCTCCACACCTGTACCTTGAAAATTACTCAATGCCTAAATGTATGAATGGGTCAAAGTCAAGTTAAAGTCCTTAAATCCCTAGATACATGCTCTCCTATTCATTCAATTAAACCTACGTCAAGGAAGGTGAACATTCAACACATTTGTGACAAACTTGTCATTCCAATATTTTGCCAATTTGTGAAAATGTAATCACACAGTGTCCACATGTACTATCTAGACCTATTGGGAAAATCATGCATTATGGCGGAGGCATACCAGTCGCCAAAGCGACATTTCTAGTTCACTTCTAAATTATATACATATCTGGTCAATTTTCCTTTGCAAGGATTACAAATTGTTACAAATCCTGGCAGCATATTTGTCAATAAGTTTTGCTTCAAGTTTATTTCATATGTGAGCCATTTATTGTTTCCATTACTTTTTCCTTAGTTCAATGATCTACTTTACAGGTGTGTGTATATCAGGTTTTGCATCTGTTTTTGAGAAAAGCTGATTCTCATAGACTGCCAGCATGGCACATCTGGTCCTGGTAAACATCAGGTTAACTGATAAAGTTACTGAACCTGCTTATATTATGGTGCAGAACTCTGTCTTTATGAGAGTAGAAATGTCATACATACTCAACAGAAGAGAGGGAACTGAGTTGAAACCACTTCAGAGTTGACACAGTGTATTTATATATTGGGCTGATTGCACTTTCGTGGCGGGTCTAATCAATGTATCTTTCTACACAAGGTGGCACTGTACACACGCAAAGAGCTGAACATTCGCACCACGGCGAACTTCCTGCTGGCCCTGGCAGCCATGACCCCTGACTGCCGACCTTTCCTCAGGAAGTACTTCAGCTCTAGCATCAATCTGCCATCTGATTGGATCGACGTGGCCGAGCTCTACCAGGTATGTGTACTCACAAAACAGGATGCGCAGTGATTAGCTTGTGATGTGTCATGAGGGGAAAAAAGGTGCCTGGTTTATGAATTAACGGCATACATCATGTAGGTGGCTTCTTTGCATAGATCGTAAGTAGACCAGGAAGTAGGCAACCCCTTCCCCATAAATTCTAGAGAGAGTGCTGAAATAGAAAGTAGAGAGTCAAAAACAAGTGTTTGTGTACATGTAAGTAATGAAGACAGATTGTGAAGATAATTGTTTCTTGCAGGTTTCCGTTACTTAGAATAGTCATACAAGATTTGTCAGCCTAAGGGGGTGTTGCAAGAAACTTGCAATTAATTGCAAATCCCCAAAATCTATTGCAAATCCTGCAATTAATTGCAAATTTGCAATTAATTGCAAGTTGCAATCAATTCTGTTGCAAGAAAGATGCAATTGATTGCAAATCGATTGCATCTCTGCAATCAATTGCTAATCAATTGCAACTTTGCAATAGATTCAGGGGTAGTTGCAAATTTTGCAATCGATTTGCAATAGATTACAAATGTCATAATTGCGGCTGCTTATATAGATGCTGGGGGACAAATCTCCAAACTTGATCATTTCTTTTAAGAAAAAAGAAGAAAATATTCCGTATAAATTACATTTTTATGTAATGTATGATTGTGTAAGATACTTTTTATTTAACATACACAAAGTGTATAAGGGGTTACTCAGTATACTAGTATATGAATCAACATGTGGTCGGTCGGGCAGTCCGTTGCAAATCTTGCGTCACAAACTCCATCTACAGTTTTGAAGCAATTTTGATGAAACTTGGGCTATATGATGACATCGAAGTGAAAATGTGCAAGACGTTTTTTTGTCTTTATCGGAGAAAGCGTTGCCATGGTAACCACAATTTCCCAAAAAACATTGTGGAGTAAACTACTGCCACAGTATTTGAGTAATTCATTTCAAATTTTATGTGTATAATGATCTTTAGGTGTAGTTATGTAAGAAACACTTTGTGTTTGTACCCGACAAGGCGTTGCCATGGTAACGGCATATTTTCTTGAAAATCTTGTGGAGTGAAATCCTTCCACAATTTTGAGGCACTTGAACTCAAATTTGGTGTACATAATGACATTGAGGTGTAGATGCGCAAGACACGTTTTTTGTGTTTGTCGGAGAAAGCGTTGCCATGGTAACCACAAATTTCCCAAAACGTTCTGGAGTGAACTACTTTCACAGTATTTAAGCAATTTGTTTCAAATTTGGTATGTATAATGATCTATAACTGTAGTTATGCAGGACACACTTTGTGTTTGTACCTGACTGGGCGTTGCGTTGAGAAAGCGTTGCCATGGTAACCACAAATTTCCCAAAACGTTGTGGAGTGAACTACTTTCACAGTATTTAAGCAATTTGTTTCAAATTTGGTATGTATAATGATCTATAAGTGTAGTTATGCAGGACACACTTTGTGTTTGTGCCTGACTGGGCGTTGCCATGGTAACGGCAATTTTTTCTTTGAAAATCATGTGGGGTGAAACTATTTCGAGTTTTAAGGCAATATTCGAGAACTGAATCGCATCGCCATTCGTTCTTCCCAAGAACTGTAAGGAACTGGAATTCCCTGTCGTCAGACATTGTTTCTGCGCCATCTGTGGGATCATTTCGAAACCGTCTAACGGTTGATCACAGTGGCTAGTTGTTTTCGTCAAATTTTCTATGTGCTTGTAAATATCTGTAAATAAATTGTATTATAATGTAAATAGCACCAGTCTGCAAGAATCTTCAGGCTATTGAAGGAGGCAGACTTAACCAGAAGAAGAAGAAGAAGAAGAACTCAAATTTGGTGTACATGATGTCATTGAGGTGTAGACGTGTAAGACATGTCTTTTGTGTTTGTCAGAGAAAGCGTTGCCATGGTAACCGCAATTTTCCAAAAACCTTGTGAACTACTTTCATAGTATTTAAGCAATTCGTTTCAAATTTGGTATGTATAATGATCTATAGGTGCAATTATGCAAGACACACTTAATTTGTTTGTACCCGACAAGGCGTTGCCATGGTAACGGCATATTTTCTTGAAAATCTTAAGATTTGAACTTCTTTCAATATTTTGAAGCAACTGAACTCAAATTTGGTGTACATAATGACATTGAGGTGTAGATATGCAACACATGTTTTTGTGTGTCTGTCGGGGAAAGCGTTGCCATGGTAACTACCCAAAACATTGCTGAACGAACTACATGTATTAGTTTATTCATTTCAAATTCAGTATGTAGGGCGTGAAATGATCCAAAGGTGTAGTAATATGCAAGACACTCTTTGTGTTTGTATGTGACGTGTTGCCATGGTTACTGCATATTTTCTTCAAATCTTTTTCAGTGAACTACTTCCACAATTGTGAAGTACCTGTAGTCAAATTCACCAGGTACTCACGAGGTAATACACATATGTATACACACACACAGACAGACACACACACAAACACACATAGCAAGGTCAGTGCAAATTTGTGATGGACACATTTAACAAGAGTATAGTTGAAATTTTGTTGTCATGGAAACAGTGCATTTTGACCCTAAACTCAAGTTTAAAAATGCAGATTTAAATTCACCTGCAGTTTTCAGGAAATTCAGAAGAAATTTTGGCGCATGTCAGGATGGTACTTTAAAGGTGCACTTCAAGTATTTATTAAAGCAGCTGTAAGCACTAGAATGACATTTTTTTAATGACGTAAAGTATGAATATGATGCATTACATGATATACACCATACCACACTAAAATTAACCTACTGTATATGCTCAATATTCTGCAAGGTATATATCTTCATGAATTTCCCAAGACAGCTGCTACATGTATCCATGAATTTGAAGACACACAAAAATATCAACTCTGACACTGACATTAGGGTCCATCTGCAAACATATATTTCTACATTCAGTACTTTGTACCCCACAATCATGAATTGAACTACTTGCACAATTTGTCTCAGTCTTGATAAATACTTGTTAAATATATGGCGCGTACAGTATCGCAAATTAAGCTTGCTCCTCATCCACCCCCCCCCCCCCCCCATTTGCCCCATATCTGATGATGCTGGGAAATTGATGACAAGACATGATGGAGACAAAAGACACACTGTCTCTCTGAACAGGGAGGTACCTCCCTGCTCTGAACAAGACAGCATGCACTTTCACAGATATGTAGGACCCCTACATGATACCTCTTTTCTTGTTGCTCTCATATTGAAAGAAATGTTCATATAATGACTGATAGTACAGAGAAATGTGCAAAAGAAAAGCATACTACAAGTATGAAAAGGCAAGTAATGAGAATGCACACATTGCTGAGTACAGAAGAGCCAATTACACGTGTACTTAGTATACACTCCTCATTATGAAACACTAGTTACACCTACAAAATGAGAAGGGTTGAGTAAATCAAAGTGTTACATATTATTATGATATATGTAACATTAAACTACTGGAATAATTACTAGGTTCAATAATTCATTACTGCTGATTGTTTGTTTCTTGTATGTTGCTCCATACATAGCTCCCTATTCACTGTGTGATTGACTCCATTAAAATAGTGAACAAAGAGTAATGTTTTCAATAATCCCTTGCTTGTGATTTTTCTATTTGTTTTTGTTTTTTTAAATCAATAATCAGATTCATTTATACTTAAAACTGATAAATTGAATGAACATTCTCTGTAACATGCTTAATTGCAAACTGGTTGACAGTCTGCTGGAAACCCTTCAGTCAACTACCTGTAGCTATCCTCATAAGTAGGATTACTTCACATGCTCTCTTCCAAGGACATGTAGGCCTATCGCTAAATGTGTCAAAGCCTCCACATTGAAACCTGTATTCTATACCTCATGTCTTCTCTGCAGTTCAGCACAACTGAACACATACATATGTAGTGTATGACATGAACATCTTCATGATAACATCATGCACTCACATCTGAATTACACCAAGTTTCTCTCCCCATTGCATAAACCCTATCTATCCCAGATCATACCATCAACTGAGCTCAAAATTAACCCACATCTATGGCTGAATACTCATGTGTGTGTTCCCCACTGTCATGCACTCATGCATATCTTTTAAGCATGCATGGTCATAGAGGTACTAATACAGTACTGAATATCAAGACAACCACGCATAAAGTTAGCTTATCTACATGTAACTTATCTGCATTTGTATACTTGTGCTGTGATCTACTCATACAAACATGTCTTTATTAAGTTTAAGGTAACCAAATGTTACAGTGAAAAATACTTCTGACATGCAGAACTGTTAATTTTTTGCCCAAAAATGTATGCAAATGCCCCAGAAATGTGTTCAATTATGCTACAATATCACGATGTCAATTGGGAAACAACATATTAACCAAAAAAGATCCACCATTGTATTCACTGTATACTGTACATGTAACTTTGTACAACTGATTAGTAATGTAATCGGCAAATTGACCCACATCAGTATCTACTGATCTTTTGTGCTAGTGTGAAACAGATACAGCTTGTTGGAAAATATGGTTTACTACATATCTCGTAACTACCTTCTAGCCTTCTAGTGGGAACTATCCCAGGACCCATGAATGCAATACAAATAAGTGGTTCAATTGCTGAGAAATCAAATTCAGTGCCATCTTGCCACAGCACAGGTTCATCAGCCCCCAGGTGGTGCTACACAACTGTAAACAAGATCAAGATCATCATAATTTCAACCAGTACTTATTAAAGAACTTTTTTTTTTTACCACCAAGAAACATGAAATGTCTCACAATATACCTTGGCAGTTTTGAGTTCGATGATGTGCTTTAATACAACTGTTTGTTATTTTGAATGTTCCTTATTCTAAAGGTTTGATAGCCTGAAATGGAATATGGCTGAGACTTACAAGCCTTCAGAGTAACAACCATATTTTGTATTTTGAATAACAAAACAAGGACCAGTGAACTGTTACCTTGGAAATTATGATTACAGTAGTAGCTGTATTTACGGTGTATAATGGACTAGGGTAAGGAAAAAAAAATATAGTAAAACATGTCCATAGACATGATGTTCATGGCCAGATTACTCTTGTATATTTAAGTTATAATTGTCCTACAGCTCTCTAGAAACTCAAACTGTGGTGCTTTACAGTGTACATACATATACCAGGGAGGTGAGTCACCTCCCTGCATAGTACATACTCACATCATGGACTGAACATTTCTTCCCATGAAAAAGAACAAAACAGGGCTCTGCAATATGTTTTCTGCCAATCTCTACGTGGAGGGTTTTGGATGTTACACGTAACTTCTTGAACACTGGTTCGGTAAAAGGTTGATTATCCCATTATCAGTGCTAATACTGCAGAATGAATGACTCACACAGAATAAGTGACAGGGGCAAAATATCCAAAGGACTCTTCAATATCTTTGAAAAGCACAACGTGCTATTATTGTAGCTAGCACACTTGGATGCATGTGATGCAGCCGAGATTATTACTACCCATGCACTTGTTGCAGCTCTGAAACACTGCTTGCTTCGTGTGTCCCTTGTTTTCTAAGAGTGATGACCTCAGCCTGATGAAATGTGTTTAAAAAATCACTGCCTTGTTTTGTTCACACTTTTCCTCATTGTTGACAGCGAGCTGCTCATCCTTTGCAGTGTATACTGTCTCTTGACATCAAGTTTGGCCTGTCTGCCCTCAGCTGCCATTCCCCTTGATTCACAGAAGTTATACCTATACATGATACAAGAAATGAGAAATAAAAATGGAAACATGGCACTCACAAAGTCATTTTGTGGACATCCAAAAGGCGTTTTGTGTAAAGGTATGATGGTACCAACATTTTAATTTGAAAATGAGGGAAATTTCAAACAATCAGTAATATACCGAAGAATTCGTATTACATGCAACTTCATGAGCCAAAATAATACAATGTGCCTGAATCATGGAGGCCTGAATACTACTGTCAGGATATGTAGAGCATTTTCAGTTTTCAGGGGGCTTGATAAAGAGATTTGAATGTCTTAACTCTTTATTAAACATAATATAAGCCATTGCTGTACAAAACATTCCTTTCATTATGGGTAACTTTGTGTTATGTAAATTTCAATGCATCATTTTTGCTTATAATTTTGTATGAACTGCTGCGAAGTCTTCTTTACTCATTACTATGCCATGCTGTACATTTTCTTGTTCAGTAGGATGAAGTCATTGTACAAGTATCCTCAAATGAGACATCACATCAGAATTTATCCTAAAACAATAATGACAGATTCCAACAAATCAATACAAATGTATATTCACATTTCAAGCTGAGAGGTTCTACACATTTCATTCTCTCTCTTAACTGGAAATTATCGTACAATGTACAATGTTCACTTACTGTCTGTGTGCACTGGCTGGAATTCTCATGCTGGTGTGAGTCTCGGTCTTGAAGAAACATGGTTTTTCTCCTCTTTTTCTTCCTTTCCCTGCTGATAGAACAGATGAAATTGTCTCATCGTGCAGAAGTACAAAAGAGCAATGAGAATTTGCAAAATTGCAACCAAACAGTGTAGGAACAAAATGGACATTGATGTTTAGAAGCAGGCACTTTTTACTTGATATTACAATAATGTTGGAACACTCTTTGAACTGCTTTCATATCCTCCCCTCTGTAACAAATTAACCCTCTATACAGTCATTCACCTTGCATATTAAAGTCAAATAATCACCAACGTCTGCAGTCTTTTCACATCCTCTTCTCTTTATATTCTATTAATGTTAATCTTCATAAGCCAAAATTTCTTGAAGCAGAATCTATTTCTTTAATCGTCCAAATCAAATTGACTTCGGCACGGTTGACTGTTGACTGCCCAACAATCCATCACCCCCACTCATATTCATATGCAGACATGTACAATATTTTTAGTGCTGTACCGTATATATTATACAATGTACATTGCAAATCACACATCCATTAGGCTCTCATGTGTCCTGCCTATTGCAAGCACTCTCAACTATGTTTCCTCATCTCCCAAATCCGGAGGTCACTGTGACGTGGTGCTTGGGTAGGCCTATGGGGTTACATACAACTACACTATAGGGTGGCACACACCTTGTGTTAGAGTATGGTACTATGCAAATTCTGGTATCTAATTGGTAAGTGTCCATAAATACCATTTATTTAAATGCATTCTAAGAAGGCCTATTTGTTCTTTCCACAAACAAAAAGAGCATAAAGAATTGTTGTACTCATAGTTATGACTCCATCAAGTAAATCACATGAATTCCAGGCCTGGGTAGCTTTCATAAGTGTACCCCTTCAACCACTGGCACTTGTTTTCAACAAAAGCACTGACACATGTAAATATTTCTGCTTAGATATCCTACAGTCAGTTTGCTCATCTTATCCGTACGCTTCTTGTCTGAAATGTCAGCCTTGGTGACTATAGACCTATATTTACACACTAGCTGTATTACAAAACTTAAAGTTTTACTGGCACTGTTTGATACACTACACTACAGTACTATCCATGCAACTCTGATTACTTGTAGGTACTTGCTATAGAAATGGTTCAATTTCTCTCCCCCCCCCCCCAAACAGTAGCCCAACCAGATGCGGTGCGAAGTACAGCGACTGGGACCCTGGGCTGTGTATAGTTACCCAAACAGATGCACTTGGCCCTTGTTCGTTTTAAATCCTAGCTTTTTATTGATCCAGCTAGTCAACACTAAATTGCAAGATTTCAATTGATCCGTCCAAATTCCAGAACAGAACAACCTAAAAAAGCAAGGTCTATTCCACCCAAAGAGGTTCTCCAACCTCTTTGATTCCACCTCCCTGCTCAAAGAAGGTTTTAGACTAACCCCGGGGCGCTGTAGGCTCACACCAATATCAATAATGACACGTCTGTGTAGGGGTCACTGATACGGTTGATACGGTTGATTAGTTCTAACCGTTGGACTAAAATAGTGAAATCGTGGAGCACGTACCCTTGGGCCAACTCTTAACTTTCTGCAAAAGTAGAACTTCTACTAGGCCTAGAACCTCTAGGCCCTACCTAGATGTAAACCCCTAGCTAGGTCTAGAAACTAGCCCAAATTACAAATAGGCCTAAAGACTATTTTATATACTAATATAGGCCTAACACAGGCCTAGACCACAACAGAGTCTAATCGAGTGATTTAGGCCTATCAAAAATAAATTTACACATCAATTAAAAAATTCAGCAAGCTTTCGCGTCACATGGACAGTATCACTGCAAAATTACTAGCCCACATGTACAGGAGGGGAATGAGGCCAAGGGGGTAGGCCTAGGGCTATGTAAAATCTAGATGGTTCTAGACTAGACTATAGACTGTAGGCTACGTAGGGTGCCTACATTGTGTAAGGCGTAGCGTAGGCCTAGCACCTATTCATCGCCATAGCACTCACCAGCACTCTAGGTCTCTACCGATAGCTTCTTATCCTGCTTGAGTAGCAGATTTGGATAATGAATCGATAATGAATAGCGTCTAGAGTACTTTCAGAAAGTCTAGTTGACATTGACTTTTTTTTTAAGCTAGCCTATAGACATAAGAGCCCTGCCTCTGGCAGCAGAAAAAAAGAAAGAAAAGAAAAGGAGCTTGCCAATGCAAGAAAAAAATGCTAACACAAAGAGCTATGTGTGGGACTATGATTGATGTACTGTGTGCCCAATGAGTGGTCGAGACAGCCACAACTCTGTCAGTTATAGGAAACACATTTTCCCATTTTTCAAGAAGATTCTTATAAGAAGTAAGTCTAAGGAACTAGCTCTTTTAAATACAAGACACAATGAGCAAATAATGGGATCAAAATCGACAATTTTTGTAACTTACTCTGTTTCGAATCCCCAACGATCGCACAGCAAACCTCCACCACAGGAGAGACACAACACATTGAGCTATATGAGGTATCTCTCATGCATGCAAAATGCATTGAAAATGGACAAATTGGCTAGGCTTGTCTTGCCAGTCGCTTTTATAAATACAAAATACAGCAAGGGAGCTTGCAATTAATTGCATCTTGCAATTAATTGCAAGCTCCTTTCTTGCAACAGCAACTCGCAATTGATTGCAAGTTGCAATAGATCTATCTATTGCAAAGTTGCAATAGATATTTGCAATTAATCGCAACTCGACTTTCTTGCAACACCCCCTAAGTCCCTTCAGGAATTAAGTCAGAAAATGATCCACTTTGTCTAAACCTTTTGCAGAGATTAAGGTTTTGGCAAATGACATTCAGTTCTTTTATTTAAGGACTAACATAACAGAGTGATTTAGGGCATTTTTATGCTAAGTTTTTATGAGACCTTATAATAGAAACCAATAGCAACATGTGGACTGATGACAAGGCTGTGTGATACTTGGGACAGAATAGCTACAAAATTGTAGTTAGAACCACAATGGATCAACATGAAAGTATGAAAATGAAAATGAAGATAAAGATAAAACAGATAACACTCTTTTTTAAGCACTTTCTGTCTTAATTTTCTCAGTGTTACCATTCTTTCTGAAGGTAACCATGTTGATGACAGACAAGGATTACTAGCTTATCTTTTGTCCTCCATTTTGTATCTAATTGAGATAAATACTAAGTACATGTATAATAGTACTGTGTAGGTTCTACGTTTTCAAGCAAACCAAATTGATGTACATGTATGTGACTGTCTAATTAAAGATTAAGCTTTTTCTTTTCTATGAAGACTTTCCATGACAAGAATATCAACTATGGATCACTGCCATCCGCCCTCCGCAAGGCCATGATTGACCGCTTTCCGAAGTTTGACCAGTACCAGCTGGGTGAGTAATGAAGTCTAAGTGTGAGCTCTTTTTAAGAAGTCATTCATCTGCAGTTCTACATACCCATTTATGAGAAGATCTCTGCATGTTTGTAGCTCATCATATGTTCCTGGATTGTCCCAAACAGCGTGATGTGTTGCATTCTTGCTGCTGTGCATCCAATCTTAAAAATGTTTTAGTGAGTTTGGCTATTTAGCAGACATGTTACAGTTGAGATGTTGTCATCTGTGAATCAAAAGGTGATAAAAGTGTTATGATTCTATATTACACTTGTACATAGTTTCTCTCGATATGAAGTATCAAACATATAATGAAGTCAGATATAGTTCACTTTGAGTGATCTTTGTTTTCCAGAACATTGTCATACTCGGTGTACATGAGATTGACATGTGTACATAGTGTCTAGAGGTTCCTTTAAAATTTGTGGGAATATCATGCAGAGGTTTGATATGTCAATCAAAATGTATTAGGATTTAATGAAAGCCAACTCCAGTAGTCTGCACGAAAGCTGTGTGTCTTTGTTTGCTTAGGTTTGAAATCAAACGATAAATCATAGCCATGACTGATCAGGTCTTACCCCATTTAGGACAGGCTGATTTTGCTACAACATGTAGACACATAGACACCTGTCCAAGTATTCTTGTGACTAGTTTTCAACAGGTTTAGCAGGGCTGCACACTAACCCATTTTTTCTACTGGTCCGACCTGTCTGTCGGACCAGTATGTACCCAGTTTTTTTCCATTTTTTACTGGTCTATTCCTGAAAAGTTACTGGTCCGACAGTGATTTTTACTGGTCAGGGACCACCGGACCAGTGCCAGTGTGCAGCGTTGGGTTAAGGCGATGTATGGTAAGGATCTGATCATAAGTCTTTTACTTTCCTCCCTGCAGCAAAGTACAACAAGGAAAAGAAGAAGAAGAAGGAAACAAAACATGACTCCACCAAAAAGGATGGACAGGAGCTATCAGAGGAGGAAAAGAAGAAGAAGAAGAAGAGTGAGAGTCAGGACAGTGATGATGAAGGGAACGACAGTGACACAGATGAGGAGGAGGTGGAGAGGCTGAGCTTTACTTTAAAGCAACTCATCAGGAAGCTTCACATCACTGAACCAGTAGACAGTGTCATGTGCCTGCTAGGGAAAAGGTAAGGCATGTTTAGAGCCCTTTCTCTGTATTTCTCATTTTCCTTTGATACTTTTCTGGTATGTTTGTCATATGAATCTACAACTGTTGCAACATTTTTAATTTTTATGTAATTGTCCCCGCCGAACGAGTTCGAGCAGGGGACTATGAAACGGGCTCCGTACGTGTGTGTGTCCGTGTGTCCGTCCGTCCGTCCGTCCGTCCGTCCGTGTGTCCGTCCGTCCGTGTGTCCGTGTGTGCGTCTGTGTGTGATCAAAATCTTCAATTTGCTACTTCTCTGTCATTTATGAGCCAATTTTGATTCTGTTTGCTTTATATGATAGCACTACATGGGAGCTTTGAAATTTGTACACAGAATTTCAGTCGTGACCTTTGACCTTGACCTTTGACCTATATTGTACATTTTGCTACAAAATGCTACTCCTTCGCCATTTCTAACCCGTTTTCGATTCCGTTTGCTTTATGTGATGGCACTAGGTGAGGGCTTCAAAACTTCTACACAGAATTTTGACCTTTGACTTCTTTGACCTTTGACCTTGATTTTTTGACCTATATTGTACATTTTGCTACAAAATGCTACTCCTTCGCCATTTCTAACCCGATTTCGATTCCGTTTGCTTTAAGTGATGGCACTAGGTGAGGGCTTCAAAACTTCTACACAGAATTTTGACCTTTGACTTCTTTGACCTTTGACCTTGATTTTTGACCTATATTGTACATTTTGCTACGAAATGCTACTCCTTCGCCATTTTTAACCCGATTTCAATTCCGTTTGCTTTATATGATGGCACTAGTTGAGGGCTTCAAAACTTCTACACAGAATTTTGACCTTTGACTTCTTTGACCTTTGACCTTGATTTTGACCTATATTGTGCATTTTGCTACAGAATGCTACTCCTTCGCCATTTCTAACCCGATTTCGATTCCGTTTGCTTTATGTGATAGCACTAGGTGAGGGCTTCAAAACTTCTACACAGAATTTTGACCTTTGTCTTCTTTGACCTTTGACCTTGATTTTTGACCTATATTGTACATTGGCTACAAAATGCTACTCCTTCGCCATTTCTAACCCAATTTCGATTTCATTTGCTTTATGTGATGGCACTATGTGAGGGCTTCAAAACTTCTACACAGAATTTTGACCTTTGACTTCTTTGACCTTGATTATTTTACCTATATTGCACATTTTGTTACAAAATGCTACTTCTGGCGGGGACATATGTTACGCACCGCGTAATTTCTACTTTTCCTTGTTCATCCATAAACATCGTGGATGTTAACTATGTTTTGTATTTGGTACACATGCCATACATTGTAGGATGTTGTATTACCCTCCCAAAATAAGAATGTACCCCTGATGTAAACTTTGGTGCCAGTTAACTATAGAAAATTTGAGAACAAGACAGTCATACAGTATATATATGGGGGGGGGGTAGCAAAATGAAACAAATGCTGCTTGCTTTTGAAGACATTCATCTAACATAAAAGTAATTTAGGTAAGAATTACTTTTAATGATCAAATGCAGCAAGGTTATCACCTTCAGTGTAAATTTATAGTCCTATGGTGAGATAGTGACCATAAAAGGAATTTTATCACCGATTCATATATCTGTAATCGTTATGGCATATATAGGATGAACTCTCCTGGTATAGTGGAATATGAATCTGTACAGCAAGAAACTTGATTAGCAGAAACAATAATCTAATGCTTGTAAGTGAGTGCTTTTCAATGTCTTATGGTCAAATTCATGTTCTGTGTACAGAAACAAAGAATGTAATGTAAGTGTGCATTCAGCTTCCCAATCTCCTATGTTGTTTGTATTGCACAGACTTAGATTACATAACATGATTATGTTGTTGTTTTGTTCCAATTTTACACCACATTCTTGGTTTTATCTTGTATTAAATCTTAATCATGAGATGCCTAGACTACACTGCTGTCATTTTTGTATCATCCAGGTATCCTGAGAATTTGGAGACGTTCTACCAAAGTCATCTTCCAGGCACTTGGGATGCTAACCGGGCAGGCAAGAGGATGAAGCTACCTACCCCAGAGACATGGGAGACCCAGGTCTCACTGAAGGGTAACAAGGCCCCAGTATGGGAGCAGCTCATCGGTAAGAAAGCTCAGCAGAGCCTCAGTCCAAAATGCCTTAATCGTGGGAAAATAGTCAAAGGCACAAAGCCACATCAGTCTCAGGATCAAGTCATATATATCCCCTATTAGTTGTAATACTAGTCAGAAGTTGTGGCTGACTCTAGTAACATTGAACAAGGTCTAATGTGCTGGCAGTATTTCATGTACTATCTGATGTGAATGGGATCAATTTAGGATTGTTTTTTGTCAGCTTATTTATAAATTCTGACTCAGTTTGAGCTCCTTAAGAATGGAATTTGTTTTGCAAGTTATGAACTGATGTACTCCACAATGTATGCACTGTCTATCATGATATGAAGATGCAAGTGCAAAAAAGACTTGTTTAAAAGAGTAACCTCTGCTCGTACTTGTCCATCCTAGGAATTTGGCAATGAGTCATACCGCAAAGCACATTCATATTTAGAAATGGGTTACACCATAAAGCAAATTTCCCAAGTTAGAGTTAATCATTGACACAAGGTTTTCCCCTCTTGAAGCGGCAGCATACACTAAATTCAAGGTAATTGCTGCCATGCTGTCTGAAGCATGGAGTGTGTTGATCATGATCAAATGATGACAGTATATAGCAAATGAGTAAAAGGTCTAGGACTGCACACTACCTTCGGTTACATCAAAATACCAGAATTTGTGACTGCTGTAAACATTGATATTTTTACACGATTAATTAGAAACATATTTGCAGGTTTTTAAGTCGCCCTGCGCAATTGTCAATCTATTCAAAATGTGCAGAGAAAATTATGAAGATATGTTCACTGGTTTTAGAATCTGCACCAGCCAAAAGTAGCGTGAAATATGAGAAAATTATTGTACCATGAAAATGTCTGCATTTACAGTATTGGGATTCGTTGTAAAATTCCATTTAGACAGTGTTCATTATTCCCCTCTCTTTTTTCTCTTGTTGTAATCAAAGATTTTTGTTGTTTCACTTCCTAGACAACAAGAAGCTCCCCTTCATGGCTATGCTGCGCAACCTGCGCAACATGATTGCAGCAGGGATCAGCGAAAAGCACCACAAGTGGGTGATCTACAAGCTGACTGACCGCGGCTCTGTTGTCAACAGCAGGCAGTTCCCCTTCCGATTCTTCTCAGCCTATGACGTGCTCACAGACATGGAGAAAGATATCGTCAAAGCTGGTAAGTAGCACTCGCGATTTTTCATCGTAACTACTGTATTCTCAGTACAGGACTACAGCCTTTAAAGGCCTAGGAGTGTGAGGAAACATGGGTGGTCCAATTGCAACAGCCTCCATTCGCTGCCCACCAGGGTACATTTGAAACCATGAATAGCGCCCCCATCAGCCATGTGTCAGCGAATATGTGCATTGAAGTGCACACTCATCTGTATTGGTAGACTCTAGTCAAGATTCTTTGGCTGTGTGTGAACTGACATAGAGATCAGTGTTAAAGCTGAACACAATTTGTTGTGGGGATTCTCAAATGCAACAGGCCCTCCTTTTTACTCCATGAATCCCCATGCTACTGTATATAGTGTTTTAATGCAGATATTGGGCATATCTCCTGACTTTGAATTGTCAGGAGGCTGAAGTTGGTATCATATCTTCTACTCTATGCCACGATTGCATTGGTCCTACATTGCTTACTTGACTGTCAGCTCCCAGATTTCAGACTTTTTTTGCCACTGATTTATGTTGAGTGGTACCTTTAAGATCATACTGTTTGAATTATCTGTGTCATTGCAGCCCATGGTGAGATAAAAAGGAAATCAGAGGTTACAGCAGAATAGTGAGACTTGATTTGAAAGGCTTTGTTACAGTTTGCACCCTTCTTTTGTTTCACTACAGGAATGACTTCACTTGTGATTAGCTGAGTAATGATATAAATACATGGGATTATTTCCCTTTTCACTCCAATACTCCATGATTGCGAATGTAACCACTCATGAAACTTTTGGGAAGTCCAGGGCCCCATTTCATAAAGAGTTTATTTGATGACACCTCTTTGCTGGAATGACTATTGTCATGGTAACGACAAGAATACAGCTTCCTGATTGGCTGTTTGCTGTGGAAAGTTGTCATTCCAGCAAGAGTTGTCATCCTAACATCTTTTATGAAATGGGGCCCTGATTAGCAAAAAATGAGGCCCGCTAAATATATGGCATATATAGTATTTCATGTAGTAATGATTTTTAAAACTTCCCTTTTCATTGCCATACGCTCCCTTGAAATGAGTATGATGCAATATGTTTTTTTTTTTATGTAAAGATGTGTAATGCTTAAAAAAATAAGTATTCTAAGAGAGCTGAGTAAAAAGAGACACTTCTGAAGACCTTGGTCAGAATGAGTCAACACATTTTAATGATGCATGGTTTGTGATGTCTGTCTCCCCATCCAGAGAGACTGAAGGAGGAGAATGAGAGTGGTGTGAGGCAGCCAAGGGGCAAGCGAGCCAGGAAGGAGGATGCCATGCCAAAGTGGAAGAAGAAGAAGCTGGAAAAGAAGTTGAGGTAAGCAGCTAATTTTACTCATTGAAATTTGTTTTTATTTTGTCGTTTCATGAGATAATTTTCGAATATATGTTGCTATGTCTTGACCTTATTATTATTACTACTACTACTACTATTATTATAATTATTCATTAGGGCATACAATTGCAATATGCAGTACATGTAACATATGTGCAGGGGTATACATACAAAATTTAATGGAGTGACACACGGGCCAGGACTCACAGAAGTAAAATTCTTTACCAATACCCGAGGGCATGTGAGCCCTCATGTGTCACTCTTAGTCGATTATGTTGCAAACAAACTTTTGCATTATTTGAAACATTTTTTTTTAAATCCATTAGTGCTCTGACAAATTGCATCCAATTTCTTATATGATTGAATCTATTATTGTATTCTTTTCTCTTGAAGCTATGATAGGACTCAATATGATCTAGTATCACAGATTGTAATAACACAACAGGATACGTTCCTTCCCACTTTCCTGTCCAGTTGTAGTGACAGGCAAATGGATATGTTGCATTAGGAATCTGTTAGCCTTTCATAGTTTGTGTGTCCAGATATTCATTTGTTGTTTCATTTTATTTGAAGGGTTTAGGATTACGTAGAGGAGAAGACGTAGTAACATTTCTTGTTGAGGGCCACTTTCATGTTCATGTCATGTGTGGATGCATTTGGCATGTACATGTGTGTTTTAAACCTTTAAACTGTCTTTTCCCCTCATCAGCTCACTGCCTTATGACATGGCGATGTTGAGCCGCTACCGCAAGGCCCTAGACACAGCAGTGAAGATTGCTACCAGCTACAACGTCAAACCCATCCCAGGGAAAACCGTGATTCTGTGTAATGTTGGCGGCTCCATGGAGAAGCCTTGTACCTCTGCCAGAGGACTGGGCAAGAAGCGTACGGTGAGATCAGCTGTTCCCACTCCTTCTCTGTCGCATTGGATTGTCTGCCAGAAAATATAGTATACAAATAATGAATGTTTATGAGTGCAATGGACAGAATATTTCATGAGGTGAAAGATGAAATGATCCATTCAACAAGGCGCAGCCTCGTTGAATGGATCAAACATTTCATCTTTCACCAAATGAAATATTCCGTCCATTGCACGAATGAAAAACATTTATTATTTGTTTTGTATAATGCCCAAAATAGATCTTTGTCATTTGATGTTTTATTATTAATTTAGAAACAAGAGAGAATCTGAGATTGTGAGATAGTTCCTACTGAACGCTTTCACGCTAGCGCGCTGTCGCATACACACACTGCAAATGCAAGCGTTTTACACGCTTAGTGTGCCGGGCTCTCAGCGAGCTTGCAATGGAGCAAATCGTATGGATCCAAAATTGCACGGTAAATGGAACCACAATTGCACGGATGATGACATCATAGTGAAATGGGCCGAATGATCAATGTCAAACAACCAATCAAATGACAATGATCTCTTCAGGTGTTATATAATGACATACATTTTGTGTATATTATGTCATATTTACAGACCCTCTTCCTCGTAAGAAATCCTTACTAGAAGGTAAAACATTTTCACATTTCACATTTTTGTTTTAAGATGAAATCATATGCATATCGAAATTATTTTACACTTGATCTCAAAATTACTCCAAAACAAATCATTTTCCTGGCAAATTGTGCCAGCCAGACAAGTTTCTTCATAGACCCTTTTCATGTATTGCAAGCAAACTTCAGATGTTGGAAGATAAAGTTTAAGCCCTTGTGAGAAGTCAGTGTGTTTTGGCTTTAATGGCATGTATCCAGATTAGCTTCTGTTAAACAGGAAATAAAAGGAGGAGGTTCACAGGCTGTGTGGCAATTGCAGGAACTCCTCACAGATTAGGTTATGGTGAATAGCTTGTGGAAGGAAATCATTTGCACTGTTCATCAATGTAGATACGTGATGCATCAAGAAATCTCTGAATCCTTTAAAATTGTCAGACATGAAACATGTTCGACATGTCATTGATCATAGAGGATGCAATAATTTGGGGTCGAAGTACATATTGCCCAACTAAAAAAATCACTGTGAATAGGCATATGTGAGTAAAGGCAGAAATGTTGAACATTATGTGTGCAAATGAGTGAAGAGGGTTTTATATACTCAAATAATATATCGTATAGAGCATACTAATTTCCAAACTTTTGCTGTAAGTGGAACTGGTACCATATAGTTATCTTGGAGTCTTGTTCACATTTTACATGCATAGGCTTGCTGGTGTGCACTATTTTGAAGAGTAAAAACACCCCACAGAAGTGGTTTCTCTCAAAATGCAATTGTGCTTCTGGAAGTTACCTGCATTTCTTTCGACAACATTCATGTGACACAAACTGTCATGCTGTGACGTTTGTGTTCTGCCCAGCTGTGCTCTAAAAGGCAATAAATTAAAGTTATCACCTTGTGGTTTCCAGACGATGGAGGTGGGAATCTTACTGGGTCTGATGTGCAAGTATTCCTGTGAGGACTGCTCCATGATCATCTATGCAGGAACCAGTTACCTTGAGGTCGAGCTGGAGTCTGGAACCATCCTAGATAACATGGCCAGCGTGCTGGGACAAGCTAGGGTGAGTGGGACATCTTCCCTCACTGCCACCTTCTTCCAGACTTAGAGAGAATAGATCAAACTCTATGAGCCTATTGGTCTCTGTTTCTCAGGGTCATTTATATTTGACTCATAGACAAAAGCATAAATAGAATATATTTTTCCAGTTTGTGAATACCTTTGTGACTTGTGCTGGCGATGATATATTGATATGTACATTTGAAGAGTTTATTTGCAAAAGGGGCTAGATCCACTTTTAGCACTTTAGAAAAATAGGTTTATTTGTGAGAATTTGTACACAAGTGTATGGAAAATCTAAATCTAATTTTGCAATAATTGTCCCCGCCGAACGAGTTCAAGCAGGGGACTATGAAACGGGCTCCGTACGTGTGTGTGTCCGTCTGTCCGTCTGTCCGTCTGTCTGTCCGTCTGTCTGTGCGTCCGTGTGTGATCAAAATGTTCAAAATGCTACTCCTTCGCCATTTCTAACCCGGTTTTGATTCTGTTTGCTTTATATGATAGCACTACATGGGAGCTTTGAAACTTCTATACAGAATTTCAGTTGTGACCTTTGACCTTGACCTTTGACCTATATTGTACATTTTGCTTCAAAATGCTACTCCTTCGCCATTTCTAACCCGATTTTGATTCCGTTTGCTTTATATGATGGCACTAGGTGAGGGCTTCAAAACTTCTACACAGAATTTTGACCTTTGACTTCTTTGACCTTTGACCTTGATTTTTGACCTATATTGTACATTGCCTACAAAATGCTACTCCTTCGCCATTACTAACCCAATTTCAATTCCGTTTGCTTTATGTGATGGCACTAGGTGAGGGCTTCAAAACTTCTACACAGAATTTTGACCTTTGACTTCTTTGACCTTTGCCCTTGATTTTTTACCTATATTGTACATTTTGCTACAAAATGCTACTCCTTCGCCATTTCTAACCCGATTTCAATTCCGTTTGCTTTAAGTGATGGCACTAGGTGAGGGCTTCAAAACTTCTACACAGAATTTTGACCTTTGACTTCTTTGACCTCTGACCTTGATTTTTGACCTGTATTGTACATTTTGCTACCAAATGCTACTCCTTCCCCATTTCTAACCCGATTTCGATTCTGTTCGCTCTATGTGATGGCACTAGGTGAGGGCTTCAAAACTTCTACACAGAATTTTGACCTTTGACTTCTTTGACCTTTGACCTTGATTTTTGACCTATATTGTACATTGGCTACAAAATGCCACTCCTTCGCCATTTCTAACCCGATTTCGATTCCATTTGCGTTATGTGATGGCACTAGGTGAGGGCTTCAAAACTTCTACATAGAATTTTGACCTTTGACTTCTTTGACCTTTGACCTTGATCTTTTTACCTTCATTGTACATTTTGCTACTAAATGCTACTTTCGGCGGGGACATATATTACGCACCGCGTAATTTCTACTTTTCCTTGTTTCTATTCAAATGGTCGTCTGCAGTTGAAATTTTCACTGTAGCTAACTCAACTGGAATTCTGTGCAGTGATGCTAATAACTCAAATTTCGTCAAAAATGGATCTAACCCCTTTTGCAAATGAGCTCTTCATTTGTAGTTGTTTGTTTGGATGTGCATTCATTCTCTGACTTATTGATGTGTAGGGTGTATGAATATTTGTTTATGAACTGTGGTTTATAAGTATTAAAAGAAGAACGTGAACTCTGTGGTAGGGCATCAGTTGAGGAAAAGAAAGTAGTTTAGAGAATAGCCTTAATCAATAGATCACCTTTGTTTCCTACCTCCAAGCCACTGCTGATAACAAATCTCATAGCTCTTCACAGAACTACATGTATGCCTGTCCAAATTTAGAAACAAGTGCATGAATCACAAATCCGTGAGTAAACCTTCTTTATGCGATGGCTCATGGTTTATGGCATTGCGGTTCCCAAAATAGCAGCTCAAGTAGTAATCCCCCATTGACATTAGAGTCAGACTTCTTGTCATTTTGTACATAGACTTCATTCTGTTCTTTTTGTTTTTTTCTGTAATATTTTTTGAGTAAGTAAGTTCATAGCAAACTATTTTCATTTGGTGGTATATTTTTCCTAGTTGAAATAATGACCTGAATGAATGTTGCCCCCCTCATGTTACATCTCAGAGAATGTGAGACTCCTGGCATTAAAGTGAAATTTAATCCAACAAATGCAAACTGAACATCAATAATTTCTATAACTTAGGACAAATCATTGTCTTAGATTTATTGCATACATATATTGTAAATCAAATCAATCTTAGTCTGCAGAATTTTGACTATGATACACAGACAGTGGTCAACTAATGGTGCAGAACATCAAGCACCATCAAGAATTTTAAAGTGAAGTTATCTTTTGTCACCCATACAGAGTTCTTATGATATTTTGCACATGAAGAGGCATTGATACCTGTACTTCAGTATCATCTGATGTTACTGTTGTCTGCATACATGTATTTGACAGCGTTTGTCCTTTTTTAGTTACGTTCACACTCCAAACTTATTTTGCCTTCTGCCTCTTGTGTATAGGTAATGACGTACAACGAGTCATCTGGTGAGGGGCTGAACCCAACCATCCTTGGGGAGATTTTGAGAGACAGGGTGGAGGTAAGATATGCAAAGAGATTTTTTTTTTTTTTTTTACCAGAGGAAGGCTGCCTACAATTGATAGGAATTGGTAAAAAATTGATTTAGATAGTGTAGACATCTCTAAATTGACAGTAGATATGTATAATGGATCATTTCTAAGATCAGTCTGATAAGTGGTTGTGG
This sequence comes from Diadema setosum, assembly GCA_033980235.1. Lineage (NCBI taxonomy): Eukaryota > Metazoa > Echinodermata > Echinoidea > Diadematoida > Diadematidae > Diadema > Diadema setosum. The sequence continues at coordinate 1,884,837 of CM067067.1, read as the reverse complement.
AGACAGAGTAAACCAAAGCTTGTGATTAGAGTCAGTGACCTAGTAGAAAATACGGACTAGTCAGACTGACCATTAGGATTTGGGTGAAAGGAAGGAGATTCCAGCAGAGTTTTATCTCTTGTTATGATAGTGAAATCTTGTGCAGTTTGATTTGTAGTAAAGGATTTTTGTTTGTTAGATTTCTGATTTTATTGTTGGTAATTATTGAACATTTAGAGATTAGGCTAGATAACTGCTTGATATACATGGAGTGATCAAGTGTCCTGTGAGAATTGAGCTGTTAATGAAAACATGTTTTTACTGTGGGCTAACTGTGATTTCAGAATAACAGGAAAAAGTGTACAATGTTAACCACAAAATGCATTGTTGTTTGATGAAGAATTAAGAGTCTTACAGTACATGAAACTTTATCATAAAAATGAAATATGCCGTGATTTCGTCTCTACCTACCCAGCTGGACAATCTGATGATTTTGAGCAATGGCAGCAACCAGTCTGGTGATGAGGCCAAGATGATCTCAAACTTCCTGACCAAGTACCGCCACATCGTCAACAGCAACCTGCTCTATGTCAACGTCAACCTGGGTGGGGGACGATGCTGGTATGTCAACCTTCAGTTAACACTGGAAAATTATTTCAATCTTTTTACCTTGTTCCTACCAATAGCATGTGTATTTCATGCAATACTAGTAGCATTTTGAGATTTTGGTTCTGAGAGGAGTGACAGGATTAATTTTTGCTGGGAATCTTCATTTTGCTTCCTCCAGTTTATAAGGATTATGTCTGTCTAACCAGCAGGTTGATTGTCGAGCATTGATTTAGGAATTCTCTTACCTTTTGATGTAAATAGATTTCATATGCTGCGAAAGGCAAATTTTCTGCCTCGTTGTGGTCATACGTTCATATTGCTAACCACAAGGTTAAGAAGTCACTAGTGTGAAGTATTGATATCATCTCCTGACATTCATTCCGATACAAAGGTTAAATGTGAGATATCTTTTCAGAGGTCTTTGTACTTGCTTCAGAGATTTCGTTGATGCATCCAGTGATCAAGCCGTCATACATCCCAACACTTTTTTCTGCTGTCCATTAAAGAGAAATTTTATTGCATTGAATTGAGGAATGTATCTCTCCTGTGATTGACAAAAGAAGAGTCTTTAATATAGGTTTGCAGTCACTACTAGTGATTTCTATCTCATCGTACTAGTCAAATTGTTGAGTTTGCATGAATATGTCCAGTATGGATACTTACCATCTGTACTTTCTTCTCCCAAACAGTATGGCTACTTCCGATGAACCAACACATCCCAACGACATTTTCATCGCAGGGTACAGTGACCAGATCCTGCGATTCATCGCTGAGCGAGGTGACACAGGCCAAGTCACACACGTGGAGAACATTGACAAAGCCTATGGCTTGGATAACATCAAGGTATACCACTGACATACAGTTTTTATCCATCTAATGGAGACAGTTATGAGTCAATTTGATCCCAAGTTTGTATGTGTGCTGAGGTACTTCTTTATCTCAAGAACAGCAGGACAAACATTGAAGGCACATCTAAAACACAAATGAGACAAATACCAGGGACTAGTATGTCATGTAAAAAAAAAAGTAAATGGAATTTTGTTGCCTCCTGTGTAGAAGTACACTATCAATAGTCATTATGACTTGCCATTCAAACACATGAGAATTCCCATCTGAAGAATCACCATGACAACAACTTTAGCATCATTGCTGTCTGATTTGAAATACTATCTCATTCACTGAAGCCGTCCTAATTGACAAAGGGCTAGGTACTCGGTGATATCCCCCTGATATGAGATTGCATTGAAACAGTGTGCTCTATATGCCTCTCTCTATTTTTCCAATGATAAGCCCATAATATGACTGGGATGCAGTGATACATTGTGCTCTGTTTGTCTCTCTCAGATACACACAGGCAAGAAGACAGCTGTGGTTGACGTCACCCCAGAGAAACCTCTCACCCTCTTGGCTCCACAGCAGACCAGGCGGTAAGATAACAAATCAAGCACCCTTCCCCCAAAGAAACAAGAAATATTTGCAAGTATTTAGGGACATTTATAGATGTACTTTTGTCATCCCAATTTTCACTCAGATAATTGGCTCAGTGATGCAGAATATCAGTCTATCCCCCTTCCCCCCTCCCTAAGAAAAACAGAATTGTGGTGGGGAAACATCTAGTAGTGATAGGTTTTGTCTTCAGTGAGCTAAGGAATTGTAGCACCTGTGTGTTTAGATTGCCATTGCAAAGTGGTTTTGATGAAGATATGATTAGTATTCCTTGTCCACTTTGTGAATTAGCTTTTTGTATTAGAATGTCTTCTGTTGGAAGACTTGTGTCCTGCCCAACATTTTGCAAATAATTCAATGAATATTTAAAGCCATGTAGTTAATATTTACCCTTGAATTCTCAACCCAGCACTCACACTCTGCGAGTCTTCATCTCTTCGACCTTCCGCGACATGCATGGCGAGCGTGACCTCCTGACCCGCTTCGTCTTCCCGGAGCTGCGCGCCAAGGCGAAGGCCCGCTTCGTCAACCTGTACGAGGTGGACTTGAGATGGGGAGTGAATGAGGAGCAGACCAAACACAGCAGGTGAGAAATTATTGTCTCTTTCTGGTGGATTGTTGGTCGTCACTGACCAACATGTTACCGGCTACGGCACATTGTATATTTGTGACCCGCTACAACAAAAGGAGGTGAAAATCGGGAGAGGGCGATTTTCTGAATATGGCATAACATTATTTTCTTACTCTTCCACTTTAATTTCATCCATAACATGAGTCATAAAAGTGCTCGGTTGCGTAGATACAGATGATTTCATTAGTGCGTGTCGAGTGGTCTAGGAAATCAGCATTTTGAGAAAACCGCCTTCAGAGTTTTCTTTCCGACGCTGTCATGATCAAGAAGATCATGATCATTTTGACCGATTTTGATGATCTGACTTCAAACACAATTTTCTCGGCTCAGCCTTCAGCGACTTCAGGATCTTTTGTTGTGGTGGGTCTCTTTTGTTTCCTTCTGTGAGGAAGAGACTGGACATGGCAGCTATGAAATGACTGTCTCTGTTTACTAGGTGATTGATAATTCTCAAGCACTGTATCACTTGTGAGGAAAACTTGGGAGCTCTTTATCCTTACCTGCGGTAAGCCCCCGACACAGCAGGTAAAATATCTCTGTTGTATAGATTGCTGATTATTGTCAACTATTGCATCTTGGAAGAGGAGAAAAATGTGAAGATCATTTAAAGGTTAGAAGGGAAAAGACGTGATGCATCTAGTTAACAATAACAACAACAACAAAAAATGTGTCTTCGGTAAGATATGATATTTCAAGGCATAAATCTCCTAAAATAAAGTTTTGTTGTGAGCCAAATGAGCAGCACATGTAATCTGTCAGTTACTTTCACCAATAAATGTTTAATTTCAGTTCCGTGGAGATATGTCTGCGTGAGGCCAACAGATGTGACCTCTTCCTGGGCATGCTGGGAAATCGCTATGGTTACATGCCACCTTCCTACCCTGACCTGAGTGATGAAGATGAATTTTACTGGTTGCCTTGGCACCCAGCTGGCCGCTCCATCACAGAGCTGGAGATGTACCACAAGGCTCTCCATTCTGACGAGTCCACAGGGAAAGCCTTCTTCTACATCAGGAACTCTGAATTCCTCCAGTAAGACTCTGTAATAACTATATCCTAGAGTCCTCTACACAATCAAAAACGAAACAGGAAAGCTGAGAAAAATAAACATATATCAGTCTTGTTAGACTCTTGCTTGAATATTTGTCAGAGAGCACTGTAACTTTCTTTCATCGAGTCAAAGATTTCAAGTTTAAGATGAAGGCTTACAATCCTAGGGTACTTACGTCTGTTTCTTCCTTGTTGATGTTGTTTCTTTCACATGATTTAGAGCTTTATGGTATTCCCAAGCTAAGTTTATCAGCTTGATTTGTTATGGCTGTGAGTTTATGTGAAGATTTGATGTTTCATTAAACATGAGAAATTTTGTATGCAAATATTTCCATCGATCTAAATCTGGTAGGAAGGTTTTGAACTTAGCACAATTTTGGTTAGCTGTATCTTACAATGTTATAAGGTCATAACTGTTTTTAAAGGTTTCTCTCCAACAGGTCATTTTGTGGAGCATAAGAAAAATATGCACCCTTTGTTTGTGATATGCTGTATATACTTTTGACAGTCAATCCCAAATTTTAGCAATAAGTACAGCCTTTTTACTGGACCAGGTGCATTATTCAAGGTTGATCGTCATGAGTAGGTATATGAATTAATTGTTAGTATGTATACCGTATATGAGAACTTGGGAAAAAACAACAACAAGAAGATTGCTTCTTTCTTTCCAGGGATGTGCCGAACAAAATACGTGGCCAATTTGAGGATAGCAGTGATCAGGCCAAGGAGAAACTTGGCAACCTGAAGGATACTATCAGGAACAGTGGCTGTGAGGTTTTTGACAGGTAGGATGGCCAGACACAGAAAGTGTGAAAGCAGAATGCCTTGATTTTTTTTTTCAATGTGTGCTTTACAAGTATCTTGTATCTTTACAAACGCTTGGATGATGTCTATGTACTGTGATATTGACCTGTGAATTTCAAGTCACAATATTTCAGTGTTTATACAAAAATCAGCAATAAGCAAAATGAACGAGTGCATGATAAAAGTATAATCAGTTTGTTGTCTAAATCAGAAAGGAATTTTAATTGTATCGAACTACAAATACACACACAAAAAGGAGATTTTAAACATAATCTTCCATTGTTCAGAGTTGACAGAAATATTTTATGTTTGATGAAATGAGATCAGTAGAGATTTTTTTGTTGTGAGGGAAAAAACTGCTAGAATGATTTCTACTGACATTAATGCATCTTTATCAGATAGAAAAATGTTTGTTCTATAATTGTACTGAGGTCATTGATGAAGATGGTACTGAGTTTTCAAGAGAGAAATGATTGTTATTATTTTCCTTGATGCAGCTATCCATGTAAGTTTGGTGGAGTGGTAGAAGGCAAACCAGTCGTAATGGGTCTGGAAGACTTTGGTCGACGCGTCATCAACAATGTCTGGAACTACATAGAGAACACCTATCCAGAGGATGTAAGATTTACCAATATGACGTCTTTAGTCCAATTCTTAGTATCTATTTACATTAAAACGTGTCATGAATCAGGGTGTATTTAGAAGCTCCTAATGTGTAGTTTTGATGTGGTCAAGTCCTGGCCTACCAGTGTAAATTATTTGTATGAACTTCTTCAGGATTTCTCATTACAGCTCCTGTCTCCAGATGTTTTTTCTTAATTTTTTTCCATTTTTTCTTTTGCTAAATTATGTGTGAAAACAACATGAACATGGTTTTGATATTGCTTAAAATCAATAAGGTATACATTGAAGAGTGACTGTGCATACAAAACAGAGATATTAAAACAATAAAAGTATTTGGTATACTGTTAAACCAGAAACATTTGCAAATTGGAGCCAAAAGCCCCCTTTTGGGCATGAAACTTTCACAAATCGGTGACTGGCATTCATTGCATTGTGTAGGCAACAACGTCCATGTGCATTGTACTTTCGCTAATCTTGGCTCCATGCAAAGTTCGTGAAAGTTTCAAGCACACAAAATGTCTCGTTTCACAGTATGTGACATCAGTTTTAAGAGACAGTCTGAAGTATGGGTGTATTATGACAGAGATAGGTAATAGAGGCCATGTGCAAAGAATTGCTGGTAACATTGTAGCGCTGAGAATACAAAAGTAGCTAGCATAGTACATCAAATCACTGTTTGTATTTTCTTTTCTAAAGGCTTGGTCAACTCTGTCCTAAATGATCATGGCTATGTGGTATTTTTAGTACAAGGATTATATTTCAGTGTCTATTTGTTGAGACCAAAATCTTGATGCAGTGACTCAAGTTGTACTAATGCATCGTGTGTCTGCGTTTCCCATGAAAGGGTGAGATCTTGGATGAAGTGGCCCATGAGGGTGCTCAACACAACATGTTCCTCCAGTCACAGCTGGTGACATTCACTGGAAGGCAGACCCAACTCAAGCAGTGTCTGGATATCATCAAGAAGGCGGAGTCAAATCTAGTCCTTCTCGCTGGCAAGCATGGATGTGGCAAGACTGCTCTCTTGGTAAGTTTTTAAGGGTGACATCACATTTACTCCTGCAACAATTTGCTGTGGTCTTTTTTATGCCTCCGCCAACGAAGTGGCCGGAGGCATTATGTTTTCGGGTCGTCCGTCCGTCCGTCCGTACGTCCGTACCGTTTTGTTTTTGTCGACATCTCAAGAACCGTGACGTGGTTTTGCATCAAACTTGGTATGAGGGTATATCCTGGGGGGATAATACTTTGTTTGGATTTTAGGGTCACGGGGTCAAAGGTCAAATGTCACAGGTTATTTTGTGAAAAAAGGTTTGAAATTTCATGTTTTTCTCCATATCTCGCAAATGGTTCAAGGTATCTTCATGGAACTTAGTATATATGCATGTACCGATGGGCAGTGATTATCTAGGAAAGTTGGGGGTCATGGGTCAAAGGTCAGGGGGTCAAAGGTCAAGGTCAACTCCTCAAAATATCACTGCTTTCCTTATATTTATGCAATGCCTGAAGGATTTTTTTTTAACTTGATGTATGCATGTATAACCCAATATATATTCTGTGGGAAGTTTCTTGCCAAAAGGTCAAAGGTCAAAAGGTCAAAGGTCAAGTGAAAGTGCTAAATTGCACTTCTTCCTCCATATCTCAAAAGTAACTCAAGGTATTATGAAACTTACATATTTATGCATGTTCTACCTAACAGTGATTCTCTTTGGAACTGTGAGGTCAAAGGTCAAAGGCCAGGTTTAGATAATACTATTTTACCATTTGATACTGAAATTATACTTTTTTCTCAATACCTTGAAAATTACTCAATGCATAAACTTATAAAAGGGTCAAAAGTCAAGTAAAAGTCATCAGTTCCCCCAAATACCTGCACTCTGACGTTTTAATCATTCATCCAATTGAACCTAGTTCTAGGAAAATGAACATTCAGCACATTTGTGGCAAACCTGTCATTTTAATATTTTGCCAATTGTGTGAAACTTTCATCACACATTGTCAAGACATTGTACTATAGACCTATTAGGAGAAGCATGCATTATGGCGGAGGCATACACCAGTCGCCGTAGCGACATTTCTAGTTTCTCCAAGGACTTAGGGTGAGGGATTGGGTTAGGAATATGTTTATGGGTAGGTTTTATGTTTGGCTTAAATAGCGTGCAGATATTTCATAGGAGCAATTGTCGCAGGAGCAAATTGTCGGCTGAGAATGAGAAGGGTGCTAAGTTGCCTCAAACAGTATGGGTTTAGTGGCAACTTAGCGCCCATAGCATTCTCAGTCAACAAAATGTTGTGGAACTGTTTGTAAGATCATTAGCCTAGGGCTGTTGGCTATCATTACGAAACTCACTCCAACAACACCTTATACTTATTTCAGTTTGGTGGCCACCATGCAAAGTTTACCAACTTTACCAACTTTACCAACTGAAAATGTTTTCCTGTTACAGTGTGCCCCAAATTTGTTTAGTTAGACACTTCTATTTCTACCTCCATTGGTAAACCTCACCTGTAGTTAGAATTGATAGATGTGCTAGTACTGCAAGATGTTTGTTGTGGGTCTAGTTCTCAACTGTGGATATGAAATTTTACTCTAATGCAGTGTATGTGTGAAATATTGTGAGGTTTCCAGTCATTGTGACTCAGAGATTTTCCTGTTACAGGTATTTATTGTATTGAACTGATGAAAAGATGTCTTGCATATTATTCCTTGTTTCAAAAACTTGTCTGCGTAAGCAGGGATTTGAAATGTTATTATGTCATGGCTTGGCCAAATGGACCCAGCTTGTCATTTTCTCTTACAATTGGATATGATTACGGAATGTCAAGGAGTTCTCATATTAAGTTTTTATGTGAGGTTGTCTTCTGATGATATTCATGTGTTGATTAGCATTATGTTGTTGTAAACTGAATCTCTACATTGTCTGTCATCCAGGCTTCAGTTGTTGATACCATGATGTCCAAACTGGAGGAACAGGACAAGCGAAACATCCTGATCCATTTCGTTGGGGCTGTGTCAGGGTCAGCCCACGTCACCCCCCTCCTTAGGAGGCTATGTAGTGAGCTGCAGCGCCGCTTTGGTCTGGAGATTCAGATTCCTCAGGAATACAAGTGAGTGTTCACTGTCATTTTTTTTTCTCTCCGCATTCAGAAGTGTTCAGTGGGTTGTTGTTGTTGTTGTGGTGGTTGTTGTTGTTGAGAGTTATTGTTTGTGTGATATGTAAAGTAATGTCAGGATTAAGCTGTGCAGCTGAATTATTTGAAGTTACAGAATCTTGAAAGCAGTGACAAAGTTTTATTCAAAACATAGCATGTGTGTGTGATGGGTAGACTTTGTAATAATGAAAGAACACTAATCTACATTGACAGTACTTAGTACTTGAATTCCCTTGAACGTCGATGACTTTCCCTGGATAAACACCATCCCATCACACAGGTTATTCCCAGCTTGAAGATACCCAATCTTTGCTGATTGAAAAGAAGCAGTGTGACAACACTATTTACTGCTCGATGAAGTATGCAGCCAGATCTTGATTTAAATTTACAATTCTTGGATGGGCAGTCCAACATCTTAACTGAAAGATTGTTACACTTTTACATGCGTGCAATGAATGGATTTCAGTATGATCTTCTTCACTCTAAATGACTTTGTTTCTTGTAGGAATCTCATGTCTGAGTTTCCTCACTTCCTGGAGAAGGCTGCCACATACGTCGACTCCACCTGCAAGCTGGTCATCTTCATCGACGGCATCAACAACATGGATACTGCCTACCAGGCTCACAACTTAGACTGGCTGCCACAGAACATTCCACAGGTGTGCCTTGTCACTGGAATGTGGCATTGTTTCGGGTTTTCTGTGTTGTTGTACATGCTTTGGTGTCTCTGTGTTGTGACATTTCATGTCAGTGATTGGTAATAGGAAGCTTCACATTTCATCAACACTGTAATCTTTATCAAACCTTTGTTTATCATCACTGTCACACAGAGTCCTCATCACTTGTTTTTTTTTATTCATATTGTAACGAAGTCAAATAAGGTTTCATGTATGATTATCACAACTGACATTCATAATGTATAGTTTTCAATTGAAATATCTGCCTGTGTCACTCTTTTTACATTTGTGTGAAAATAGCCATTTTTGACTGCACAATGGTACAGTTATGGATGGTTTTTTTTTTTTCTCCCCATAACTGGTTTAGAATGTGGTCTTTGTCCTGAGTGCGGTCAGTGGCACCCCTGCCCACGCTGCTGCAGTCCGTCGCCAGGCCACTGTGGTGGAGCTCGGACCACTGGACCTCCTGGACAAGGCTGAGGTTGTCCGGCGAACCCTTGCATCCTATCACAAGACCCTGGATGAATCTCCCTTCAACAACCAGGTACGATACACCATTTTGACTACATTTCAGTTTCATATATTTGTCAGTTTAGTTTATTTCCTTTTGTTATTAAAAAACTCATTCAGGACAATATGCACTTTAGGCCTGTCTTTGAATACCAGCTAAACCTTGAAGACATTTTCTCATTCTTGGTAGATATTTATAACAAACTTGTTAATCTGTAGGACAAATTGTATACTGTTGAGTTATTATATTTTTTGTCAAGGTTTTTGTGCAATTTTCTTTTTTTTTTAGAATTATATCAAGTGAAAATATGAATATAAAGATGTAACAAAATCATTTTCTGACTTATGAATTTTGGAAACGGTAATTACATTTTTTTTTGTGCTGAAAATAATTCCTTTTATGCTTACATCTGTCTTTGTCCTCAACTCTGATAGATGAAGCTGTTGGTATCGAAGAAGGAGGCCAACCTACCCCTGTTCCTGAAACTGGCCTGTGAGGAGCTGAGAGTCTTTGGAGTCTTTGAAGAGGTATGGGAAAACCCCACCCTCCTGCCCTAAATTGAGAATGACAGATAGGATGAAGGAGTCTAAGTAAGGATGACCTTTGTTTCCTCAGTCTATAATTTGCTACTAGTTTGCTGAGCTTCACAATTAGTCATTTTTTTTTTTCAACCAGTTTGACGAAATTCACTGTTAGTATCTAGAGATAGATGAATGTATGTGTCATCCATTGCTAGTGTAAAGCCAGGAAATATTTTAAAAAGAGGAAAGATGAATATTTATACATATTTCAGTGTCATGTGGAAATTTGTCTGTCCAAGAATTACAGAATTATCTAAGAAAGAATTCACACATAAATGAAAAATATCAGTTAAAAAGATTTATGTTACAGCTGTGCATGAGTTTCCAATTCGTACATTTGTAGTCTCTGAGCCTCTTTTTAATGATCTCATTTGCTGTTTAACCCTTTGTAGATAGTGGTTTGTAGCCCAGGATGTCATAATTCCATATTAGTCCTCAAGATTGAATGAGACTTAAATTTGTTCCTGGTCATATAACAAACAGGTGTCCATCAGGTTGAAGGCTATGTCACACACCATCAGCACCCTACTACAGGAGGTACTGAAGAGACTGGAGGATGATCATGGTGTGGATATCATCACCACAGCCCTGGCATTGCTGGTATCTTCAAGAGATGGTGAGTTACCAGTCTAAGGTTCTTGTCTTGCTTTGAGAAACCAGAAAGAAGTCTGGGATTTGATGCCCTGAAAAAAATAGAGCATTGAGACATGGTTTAACCTTTTATTTGCCCAGGCACTCAGCTTAATTGGCCAAGTTTCTTAATCAGCATTTAGTAATCCCCCTAAGTGTAACCCAGTTGTTAATTTAGTGAGCCCACTCAGGTGTAGCAATGTGTCTTGGTCTAACAGGAATGCCAAGGTGGCACACTAAGGATTAGTAGGATTAGGTAATCTCTGGTCATTGACAATTTCTTCCCAGACTATGCGCCAAGTGGCGAACAAAGCACATTATGGGTTAAGGAAGATTTGATTATCATGTCTTTGGTACTCCAAAGACTGGTGGTAGTAAAATATGAATTCCTGGATTGACAGTGTATGTTGACATGCAGTGATCTCATTTTGTAGTGTTTAGAGTGGTGAGGGGCCACTAAAGAGTAATGCACAGTTTTACATGTGTTGGGTGACTATGATGTCATCAGAATAAGAAAATTAAGAGATAAGATCTCATCCTTTGCCTATATTTCATCACCATATTAGAAGCATTTTCTCATCTGTTGCTGTTATTTCTTATTCTTTGCCTCTTTTACATGCTGTATATAATTGCCTTTAAACCGTTGAGGATGGACTGATTTTGCTACAACACGCACTTCCCATAGACACCTGCCTGAGTGTACTCGGGACTTGTCCTCAACGGGTTAATAGTTGAAATGGAAGAGTCAAGTGATATTGTATGCCATCTCCCTGTGTTTCAAAATGTCCAGGTTTGCTGGAGGAAGATCTCCACCACCTGTTGAGCCTTCACATCAACCAGGGTGGAGCCAAATATGGCTATATAGACATCCAGTTGACCATACTGAGCCCAGAGGATCTGATGCCAAAAGCTGTACTGGCCAAGGTGGTGCGGGGGATCAGGTCTCTTCTGGCACCTACCGGAGAGCACAGGTGGGGATAATGCCAGATTCAAGGATGTTACAACTGTGTAGTGGAGATTCATTTTACTGTTGATTTTTCTTCCCAGGATATGTTCTGTATCTGTTATCATCTTCAAAACTTAAGGCAGATGAAGCAAGCAATAATTGCAAAGTACCATAGGCTTGTTTTCAGTGCGCTATAGCCGTATCAGGACAATTACCCCCTGACTAAATACATGTACTAGTTAGTGTTAGGGTTAGAGTAAATAAGGGTTCGGGTTCGGTTAGGTTTCAGGTTTTAATTTGGGTTAGGATTAGGATTAGGTTCGGCATGAGGATTAAGCTTAGGAGAAGGGGAGAGTCCTATGTAATCGTCCTTGAACCCCAAAATGTGAGGAATGAATATGCCATTCTCATTGTATAGTGTAAATCCTACAATACTGTGCTGTGGAGTGAATGTGTGAATGAAGCATAAGGTCAAGAGAATACATTACAGTTACAGAGAAAATTGACCAGTTTGGTTATGACACCTTTAACAAAGATATAGTTTCCTTGACCCCTTTGCAGTTTTAGGTTTTGATGTAATGAGGATAGTGAGGACATAGATAACTTTTTGCCATTTATAAATGGAATTTTCAAAATTCAGATATTTTTACAACTAGTATTCTACTAGCCTGTTTTGTCAGAGAAATATTTGAGAGTCATATCATAAAAGCTGGAAGGGTGCAAAGAATGCTGTAATCACGAAATGACTTTTGGTTTTGCATTGAGATCAAATGTGTACCACTCTTGTACTCCTTCTGTGACAGTGATGGCAGACTGAAGGTGAGCCATGGTCAGATCAGTCAGGCCATTGTCCAGCGCTACATGAAGGGAGCGGCCAGTGAGCTGCAGCAGAGAACCAATTGTTTGCTAGCCGGTAAGTGACCTGGTCATTCCTGTTGTTCCTTCAAGAACTGTAGGTGCATAGAACTAGAATGATTCTTCACTCGCCAGTAAGAGACTGGGTCATTCCTTTTGTTCTTTTAAGATCTTTAGCTTTTGAGGAAGCTGTGTTTGAATTTGCTATCTGGTAGGAAGACTAGGTCAGACCTTGACTTTACTAAAGGATTTTTGATCCTGTGTAAAGTCTTTGTGTTGTATGAAATCAGTACAACACCATACTGCATGTTTGTATTGTGAATGTCTTTGCTAAACTTAGACCAATAATTATTTTGACCTTTTAAAGACCATGAATCACAGACACAATTTGTAAAAAGTTTTATTGTTAACATAGACAAGCCATTTCTACATCCTGGACAAGAAACCATTTTGTGATGAAATAACAACAAAGAGCAGATACTGACTTGAATGATTTCTTCCACCAGGTTATTTCCGCAAACTGGCCAGGTCATACAGAAGCTTGGTTTCTCCCTGGGTTGTGTCCTTCCCCTATGCCTTGACTGAACTACCTTACCATCTGGTGCAGGCTGGACTCTTTAGGGAGCTTCAGGCCATCCTCTCCGACCCATTCTTCATCCAGGCCAAGTGTGAGGCTGGTCTTATCACATCCCTCTTGGAAGACTTCCAGGTTAGACTGGTAACCTTTGTTTGTTACCCCCGGCAACTACTGATGAACTTAGAATTATGCAACACTTTGCATCAAGGCTGTGCCTAATGCATGTTCATTATTGCCAGCTATTCTCCCAATGCTAGTTAGAAATATATTGCATTGTTATTTGTAGTTTTCTGTTTAGATATGCAGACTCCTCCTTTTTGCAGATAGACAGAAGGTGTTGCCTACATGAAGTCGTGATGTTATGTTACCCCGAAAGATGCAAATGAGAGGGTATCACTGCTTATCAAATGGGATGTGTATACTTATTGTAAGTCCTATACTGTAAAAGTGGATATGCTCAGCGGGGTAAGATGAGTTTCGCATGTTTTTTATTCCGTGGAATCAAGACATGAACTACTGGAACATATAGCAAGCAAAACTATTCGTGTGCTTTTATTTTCGTGCTGGTTTGTGGTTGCGCGAAATGCGCGATAATTTCAATACCGTGAAAATTTCCACTTTTACAGTATATGTCTCGGTGTGGTGCTGGTTGCTTAACTAACTATTCACAATGTCTATAACAGTTGGGTCATACCCAATGTCTTGGATACAGGTACACTAAATTGTAAATGACACGAATGATATCTTTTTTTCCAGGCCAACACACCTTCTCTCTCCAAAGCTGTCCTTCGTGAGCGAGAGAAGTTCCTGACCAACCCTCTGATGCAGGCCTTCCGTGCCTTCCTCTCACGCAACCTCCACATCCTGACCATGTGCCCCCAGTTGCTATGGCAACAGGCCCTGAACGAGCCAGACTCCTCCGCAGTTCGGGAGGCGGTGCTGGACTGTGAAGGGGCGGACGGTAAGGGTGTGGTCACTTGGAGGAACAAGAGAGAAGTGGTGGACGAGTGCTCCATGACCCTCACAGGATTCACACAGGTGGGAAGCAGGGCTTGACACTAACTTTTTTGTCTGGTGGGCCATTAAAGCCACTAAAATCTTCGAAAGTCTAACATTTTAGCGGCCCCAAAAAGATATGTAGGGGCCTGAAGTAAAAGTTAAAATGACATTCCATTTTGAATCTTAGTTGCCTGATCAGGCCAGCAAAAGCTATCTTTTTGTGGCCTGACACCAAATTTTAGTGGCCTTGGCCCAATGGGCCACTGCTAATCTTGAGCCATGGGTACAAGCATGTTAAAATCTGCTTGTTTCTCTTTGGTTGTTTGTTTATGGGGTGTTCTTTATTCTATCTCTGAGTAGGAATTTATGGTTAGCATAAAATGTTTTATCACTCCATACAACCAAGCACAAAGAACACTTTAAGCAACTATGCAATAGGCTGTCCACTTTCTTGAAGTTTTGCAGTCATTTTCTATCAGCACATACTAACACTTTGACCATCCTGATTTCTTTTGTTTTTCCTGTACAGGCTGTCTTGTGTGTTGCCATAGCTCCTGGGGACCAGTATTTTGCTGTGGGAACCAAGAACTGCCAACTAAAACTGTTTGAACTGGCGACTGGAAAGGTAAGTTGTCCTGCATTAGAGCCAAGGATTTCTGTGGCTATGCCAATCCAATGAAGCTGGTCACAGCAAATATACAGTACATGGTCTACATCATGGAACCATAGGATACCACCACAAAACCTCACCTTCCTTTCACACATACATGATTGAAAAGAGAAGGTAGTATTGTGAAGGTTGAGGCAAAGACATGCAAATTGTTGTAAAGGGAGATTTACGTGATTGTGATGAAACCCCACACCTACAATTTAGGAATGTTGGAGGCAAACTGGACCAGAACTAAGAGAATTATGGCAGTCAGAATGCAGTGGTCATCCTATGTGTTGTCTCTTGAGATACAAAGTGGCTGCTGTGATCACATGACAGTGAGATGACATGTATGAAAGATGTGATTAGTATGGAGATAAAGAGACAACCGTATAATGTACCTTAACCTGTTGAAGACTACTACTGTTAAAGTGGATATTTTTGCGGTGTTGAAATTTTTGCGCATTTCGCACAACCAGAAACTAGCGCAAAAATAAAAGCACACAAATATTTGTGCTTGCCATATGTTCCAGTAGTTGATGTCTTGATTCCGCGGAATTAAAACACGTGAAACTCTTCTTACTTGGCCGAGCGCGAAAAATTTGTCGCACGAAAATATCCACAGTAGTCACAAGCATACTTGGGCAGATATCTATGGGAAATGTGTGTTATAGCAAAATCTGCTCATCCTCAACAGGTCATCAGTTTAAGTGGGTAAACTATCTCTCTCTTGGAAGATTTGTTATGATGTGGTATTCACATAGCATGGCAGAGGTGCCACCATAATTTCTGGAGTAGTTCTTGACAATTACTTCATAGGGCTGGGAAATACACAAAGGGGCTCATTGCAAAGAGTTGGAGTAAGCCGTATTTTCTTGGCATACACTGAAGGTGCAAAGTCATGTTATGCTGGTAAATTCCATACGGGTGTTCTTCTTTTTGTCTGTTTGTTCTTCAGGAGCTGAAAAACTTTGTGGGCCACTCTGATGCAGTGACAGCCTGCTGCTTTGTCGGTC
The DNA here is from genome assembly GCA_033980235.1 of Diadema setosum. Classification (NCBI taxonomy): domain Eukaryota; kingdom Metazoa; phylum Echinodermata; class Echinoidea; order Diadematoida; family Diadematidae; genus Diadema; species Diadema setosum. The sequence goes on along the minus strand of CM067067.1, from coordinate 1,869,103 downwards.
CCACCAGGCTGGTGTCAGCATCCAAGGACAAGACCCTTAGCCTGTGGGACGTGGACCAAGGCTATCGGTAAGCAAGGCAAAAGTGCAAAAACAGACAAAAGTGCAATACTGCTCACATTTGTCTGCAATGTTAAGTTTGAATTTTCGGGACTTAATACCTAATACTACAACTCTTGTACTGCTCAAAATTAAATGAGTTCTTAGAATACTTGCCATTCATGATCTTGGACTTTCAATAATATTTTTCAGTACATTAGTAGTAGTGTATTTATGTAATGCATATATGTAATGCATATGTATGTTTATGTGTCTTTATATGGAAATATATTATACATCTGAAAAGGTAGATATCTTTTGACAGGCTAAATCAGAAAATTTATAGATATTTTGATCATCCTGCAATGCTAAATATATGTCAGATAATTTAGAGTTGTTTTGATCCTTCTGCAGTGTATGTCATTGTATGTCATATATCTGACTTTTGATGTCTGTGTGTTTGACAGGGTGAATGTTCTGAAGGGTCATAAGGCTCTTGTCAGTGGATGCATCTCAGACCCCAAGGGGGGCAATCTAGCCTCCTGTGGATGGGACTGCCGTGTTCTAATCTGGGATGGGCGGAGCGGCAAGCAGACAGCCGACATCACAGAGCCCCGCCCCATCAGCTGCCTCTCCTACCACCCTGATGGTAAGCTGCTGGTCACTGGATCCTGGGATTCCACCCTCAAGATCTGGGATGTCTTCAACAAGAAGAGGGTTGCGGTAAGCCCACAATCAAGCTTTTACTACATTTCTGCCATAGATATAGATTTCTCCTTTTTTTTTTTCAACTAGATCCCATAGAGAGTAACAATACCTTGAAAAGAGTGAACATCCTTAGCAATTTGTCCATCCATTTTCCCATGATTTATTTTACTCATCAAATGCTCTAATTTAAATCTAACTTCCAGTGATAAACATGAACAGACTGTGTTGAATGAGGCATTATACCCAAGAAGACTCCTACATTTGACTGATGCAATTCATCTTCTAAAGTTCATGCAAACTTTCACTGGTGTGCCCAATATCCTAGTGTAAGTTTTCCCAACTCTTTCACGAAGAAATTAAACAAAACTTCTGATGGGTTTCTCCATATTTTCATCCTCATGTTGACTGTGTAATTATTTATTCTTATACCAAAAGCAGACTTACAGTGAAGCCCAATCAAGTACCCTCCTCCTTTCAATAAGGCATTATGTTACGTGTTTCTATAGGAAATTTGATCCATTTTCCTCTCATCTTTGTGGTCTGTAGATCCTGAGAGGTCATCAGTCCTCTGTGAGGGCAGTGACCTACTCACCGACTGGACGTCACATCGCCTCGGCCTCACTAGACGGAGGGGTCAAGCTGTGGTCAGCCAGTACTGGAACACAGGTTTGTGCGTTAGGTGTCTGTTTTAAACATAACATATTATATCATAGAATGAATGCAATAAGTGCAGCTTTGACTGACAGGCTATGACTTGTTTGTAAAGGGAAATCACAAGATGTGAATTTGCCAATGTATATGAATCAGAGTCTTTATCACAAGCATATATATATGTATATATTTATAAAAATCAATTATGTCTGAAAATGAAACAATAGTCTGAAAATAGATATTCAACCAAATGCCATGAGAAACGTTTGGTCGTCATTTCTAGGGTACCCGTATTTGATTTTTGATGAAGAAATGAAACTCTTCTCTGAGTTTATATTTTTTTAAATTAATGTAGCTTGGGGTGGGTAAAACTATCCACACTAATATTGCTACAACAGAGGCACTGCAATCATTGTTGACATGTAAACTCAACAGGACTGATGTTAACTTATTGTGTGTCCATGTTTTTGTCTCCGGCAGGTTGGAAGTCTCTGTGGACACTCCGAACCCATCAACCACATCACTTTCTCCCGCAGCGGTAGGGAGCTTGTGACGGTCAGCAATGACCACAAGGTCAAGGTGAGGCTTTAATACCAGTATCCATAGGAGGCTTAGGCACAGTATGGCCAGGGTTGCTAGCTGGCCCTGGAGTGGAAACGTACCTACTCCCTCTGTCCCACCTCCCCCTCCAACCACCCCCCCCCAAAAAAAAAGTCTTGTCTAACATTCCTTAACCCCAATCAGTCTTATACGATGTGGCACTGACCCCAATTGAATTAATTGATTTTAATTATTAACAGACCATGTAGTCTTCTAAGGAAATTAACAGGAACAATTGTTAGTGTATGGCTTTTGTTTTTTATGGGTTGAATCAATTAGGAAGCAAAATAATGCCTTGACCATCACTTGAGTTGAAAAATGAAAGTGCATAAGCCATGCGTGATGTATTCAGTAGTATGTTGACATGTTACATACTCTTGGCTTGACATTTAAGGTGTGGTCAGGAAACTTGGGCAAGCAGCTAGCTGTCTTCAGGGGAGAGGAGAAAAATGGTGCCTCCCAGACTGTCATCAGCTGGGATGGCTCGCTGCTTGCCATTGGTTACCACTCGGGTGTGGTCAAGGTCGTGGATGTTGCGACTCGTCAGGAGCTCTACAGCAAGCACCACCAGGAGTCCCGTGTGAGGGCACTAGCTTGGTGTGATTCTTCCACCGATGAGCGCCACCTCCTGGTCGGCTTTGAAAGTGGTCGTCTTGTGGTGAGCATTGTTTTCATATTTCTTCCTTGATGTCAAGATCATCTTTTGTGCTGCTTTGTCTGACATTAGGTTATGTTATGTTGTTGTATACCTGCAATGTCATGTCATAGTGTAGAAAATATTTGGGGGAAAAAGTATTTTTAATGTGATTTATCACTGAACTGACTTGACTCCATTGAGCTGTTCTTATTTCTCATTGTCATCTTGTGTCTCAGTGCAGTATATCCTACATGTACATCATTGTGTGGGATCATCTTTGGATACTGCATCAGTTTGCATAAGCACTTACTTGTGATTATGAGTGCATGTGCTTTAGCACTAGCTGGTGCAATGCTGAACTCTTTACAGAGATAGACACACTGGACTGAAATTTTACTTTTCCAGTGCGGCCAAGAAGGAACCGTGTAGAATATTAATATGTCAAAATCCACCATAACCGATGGAATCATAGGAGAGTACAATCATAGGCAATCCCATGGATAAAGCTTAGGTCAAAGTTGAACCGGAGTGATATATTTGGAGGAGTGCGTGCCTGTAATGTTTCAATGCTTCACAAGATGTTACTGTGATTTGGTTTGAGTGTGTAAGGTAGTGTGTTCATTGCCATACCAATTTGATTTCATCACCAGGTTTTGGCGGGTGTGACCTCGAAGAAAAGATTTACAGTCCAGCTCCAAGCGATGCACTCCGCCATCACTAGCATCGCATATGACAAGTCTTGCAAGACTGCTGTGGCCTGCTATGAAGACATGAGTGTTGCCCTCTGGCACCTCGACACAGGCGACCTGACGGTGCGAAGTGCTACGTAAGTCACAGAGCTCTTGGTTTGGGGCAACAACTGAAGGAAAGAATATGTAACCAAGACAAAAAACTCAGTGAAACACAAATGCCAAAAATTTCTTTCAAGGAAGACTGAGACAAGAGGGTCATGATTTCAGTAGTATAATGCAAACACATTTTTTTTTTTTTTGGGGGGGGGGGGGTACGTATAATGTGCACTGTGACTTCATTCATTCATTGCTGCCTTTAATTGTATGTATTATTAGGTGCTTAATATGGATGTTTCTAAGTGCACAGTTTACCGGAAAATTAATACTTTATCCAATGTTGTGATTATGGACTTGCTTTTAAGCTAGATATTTTTTATCAACAGAAGATTACATTTGCAGTTAGAAATGCATATTCCTCTCAAATACAATATTTGTTTTCTAGCCAAACATGTGTCAAATTTCTCCAGACCACACCATAACGTGCCTTGACCTAAGTATGGAAAGCAACAAAGATTGAAGAAAGAAACATACATAGTACTGTAATGATCACTTCACAGAATGAGGTCATAATGACATTACTATGTCACCAAGTGGAATGTTGGTTGTATAGCTGCTGATGTGTGGACTTGCCGAAACTGATTTGACAATCCGTAAGGAACACTCCACCCATAGCTGGCTAGCTATTACCAGTATACCAGTATATAGCTGTGCTAGACGACTTGGAACACGTTGCCATGGTGTTGTAGACATCTGCACAAAGCATGACCCTTCTGCACTGAATTCTCTTCCTGGTACAGACTGGCCCCTTCACAGACTCTTCATCCCAAGTGTAATGGTGTCATAACCAGCTGTGCCTTCAACTCCAAGGGAACCAAACTTGTCCTTGGCACACGGGATGCTGTAAGTCATAACCAATCTCATCTCCATGGTAACAGTTACCTGGTTTGCAATGGGACATTGAAACATTCATAACTGGCATGAACTGCTGTAGTCATGTGTGGTAGTAAATGTATATGTAATAAATGATGTGTAAATGTATCATATATGAACATTTCTTTATTGTTAGGACTCATTGGGTTTATGAGCTAGGTATCTGATAGTGATTGGATTCTTGACCTAGAAACCAAATGTTGATACCACCACTCTGAGATATTCTAATAAGAATATCTCAGAGTATGTGTTCTAGTTTGTGTTCTAGTGTCCTAGTATTTGCTTTGTTTATTCTGTCTTTGTTTTTAACCAGATTGTGGAAATCAGTGAAATAAGAGAAATGAAATGGAAATTTTGTGATTACACAGGATTACAAGCTGCTTTACTGTTTACAAACAAAGACTTTGTAGTACCATTCTTGTGTGAATATCGATGAGATTTGGAGACTGACCCTCATTTTTATTTTTTGAACTTTTGCCCATGAAGATGCTGTTCATGTACAGCCTAAAGAACGGAAAGGTCACCTCGACTGACCCCACACTTGAGCTGCATGCCTGCCACAAGGATTGGATCAACGCATGCTCCTGGGCTCCGAATACAAACCTTGTGGTATGATCACATTTTCATCTTCATCTTTGCTTCTGTTATGATTTTCTATCAATACTGTCAACTTGAAAGTATCATAGTTGTATGATATTGGGCAAGTTAGGCATTACAACAACAACGACAACGACAACGACAACAACAACAACAACAACAAAGGAGAGAGCCTCCCCCTTAAAATTCATTCTTTTTCATTTCTATTTCATCATCAAAGTTTATGAGGGAAAGAAAGAAAACTGTGATGTGGGTAAACAGCAAACAGCGTGATGTATAGGACTGTTTTGCCATAATGATGAAAGCAAATAAAACTCATGGACATGGTGGTTTAGATCTGCCAGTTGTGTGTGACTTTGACATTTAGAAATGTCACATGAATAAGAAAATACATCGAAAATAGTAGAGCAATCACTTCCATGATAAAGCACCAATATGTGAAGTATTTTTGATAAAAGTATTTCATAGAACGTATCCTGAAGTGGCAAAATGTCATCACAGTCTGTTCCTACAAGCATCTGTGTCATGATACTGGTGCTATAGAATTTGCTTTATAAGTGGTAAATTATAGAACATATGCAGACTGGCACAATGCAGGTTAGTTTGAGATGAAGCATATGAAATGCTATTGTGTATTATCTATCGTGTGGTTACCTAGGCAACTGCATCCAATGACTCCTCTGTGAAGCTATGGGACATGAAGACTGGCAAGGTGAAAGCTCAGCTGAGTGGACACTCCTCAGCCGTCTACTCTGTGGCATTCTCGGTAAGTTTCCTCCCACCTCATTATAGGGAAAATTTGAAAAAAAATTTCTGTCAGTTTTGGACCTTCAAGTACCACTAGTATGATCATTGCAAATCAGAAAGATCTTTTGATCATAGTTTATTTTGCTGCTTGGTTTACATGTGTTTAGTATTTGTAAATTGTTATAAAACTAAACCGTGCTTTTGAATGGGATGTAACCACATTGTTGAATGGTCCATTTTTGTACGTCCTCAGCACGGCTGCATCGTGTCTGGATCATTGAATGCTGAGGTCAAGGTGTGGACACACAGTGGAGTGGAGATCACTACCCTCCATGGTCACTCCGACAAGGTCAACAAGGTGGACATTTATGTGCCAGATTTGGACCCAGGTTGGTATAGAAAGAATGATCGACCATTGTCCTCGTGATAGTGGTTCCAGTAGAAATCAAAGATACTTAATGTAAAGTTGATGCTGAAGATTCAATAGGGTGTTCTTAGCAATGAAAATGTGAAATTAGTGTCAGTTAGTCTACAGTCATTACCGTGGTGTTGGAGATGGTAGTAGTGATGATGATGATTATGAAAATTAAGGTGGTGATTATAAGAAGGAATCAGGAAGGATGTTTTCTCGATAAAAAAGAAAGTAGGATACAAGGCATTTATGGTAGATAGTGTTGAAAGCAGAATATCTTATCACTATCACCAATGCTGTCTACCAGTATTAGTAATAGATGTGATGGTAACAGGTATAAGCAGGCATGATATTCTGTAGATTTAAGTCTGATTTCAGATTTTTTGTTCTCACATCTGCACACATTTTCCTACTTTCTTGTATCAAAATCACTCGAAAATTGTGATTTCTGACTTCTTCTTTTTTTTCCCAAAACCTTAGTATCATTCTTCAGGAGATGATGTATGCAGTGTACATCAGTACTGAATTCAGTCTTTAAACTTGCCTGAAGATAAATCTTACTTGTGTTATCCTTTCCTAGTAAAAAGTGATCCAGAAAGAGTGTCTGTGTGCAGACAACTTTTTGATGCTTATCTAGATCCATAATTTGAACTGTGTTTCTTCTTTCATTTCTCGATGCAGATGATAAAGAGATCAACTTTGAGGAGGATTACACTCCCAAGGAGACGGGAGGAGTTGAGTGGGCAGCCATCATGGCGGAGGAGGATTGGAAGGAGAGGCACGAGAAGAAGAAACTGGACAAGGTGTCAAAGGTCAAACTGGAGGATGTGATCGTAGCCTCGGCCAGCGAAGACGGGACCACCCAGCTTTGGAAGCCACTCCAGGTAAGGAAGTTTTCTCAACCTCTCTCCACCGTGGTGGTATCATTTACTGTATACAGGGGCGGATCCAGGAATTCCGTAAAGGGGAGGCGCCTTTGCAAAATTAAAGGGGGGTTGCACGCAACCCCCCCCCCCATTTTTTTCTTTTTATTTCTTTTGTTTTAACTGAAAACAAAGGGGGTGCCCGCCCGGTATACTCCCCTCTGGATCCACCACTGGTGTACACCATATATTTTGTGAGTTTTTAACTTTTGAAAATTTTGCGAGTTTGGTGTCGTTTGCAAATTTAACAACACATGAAAATATTAATTTGGATCGTAACATGCATGTGATGTTGGTGATTCATTTACAGTACTGTAATTGTTGGGAAATTATGATTTGCGAAAAGTTTATTATAATGTATTGCGTATACATCATAACGTGTAACTAGTAGTCAACTGTGTTTCTGTCCTTCCAAGTTTCATTGGACAAGTCCATCTGGAAAATTACACTAAATTCCTCCTCCCCCTAAAAAAAAAAAAGAAAAAAGACTTGGGCAAGTCGAATTTGGCAGCACTGTGAAGTAATTACTTCTGAAGTTGCCATTTACACCAGAATGATCAAAGTTCTGCTAAAGACCCATCTCTTGCTAGCAAGAGAAAACCCTGCAGACATATTGCACTCCCACATTATCGTGTTGAAACTGAATTATATGGAGGTAAAAGTGTTATCTTCAGAATACTGGCATTTGGAGAATTTCAGAGTAAAATGAATTGTCATCGACTCTATGTCACACCAGGCCTGCCAGGCCTTGTTTAATACACAGTTCGCTGTTCAGTGTAATTGATTTTTTAGAAGTTAGTCCTTATGACATGGGATCAACAGTATGAGTGGCATGCCACTGTGTGTAAATTGACTGAAAAGATTCTGATTTTTTAATTTGACAGCATTTTTGGGGGTCAGCCTTTAGTGCTATTTGATAAATGATACAAATATTTTGAATGCCTTGAATGAGAAGAGCAAGTACCTTATAGAATACACCCCTTTTCCTGAACAGGATCAAATTTCTATTTTACGTCTTGAAGTGCTTAATTCGTTTTTGGGATACGGTATTTGTTCCTTGTGGAGTAAAGTAGAAAATGTCATTGATGAGCATTTTATACTAAAACATTTGTCATTCAAGGTCTCCAATTGGGCCTCCCTTGTGGGAGAGAATAAAGAGAATGCTGATTTCCGTGGTAACAGTGATGTGAGTCAAGGATGGAGAAGAGAAAGATACAATGTATTTGCATGCAAACTTGTAATGGAAGATTTCTGTAAACAAAGGCGCCATTCGAGTGCTCAAAAGTGAACCGAATTAAACCAAACTGAGCCATACGTTATCATGAGTACTGCATCATACCTCACCGTACCATGCCAGATTTGGAGCATTTGAGTGCTCTGTACAGGTGATGTACGTCATGAGCTATTTTTTTTCTTTTGTAGCAACCAGCATGTTCATCTCGCGTGCCTACACTACATAAAGGTGTTGCTAATAATGAGAACCAACTCTTTGTATTATGACAAAATGTGTGTTGGGTGCATTCTTATCATGCCAACTTTTGGTACTGTATGCTTTTGGACCACTTTGTGTTCAAGAGCCACTCTCATGGTACAGTACATTACGGTTTGCTTTTTGAGCACATCGGAAAGTGGTCCACTTGTAGCATGGTATGGTACACTTTGGGAGCATTTGAGAGCTCCTCTGGTGGGGGTGCGGTAATGGTACGATATCCTTTAGGAGAGCACTCGAATGCCCTTTTAGATTTGTATGCATTGCTTCTTTCCTTGCAACATGTATGATTTTAATTACAGCAAACTTACATGACAATTTTGCACCATTCCAGTCGCATGATTGTATTGTGATCAGTGTAAATGCAACACCTTTGACACAGCAGCATATATCAGCTACAGCCTCATGTTGAATATTAGATTTGGAATAAGGGCCTAGACTGTTAAGACTAAGGGTTATCAGAGAACTCTCTTACCCACGCCTGTTGATACCAATATGTTTGGTCTGTAGAGTGGTAGTCAGTAATGCCCTGGTAGTCTCTTCATACAATATCAATTCCCTCGCACAATCAACGACTAGGCTGAGATAGGAACCACTCTTTTTAACACATTGAACTGATATGACTGCATGCATGATTTTCATTTTTTTTTTTATTTGCTTGGTGCATATCAAATCAGGATTAATTTCAATCCCATGTTAGGAATTGATACTTGTGATAGTCAATATATGCCGTAAAGTATACGTATTGGTCATCCAACACATAGATACTGTTGATGGTTATGTTAGGTCATTATGTCAGCGGGTAGCAAATGACAGAAGTTACCTTCAGATATTGAGTGAATGTAACAAAGTGGTAATGAGTTTAAGGGTAGAGGTTACCTTGAATCTGTTAAAAGAAATATTACATATAGATCAGAGGGCCTTATGAGTCTGTCGACTCCGCAGCAGTAATCATTCATCCATTAATGAACATATCGCTGCTTAAAGGCATAATTTACCATTTGCAGATGAAACAAAAACCCAGCATTAGTGCTTTTAAAATAGTTCTAAAATGTGAGTCGGGGATAGAAACAACCACTGTAAAAATTTTAATCCATATAATCGATATTAAGTAATGTTAAATACACAAAATGTGAACAATAGAATGATATAAATGTTTCCAGACTAAACCGTCTACAGTTATGGTTTATTGAGAAAAATACTGATATCTCCTTATATTTTAGGCTTTATTGCGAAAATTTTGTGTGGTAGGATGTTTTGTGATACAACAGACCTACACATATGCATCAAATGTGATATCTTGAAAAAAATTTTTTTAATCACTGCTCCCAAAGGTAAACAGGACCTTTAAGATTCCTTGCAGTGCCCCTGTAATGCATCATTAATCTATCTTGCCTCAACTCATGTCCAAGATTTACAAATGGGCCTTTTTTTTCTTGCCCTGTGAATAATGCAATATAGAGGATATAGATTGGTATGATACTTGAGTGCATTCTGGATGTTATCACCATGTGGAATGATTGTATGTTTCTTTTATACCCAATATTCTCCCTCATTTCATCCCAATTTCTGATTTCACTTTAATATTTCATGTCTATGATTTGCATGTGGTGGAGAGGATCAATAGCTTCTATCACCAGTTTCCTGATTTTTAGAATGAAAGAATATAAACTCTAAATTCTAAACTAGATATAGACTATATTGGAATATTTCATCACTTTGCTTACTTTTGCATTCAAACAAATTTGTTATTGTAAAGGGGCAGATAAAATCCTCTAATACAATAATACATAATGGAAATTACTGTCCAGACTATACATGAAGCATGTTACCATGCTCACCTTTGGTAATTGAAAGGGAGGGGGATAAGGAATGTACTGTTTCATTGCAAGTATAGCTACAGTCATGATTTTTTCATTTGTCTTCTGATAAGCCAACTGGAAGGAATCGTGCAATGATGTATAGATGAATTATATGATTCAATAGGGAACATTACAATTTTGAAGGCACAATTTACCATTTGCAGATGAAACAAAAACGCAGCATTAGTGCTTCAAAATAGTTCTAAAATGTGAGTTAGGAGTAGAAACAAAACATGAAAAAATTTGAACCAGTATAATCAATGTTAAGTATTGTTAAATATACAAAATGTGAACAATAGTTATAATAAAAATGTTTTCAGACTAAACCGTCTACAGTTATAAATGAGAAAAATAGAGATATCTCCTTATATTTTAGGCTTTATTGCACAAATTTTATATGGTACAATGTTTTGTGATACAACTGATCGACACATACGCATCAAATGTGATATCTTGAACATTTTTTAAATCACTGCTCCCAAAGGTAAACAGGACCTTTAAGTGTATTTTATATTTCAGAATTGGTGATAGGGGCTGATCAACATGTCATTCCATCTTCAGTTTTTTTTTTCTATGCTTTCTATCTATCATCATTTGTGTAGCTTACTTGGTTACATGTACATGTACTACTTCATTGTTTCTGTTGTATGAAAACTGCTGATTCATATTTGTTTGCATTTAGCACATAGTTCAGTTTTATGTTAGTCTTGGATTGTCTCCTGTGCACGACTTCGTTTCAACTTTGTGACCTGTATGGAATACAAATGACATATCACCTATGTTAGTATGGATATCATTGGATTAATTATGGTGTCATACACACGTCACTGCAACAAACACCTATAGACAGATGAGCTGGAAGACAAGCACTGTGATTGGTGAATTCACATGATTGACAAATTTTGAAACCATCTTATGGTAGTGAAATGATTTATTCTTTTTTTCTTTCAGGGCAATGAGCTCACCAACCTGATTGGTCACTCCGACAGAGTCTTGAGTGTTGCCATGGCAACAAATGGAAAGGTTGTGACGGCCTCCATGGACTGCACGGTCAAAGTCTGGAGTCCTGAGGTAAGATACACTGTGTACTTCTATCATACTGCTGGATGTTCTGTGACTTGAAGAGTTAGTTCTCGGGTAGTGTTGTCTGAGGTTGGCATTCCAGACAATACTCTGCTGTTAAGTTAAAGGGATCGTATAGTTTTGGTTGAGACCTAATTTCAGGTGTCTAACATTTTTTGGTGAGATAATGAGAAACCTCCTATGAAATATGAAAGAGCATGTAATTCCATAAGAAATCCAACATATATTTGATGAAAATTGGTTGTGAAATGGCTGAGATATCCAAAACAAAGCGATTCTAATGAAGTGTGGGACCCACATTTCATTACGATCGCTTTGTTTTACTTTGTTTTTGGATGTTTCAGTCATTCCAAACCTGATTTTCATCAAATAAACTTTGAATTCCTCGTAAAATGGTATGCTCTGTACTATTTCGTAAGTGTTTTCTTGGTATCTCACAAAAAGTTAAAAGCCAAATTCTCATCTCCACCAATACTATACCCATCCCTTTAAGCTCTGCTTAAAGTTGCTGCCATATTCAACATAAAGGAATTACCTGTTCATTCCATGCAAGAAAAGGAAACTGTCATCATCATGACAGTGATTTTCAGTGGCAACAGTATGATAACATTTGCTTTAATGCACAGTTGTTTGGCTATGCCACTCCGCTAAAGTCTATGAGGAGGGTTCATATTGGTGAAGGATTGTTTCTACTCATTGCTTGCATTAGAGATATTTTCCAAAATTGATGAGCCAAGGGAACTTGGGGATAGTGAGTATAAGTACAGTACGACAGAAAGAAAGAAAAATTCAAAAGCAGACTGTGATGGAAGAGAGATTGAGATGTTTATGTGTTTTGTGTTTATCTCATACAGCTCAGCCCAGACTCTGTGCAGCATGGAGCCCACAATGCTGAGGTGACTTCAGTGACTGTGTCAACCAAGACTAACATGGCCCTGTCAGCCAGCCGGTATGAAATGAATCAAACATGATAATGACAGTAATTCTGATATCAAGTGTGGTTGCCTGATCACACTTTTAACCCAACTTTATCAATCATATATGGGAGTATCTTGGTATTAAAGTGCAAAGTGTATAATATCAGAAGTCTAGAAATCAATCAGATGTACTAATTGCAGTAAGTTTCAGTGTATTCTCACTAATTATCATTGTCTAACATATGAATGGGAGTTCTGGGCAGGATATTTATCAAATTCTTCATTAACCATCAACCACATTTTTCCTAGTATGGGATTTGGTACATATTTATGTCTGATGTATATCTCAAAGCCGTCAAATATTCCTGCAGTGTAGTGATTTTACTGTGTAGTGGCAATTTCAGTATTCCCAGACGACCTGCTCAATGAGTATAGATTTAACTTGGTACATGCGATAGCATACTTGGATTGGATTGGCAGCAGCATTTCTCCCATCAATCAAATGAACTGCACCAGACTGATATATGCATAATCAAATTGAATGTGTTTCACAGCTTTATTTCACCTCAGCTCTAAACTGAACTTTGAGTGACCATATTATTATGTCCCATAGTAGAGACTCAATCATCATTCTAATCACATGTATTTGTGTAATATGTTTTGTTTTAATATCTCCCTCCTGTGTTATTCACAACACCTGACAGGGATGGTATGGTCTCTGTGTGGAAAATGCCCAACTCCTTGACACCACCAACAAGTCTGGCACCCATCCACTCCTGGAAGGTAATTAAAGAGCAATTCTGCCTTGAGTCAAGACTAGCACTGAGCACACTCAATCTTTAGGAGCAACCATGACACAGGCTTTGATTAAATCTCTCAAGCAGAAAGCTCCTTACATCAACTTTGATGGAGGAGAGCAAGTATTTATCAGTGCCTTGCATAGCGTAGTTCTGTCTGTTCCTGACATCATAATGAGATGATTGCTTTCTATTTTACTTTCCTGGTCCCTGCCCCTCCCCTTTCCAGTTTGTAATCAAATTACTCAGTGAAATTCAATTCACAAATCAATCATCTTTGAATGCATTACTGTACATTATTAGTATCATGATATGAAGCGTTCGATCGCAAAAGGGGCTAAGTGCATTTTCAAACATTTTAATGTAAGTCCATCATCAGAATGCAGCAAAATAAACTTTTCCAGAGATAGCTCACATTATACATAATGAGGGATATTCTTAGATTTATGATTAAAAATATCTCATATGTTCCTATCATTCTCATTTTTAGCAGCTTGAATAACAAATATCTCAAATTAACAAGAACAAAGTTAGCTTATTTCGTGATCAAGCTTCTCATGTATTTTCTGTCTCCTGTCCTTGCCCATCCAGGCATCTGAGAGCTCGGCAAACTCTGTGGCCTTCGTCGGCAACCACAAATCCTTTGTGGTTGGTTCAGACGACGGCACCGTGACAAAGTGGCATATGGAGGAACTGAAGGACTCCGAGGGGTCGTTCACTGTCGTGTGAGTATCAGGGAGATGTCTCCTGAGAAACCTTTCCTTTTGGCATACTGGGAGGGCAGCATTGGTAGGGAGATGGTATGTCTAGGAGCTGCCTTGTGATTGTATGACTGTGTGGGAATGGTTTACATACTTAGATATATTGACGGGAAGCGACTGAACATTGAGAATTCTTTATGTGATGTAAAGAAGTAAGTATTAAACATTGCCTTGAAGCTGGTCAGGTTGATAACATCCTGCAGGCTAGGGGAAAGGTAATTCTTCAGATCTGGTAGCACTTTTATCAAATTGTCTAGCTCCATAATTCCAGATACAACTACTTAAAGGAAAAATTGAGGAAGAAGGAATAATGATGTGTTCGACAAATATATTGCCACTCTTCCATTTAATTATTTAGAACATTTTGGAGGCATTTAGATTTTTCATTAAAGCTCATAGTTGGTTGGTTTTGTTGCATTCTGTATTGTAGGAAGGACCAGACGTTCTATCTGAACACCTGCAGTTTCCAGTCCATGCCAGCTCCAGTTACATCTCTGTGCTATGATGACACCCACGACACGCTTTACATCGGTACCTGGGCCTCTGTCATCTCACTGAGGAACTTCTCAAGTGGGAAGACCAAACAGAACACCCTCAGGTAGACAAACATCCTTCTTCATTTTGAAGGGAATCAATTCTATTCTTTCCAGTGGCATTTCAAACTTTTGAATTGATTGTCATTGTGAAGGACAATTATATTACCAAAGGTAAACTTGAGGGATAACAAATCATATAGGTATGTAATTGAGCAAAAGATAAAATTCCATTCTTGCCTCATTACAGTCGTATGGCTTGAATTTAGAAAATAGTTTGTCATGTTGTTTGGTGATATCATTAGGATATTATCAATAGGAGAGCCCAAGATTTCAATGTTTGTTTGTTTGTTTTTTTCTTTTAGTATGATGTTCTTTTCATTCAAGTGATTGCCATATGATAGGTATGAGGGAAAATGTTTGTATGTTGCCACCTTTTTTGGGAGGGATGGCAAGAAATCACTTCTAATTGCACTTGGGGAAAGTTTTGAACCATGCACCCACGACTTAGAAGTCACCCCTCTCTCCTCATGCCCCCCACAGCCTACCAGACTGGGTCCTGGATGTACAGCTGGCCAAGGACAAGGGTGTGGTTGCCTCGCTAGCCAACAGCTCTGTGGCCTACTGCAAGGTTGTGGAGGTAGGTTCGGGGTTCAAATCTTGAATGCTATCTTCAACCAGTAATTTAAAACCAGAAACATTTGTTTGCATGAAATTTTTGTGAACCTTCCGAGGAGCCAAGATTCTGCAAAGCAAAATGGATGCTTTTTTCTTTTCTTTTTTCTACACAATGCATCGAATGCCAGTTGCAATTCACGAAAGTTTCATGTCGCAAAAAAGCTGTCGGCTTCATTTCCTGAAAGTTTCATGCCATGAATGTTTTGTTTTGCAGTAATAAGCATGCCAGTTAGTTACTGTCTTAAATGGATGACCCTAACCAAGCTCATACATAGAAACTCTTGACTGTCCGAAAGTGAGATGGTTATCAAGGATGGTTACAGGCGCGGTGGAGCACCCCAATTTGCATCTCATTATCGCCCCGTTCTATTTGAATTTCCAATGGGCATCTACGGCTGCCCGAAACTGTGTGCATGAAAAAGTCAAATCTTTGCCTTCTCCTTTTGCCGCTATGCGTGCCGCTAGTAAACTCAAACTTCCCACACTATCTAAGTTTTTAAAAACCATCCTTTTGATGAAAAAATTATGAAATTTGCCGCACTAGAACTAGAGATATTAAAGCGTTTTGAAAATCACCTCTCGCAAAACATGCTCTCTGTTTTTCTCCGACTGGACTATGGCCGGGCTCCAATGTGTCCGAAATTGGCAACATAAGTTTATCAGGCCTCAATCCATGTATGGTGAAAGTTTTCGCTTGGTTCCACCTGAATTTTTTGAGAAATCAACATGTTTCTACAGGGTGTGGAATAGAAAATTGTAGTAAGCGAAACAATTGAAAATGATGTCATTTCTTTTCCCGTAATATTGGGCATGCGTGGTACGTGAGATACAGGATTTCGTACTCATTGTTGGTTTGCATGTGACGCAGTCAATTGCCGAGTGTTGCACGGCGGTGACTGCTGAGCTGCTGCCGCGCACGCTGCATGCAGCAAAGCGTTGTGTGTGCTGTGACATGCAACGCTACAGTCACGCGATTATATATACATGGGACTGACCTGTACGCTTTGCGTTCGTGTCATTTTTGACATCACCTTCTGTTTTTTTCCGACACAACCATGGCCGGGAATATTACGGTATGACATTTAAAATGCAAGCAGATAAATAAATTTCGGTGTACTTTGTTCGAATGGCGCTTTGGTTTCGCAATCACACTTCGTGAATTTTAGGATGATTTACGAGGCATATTTTTGGTAATTTTGCTCGCCAGGTTTTCGCTAAAATTTCACATTTTATCATTGTCAAATCCTTTGATATGTTATATGTGCATATTCGGACATGTTTTCAAATTCAAACTAACTCAATTTTAATCCGAAAATAGGTTTCCTTAAATTGTTATTAGCTTGAGAAGTTGTTCACTTTTTCTCAACTACGCGAGTACATGTTGTTTACTTTATGCAAATGAGGCTCGGCTGCCGATGGATTTCTGCGAGATAATTGGGGTGCTCCACCGCGCCTGGTTACATCTGCAAATAAACATTTCTTTCACAGCTAGTGTATTGCAATTTTCATGAATATGTTTATTTTTTTCATTTATGATAGACAAAGAGATAGAAGCTGACATGAGAACAAAAGTGGAAATAATATTGACACTAATCTATGCAGTAAGAATTTCAATACTTTGCATGTTAAATGTTCTCTTCACTCAGAGCTTACATGAGTAGAAATTTATGTTCTGTGGTTGGCGAGGAAGAATTTGTCAATATTTATGTGGAATTTATGTGGTCAATATTCCTCTTAAAATGGATCGATCTCTAATCCTACAGAAACGTGTGACAACTGTGGACATCCCAGGCACTTTCCCTCACCCATCAGAGCCTTGGCAATATTCTCTGACCCTTGCCCCTCCCGAACTGAAAAGCGCCCCCAGTGGTGCTTTCCTGACAGGAAATTCTCATGGATCTATGGTGACAGTGACTGAAAATGAGGAAACCAGCCTAGCTCAGAAGGTAAGAATGGGAAGACTGAAATTTTGATGTTTTAGCCTGAAATGCGTGGGGAGCATGTGTTTCATGTAAAGCTACATGTATATTACTGTAAAAGTGAACATTTTCGTGCGAGTATTTTCTCGCACTCGGCTGAAGAAGATGAATTTCATGTCTTTTTAATTCTATGGAACCAAAACATTAAATAGTGTTGCATATGACAAACAAAAGTATTTTATTTTTGTGGCAGTTTAAGTTTGGGTGAAATGTGTGAAAATTTCCACTTTAACAGTATTTGGTTTACGTAAGGACATAGAGCATGATCTGTAAATTCTCTCACAATTTGTTGTGATTCAAGCATAAATTTTAACCCAACACAAATGTTAGGAGATGATGCTATGCAGCATGAATTGATTTACTTGTGAAAAATTCAAATTGTTATAATTAGCAAGTTATTTACATCAGTAGTAATAATAGTCGTATGGCTTGTTTGTCAGGGATTAGAAATTGGTACTAAACATTCATTTTAACCCAGTGAGGATGAGTACCAAGTATAGGGTAGGTGTCTATGGGAATTGTGTGTTGTAGCAAAATCAGTCCGTCCTCAATAGGTTAAAGTACTGCAAACATGGAACATACAAGACACTGTTAACATTCTTTGGCACAGTCAAATTTACAGGAAAAGCAGATCATTGAAATGACCCCCCTTTTTTTTCTTGTGTGTGTGCATGTGTGTATGCATGAGCATGTTTTGGCACGGAAGAAATGCACGCCTGAATTGTAGAACATGTCTCCGGTATGCACACATGTACATTTTGTGGTACTGCAACAAATGAATCGGATATGAAATGATTTTAGTTTTCTAAAATCATCTTGCTCAGCTGAGGGCAAAAGATTTTGCTGCACAAAACTTCAACCTGGACAGGATTGTAAAGAGGAAAGGATCGCGTTTCAAACGACTTTCATGCTTTCAGTCACTGATAATGCCCCATGTCCTCCGGCCGTCACACCTCCCAGTCTAGGGACCGCTATCCCCAAGGGTGGGCGTTTTCTTCAGTCTCCCATTTCAACCACAAAACAGACTCAAAATGTAAAGACAGCAACCTTCTCCCAAAGCCTGTGTAAACTTGAGTCAGAGAGCGCTAGGAAAGGCTTGTTGTGGTTCTGAGTGCACATTTCAGCACCTAAAAGGCGGTAGCAGTCCCGGGTCTGGAAGCCAGAGGGAAGGCTGATCACGTCATACGACCGTGCCATTCCAAATTCACCCAGGGTAACACAATAACAGTTTGTTGTAGAGTGTATCGTCTTTCACCAGGGATGTGCTTTTGACTGCTGGCTGCTTGTCACATGAAAGATAACACGGCTAGATTTCATAGATAATCACACAGTAATATGCCATTTCTCTTTTCATTTCAATCTGAAGCATGAAATTGAATATCCTTCCATATATGAGCAGCTTTAATTCTACAAATGGAGTTGTGCATGATGGTCTAAGCCCATGTTAATTGGCAAAGTCACTATGCCTTCAAAGGTTGAATGACAGAATGATGCCGTGATCAAATACGAATTCTGTGCAGAAGTTAGATAAGTCTAGAGTTCCAAACAGGGGAATAATTTTCTTTTACCCTACTTCTATTACTTTGACTTCATTCCTAGGCTTTTGGTGAGGAGAATGATTTTGTCTAACAAGTTGATCCCTGCACTCAATAGTCTCTACATCATAATTTTATGAGTAAATTCTTTTACGAAATCATGAACATTATATGGATGATTTGATCACAATCAAAATCACAGTTGTGTGTGTAATAGATTTACTTTCATCACTTAGTAATTTAACAACAAAAAAAGTGCTGCAAAAAAAAAAAAAAAAAAATGTGGCCAGCACTTTCAAGTGTTAATGGTATGCCAGCATGAGCAATGGTTTACATTGATATTTTTAGTTATTCAAGTGTTTGAATTGAAGCAGTTCCTGCTTGTAGAGTTGGAGAAAAATGCCAATTTTGGCAGTGTTTGGGTGGAGTGTAAACCAAGATGTTTGTGTGGAGTAATTTGAGGCTGGAGGAGGTGCCTTCCAGCTCCCGGCAGAGTTTGTGGTGGTGTCAGAATGCAGTTATCTGCATCACATGAGGGAATGTTGTCAGGCTGTCTCCACCGGTGATGACAGACCAGGAGTGACATCTGGGAGGGAATGTGCCTTTAAGAGAAAGCCGTGCACAGGGTGGGTATCAATGACCCACAGATACAGACCTCCCTGTGAAGAAATAACCCCCCATCCTTCATCCAGTCAGGATGTCGTCCGTTGACAACGAATTTCCTGAGTTGACAATATCTCTCTTCATGATCTCACCCGTCCAGTGCCAGGGCTAAAGATTGGGTTACAGGAGCAAGGGCGTAAATGATTTTTGTTTTATGTACATATATTGCTATTATATTGAGGGTTTTTTAGAGTTGTTGAATCTCCCTTGCTGTAGGCCCCCATCACTCTATACTTTCTTACTAGCTGCATCCTTTGTAGTGAAGTTTCCCACCCCCTTCTCCCACCTTTAACAATCCCCCATTCTTGCTTCTCTTTCCTCTCCCAACCTCCAGACATCTATTTCATCTTTCATCCATTTTCAGAAGTCTATATGTACCAAAAATAATTTCTTCATCATATCTGCCCTTTTATCTGTCAACTTGTAGGGATCTATGTCAATTTTTTAGCATACCCATTCATTCTTGTCTAACCTGTATCTTTCTGTACCAAATACATGTTTAAGTTCCCTTGTTTTTATCAATTTCTTGTATTCTACCTTATACATGCTCATTGTTTGTCCTCTCACCTTTACTTATTGAAAAATCATCAGTGACTTTAAAAATTCCATAAGGTGTTCCCTGTGTGCTTATTTCTCCCTCTTTCTCTTTTAAAATCTTTTAGAGAACCTGCAGGATTCGCTGTTGTTTTCTTCATTGTCTTAGTCATCCTTGATATTCCCTTCTACATAATACCATAGATCTTAAATATTATTTTAGATGTAGTACTACCAGTTCCTGCCCATTTCCAAGTTTTTCCTAATAGTATGCCATCCAGTTTTCCTCAGTTTATCTAATTTCACAAGGGATTAAGAGATGTTCATGATAATTATAGTACCTGGTTCATTAGTTGATAGGAAACACATTAACATGTATTGACAATAATCACCCCTCCCCCCAAAAAAGAGAAAAAAAAAGAAAAAAAAAGAAGGTACATAGGCCCCAGTCAATTATTGAAAATCATCTTGGATGGAATACATTGTAATAGGTTGAACAAGTTTACATTATGCATGTCAATATTGTGGTTTCAACACCACATGTTTGCCTTACCTGAAGTTGATATCTCTTTTCTCTCCCTCTCTCTCTCTCTCTCTCTCTCTCTCCTCCTCCTCCTCCTCCTACTCTCTGCATTGTTTCTTTGTTGCTCATCTGTTATTAATTCTTTCCGTTTTCTCTGTCAGATTATCTTTAGGGTTTTTTTTTTTCCTCTCTCTTATATACCCCTTTTTTATCTTTCTCTTATGTGTTATAAGTAGAATAGCCTTTGATAGAAATTAACCGAACTGTGTAATGAATAAGATGTGCATTCATCGGTAGAAAAATATGATATTCTGTCTAAAAGATGTACCCAAATTTGAAGACAAAGTACTCTGTCCAAGTAGATTCTTCTGGTGATATTTTACTGTTTATTGATTTGAAGGAGGCTTTTGTTGTTGCTAGGCAACAGTTGCTGTGGTAGCCCCTGTACAAGGAGGAAGTTTGAAGAGGCTCAAATAATCACCTCCAGGGAACAACAGAGATTGAGTGGCAAAGTCCAATGAGATATTTGATATGCCCAGAATTAGATATGACTGCTATGGGATCAAATGCCTATCAAATGAGATTGAAAGGATAAGACATGGCATGTGCAATGATTCTATTGGCAGTCTTCTGAAACTCTTTGACATTTATTTATTCATGTGGATTTAGCATCTTATGGGGTGCATCATAGGTCAAATTTTGTTCCAGTTCGCATGTTTTGCCAGCATCGCAATACATTTTGATTCCTGGCTGACTCTGTTGCTTGTTGCATCTGGGTAATTTTTTGCACTGAACATCACTTCATCTTTCATATGGCTTTATCGTGAGATGTTCAGAAGTATGAAGTATTGCACCAAGATTGTCCCAAGACAAATATCTGTTGTCTTCTATTATGTCAAGTGAACCTAGAAAAGAATTTGCTTGTGGGCAATTCCGCAGTTAGGTGGACATGACATGGATAAAAGAAATGTGCCTCTTTATCATACCCTTTGATCTAGGTATCAACTAATGCCATGGATGTTCACCAATCATTAGGGTCTTTCAAATTCAGTAGATTTTATTTTTTGTATTTATTGATTTTGCGAGATCTACAACCATCATTTAAAATGTACATGTGGGACTGGGGACGCTGAAATTCACTTAAATGCAAATTACAGCGGGTTCCTTTGAAATTTTTTCCTCAAAGTTTTGCTAAAGGGTAAAAGATGAATACATTTAAATACTCCAGAAGTCATGTGACATTTTGTCAATTACAAAATGGTGAAATGACCTGCGGAATTACTCCGGACAAATGTAACGTTACTAACCGTAACGTTACTAACCATGCTTTTGGGGGTCTAGCTAAAAAATTATCGGTCGAACTGCTAAAAAAATTTGCATGAACATTTGTCATGATGCAATAATTGAAATTAATGCAACACTTTGTTTGAAGTAACTTGAATTTTTGCACACTTTTTGTTACAAGACATTGTTTTTTTGTCATGTCCTTTTTTCGTAACGTTACTAACCAGCCCTTTAAGTTGCTATAGCAATTCTAATATTTCTTGGATTGTGTTCATTCTTTTCTGTATCATAAACCTGGGAAGGATGAACATGTTTTTGACATAATTTTGACTTGAAATGAGTAAATGGTAATTTAGTGGTAAAAACAAATATCTAAATTTGTTCAAATGTAACGTTACTAACCGCGGAATTGCCCTTGTGAAGGAAAAATAAAGTATTTTACATTAGTAACTTCTGCAACTAATTCAACAACAGCGAAAAGTGCCCATAAGCACTTAGTGATTACATCGTTTGCAATTCTGTACAGTGAATGATCCCATCACATAACTGTGAGTTATGTCTGTGCACGTAGTGTAATGACTAGTTAATTCCTAGTGATTGACAGATGCATGGTGTACAAATTTTGCAGAATGCAATGCAAGAAATTAAAAACTATTGATGTGTATCATATTCATCTATATGTATAATAACAAATTAGGCCTACTAATTTTGTGAGGAAGAAAATGACAAATTGATTTTTTGCCTGTGGGGATTAGCTTTCTAGGATCTGCTTCCTGGGATGTTTTTCATAGCTTGTTGGAGACATGATGAGATTATCAGTGTTTAATCAATTAGATGATGTCTCCCATTGGGCAATATCCACAAATATCACGTTTCATGACTGTGATTTGATTGCTTTTAATTTCATTAATTTGGTTGAAGGCTTTGATGAAAGATGAAACTGTTTTTCATCATAAATTACGTATATGAGGAAGAAACAAGGGATTTTATTGCAGACATTGAGCATACATACGTTCTTGATGATCATGGAACTTCAAGATGAAGTTTTACATCTGATGTTTTTCAGTTTGTTGGATAATTTGTTGTTGTTGTTGTTGATATGGGATGTAGTAACTTAACTCTAATTTCTGGAATCTTGTTTGGTTACATATGATGAAAGAATTAAATGTCAAAAAACTTATGTGAACAGAAAAAAAATAATAATTTGCAATAGAAAATGTGATCAACTCCATCTACGACACACAGAGGCACAGGTGGGACTATGAGAGCTGAGTGTTTGTGGAGGGAGACCTCATTTTCCCTCACCCAGGAGTAGGAAGCAACTGCACACCCTTATCACTCCACCTCCAATTACCAGCTACACTTCATGCCCCGTCGGCTCTCAAGGACCCGTGAGATATAATTTGTATGTTCCTCTCTGAAAATATCATCCCTTATATAGGACTTCTTTACTACTCCAGTAACCCTCTCCCTCCAAAGTCCCACCCCTCTCCACCTAAACTCCCTCCTATAAAGTGCAATCAGCACCCTTAGCCCTCCCACCTGCTCTCTGGCGAGTGTCTAGCGGCGTCAGAGAGGCAGGGTCCATTTGCTGTCTTTAGGATTCATTGGTCCTGTGGGAAGGAGATAAGGGTCCAGCTGGGAGGGGAGGGGGGTAAACTTTGTGAAGTGATGTCAGAACATCAGCAGGTGCTCCAGTTTAAGACTACCTAAAGTAAGATGCCGATGGACTTTTGAGAGGAAACAACACTGATGCTATCACCTGCTGGCTCCAGCTAGACCCCGTTTAAATCTGCATACCTGGGTTTGGATGCACCTAGCTTCAAGGAGGCAAATATGATGGAAAAATTTGGTTTTTAGCGATAAGACTCACCAACGTCAGTGATTCCTCATTTGACCGACTTATGAGGAATGAATAATATCATTGGATTCTAATAGATGTTGACCCGAATTTCACTTGAGCGAAAGTGATAAGAATCTTATCATAAGTTCAAAGGAAATGAGCTGAAATTTTGAATCAAGGCAAAATCTGTCGTGTGATTTGTTGATGAATTACACCTAGTTTCAGCTGATACTTTTAAAATTGTGTGTTCATCTGCATTTCCTGCATATAGTCCTTTATATCAAATGAAAAAAAATCTATCCTCTGTAGGTATGATAAATATCAGTCCAATTTTTACTATTTATTCACAGAGGGAAAAAAAATCACAAGATTCATTTTCAATCCAGTGCCGATTTTAGTTGTGAGTCAGACAAAATTTCTCTCTGCGTATGTAGCTACCCTATGGGATACATGTTATGTTTATGATGACACACTAATATTTCTTATGAGCTCCAATTTTTTTAGTTTGATTCATGTTGATTTAATGACTCATTCTTCTACCAAAAGACAGTTTGAAAGCACGGGTCAGCTGTCGCAAGAATCAGTTTTGAGCATGGCAGTGTTTGTTCAGCTGCCGTAGAAGAAAGAACTGACAACATAAATTGCAAGCTACGGAAGCAATGTCTTGGTTTGGAGTCTCTATTTTCATGGAAACCAATGTGACTGAGATCACAGTAGATAATGCTGCTGCGGTGTTGTTTGGGAGATTCTATTTGAGGGCATTGTAGGGACACAGACTAAATCCTAGTGTGGATGTGAATTTAGCATGGAGTAATCCGGGCTGGATTCCCAACGAACAGGAAGCATCGTGTTTTGTGTGTGCATGACCATCATGTGTGACTGCCATGTCTCTCTAGAAGGTGGAGGAGAATGAAAAGGAAGAAGAGAAGGAGAAGAAGGAGGAGGAGGAGGATGTTCTAAATATAACTCGATGCATGAGGATCTCTTACTAAGTTACTATCTGGGTGTTCAGACGCAAAACATTAAAACTGGAATGGTATAGCTATACCAATATGGTGTAGCTACATTATATGATGAATTTATACGTCTGAACGCTGACTAACGAAATGACGTATAATGAAACGACGGTCAGAGCATCATTTCAAACTAGAACTCAATAACGAATCAGCATTCCATCATGTCCATTGTGTGTCTGAATGTAAGGCAACCATAGAGTGGTATAACTGGGTGGGGCTTAAAGGGAGCACGCAAGGTGACCCCATAGCTGTCACTCATGACCATAACAGCATGTGCAGTGGGAAACTGCACATCTATACTATGTTTTCCTGAAAGGTCGACATTATCGTCTGAACGGTCTGTCAGCTATACGATGATTCTTTATACATCGTTTCTTTATCGAGTTTGGTATAAACTGGCTTGCGTCTGAACAGGGGGTAAGATATGCGTGTTTCACGATACTGTCTTGGGAGAAAAACAAAAACACTTCATTGTCTAGCTTGATCATTCACTTTGCTCTTTCTCCTGCTCCCACTCTCTTGCTCTAATACACAGACAGACAGACAGACAGACAACACACACACACACTCAAACTCACAATAGACCGCCCCATCTCTGATTCTCCCCCAAACAAAGGTCTACTGAATCATCCTTGTTGATCAAATCAATTACGTTATTACTGTATTACCTGCCTTCTCACATTTTGGCACTGGGGAGTGAGAAGTGTTTATAAATAAACTTGGATGCAATCACTGGTGGCCACAAACCTACGTGATAGTGATTGATGATCTAGCTGTGTGCCCTGAACTTTTTTGCCTCCAAATGGACAGTAATGCATTCTGCAACTTACGGCCATTTGTGCAGTTTGAGCTAGTTCATGTAGCCAAGCTGTTTAGTTTCAGAAAGCCCACCTGTAATGGTTCATGATTGTGCAGAAGACATAAAACATGTAATTAAGATGCAGATTTTCAGATAGTACACAGAATTTGATGATACACCCTGTCATTTTTAGTGAACAGAAATTTCAAATGGGAACATATTGTCCTCTTGTCATGTTGCTCATTATTTTGAACAGTGCAGCAGCTTGCTCGCCTACTGCAGCATCAACTATAAAAATAAGGACAAAATGGTTTTGGATTTCTTTCATGACAGCAGCCATTCAAGTCTTCAGTTCTGTTAACTACCCGAGTGAAAAAAAACAATTTTTTTATTTAGGTATGAAATTCCCACGCATATTTCTTCTTATTTCTGTGGCATGTCCAGGTTCGCTTATTGATAGTTGGAATTCATTACTTCTTTGAAAAAGAAGGAAAGTGTAAATTCTCATTCATATTATTCATGTATGTATTCCTGCAGCAAGCCACTTTCATAGCGTTAAATTTTATGCAAAGTATTTGAATTAACTTTCGTTACACATTGCAGTCTTCTCAGTGAATGGTGTGCTCCTCCAATGGTGATACATATCTCAGTTGAAATGTATGTGACTAAAGCATAAACTAGTTCACCAATAGTGACAGCCTGAGATGACATGTGACCATCAAGTGGAGGACAATATTAAAAGAAGGTTGCCAGGTTTCAAGAGAGTTTGGAAGATTCTCGGTCAACATATTGTCAGGGTGACCTGTTTCCAAGGCAAAGGTGTGATGCACTCTTACTCACTGCACTGAGGACTTCCCCTCCTGACAAAATGTTTGCCCCGCATGGAATAATTTCATTTGACATTGTCCAGACATCGTGCCCGTGTGTCAACAGTCCCATCTATCGTAAACCTTGTTAGCTTAGTTCCTGATGTCTTAATTTTGGTCTGGACATCCAAAGATTGCATTTCCTCTATTATCTTGGATGTGTGATGGACAGTATTCTATGGCAGATATTTTCATGTATGCACAGTCATACTGGCCACCACCCCCCCCCCCCTCCATTTTATTGTATTATTTTTGTCTATACCATTATCATTATCTTTGATATTTTTTCATATTTTCCTTTTGCTGTTTGTTCTTTTGGGGTTTCTTTATGTTTTTGTCTTTTTTGCTGCATGTGATGGTTATGACCTCATGGGTCAACAAGCAGACCTGGGCCATAAACCGATAGTCTTTAGAGAGAAGAAAACCTGGATAAAGGAGGAAATAATTAAGGAAGGAAACAAGTGTTTAAGGTGTCCAGTGACCCTGAGAAAAGCCCATTAAATCTCCATTTGGCTGGCTAGCTAGATGATGAAGGGTCACTTATTTCAAACTGTGATTCATTTGAGTATGATATTTTCTGATGCATTCATCATCTTATGTTTGTTTTTATTTCTGAATTTATTTTGTTGGTTTTTTTTTTCATTACAAATGCCAATTACATAAATCGGCATGATAAATCTCCTGTTGTGTAAAGTAGATACGCATTTATACTTCTTTTTTCTGTTTTTTTTTCTCTTTTGTTTCTTGTTCTTCATGATCTTGTTCTTGTTATCCTCTCCTTTGTTTGTATTGTTATTGTTTTTCTTCCTCCTCCTCCTCCTCCTTCTTCCCTACCTTCTCTCCCACTGTTTTCTCTGCTTTAACAAACCCAATTCCTGTATGTTGCTGGTAATACCATAAGTCATCTTCTGTGTGAATTAAGTGTGTTCCTTTTCTCTTATGTACACACCCACTCTCCTTGCTCTTTGCTCTTGATTTTTTTCCCCAAAAACCTGTCTCATTCTGTGCATTTCATTTTGACTAGTTTGATGCATCATAGTTTATCCCTGTTCAAATCATGGATATCACGTTCCTCGCTTTCCCTAGGCAGTTGTTTACTTTTCATAATCTACCATCTCCAGTTTATGTGGAAATCGGCAGCAATTCTCAGCATTAGAACCAGGGGCCTTCGTAAGATTCCTTGGAGGGGCTTGCCTGAGCTATTGGCTGTCTAGCACACATGTTCTACGAAGACAGATGTCTCGTTACACTTTTTTGGCATTGATCTCCCTGCTGATTCGTGGGCTGTGCAGATCAAACTTTGCTCTAGACATTTGCTGCCCAATATCATGTAAAGTAAATTGCAGAATATGGTTAAAATTGCAGAAAATACTAAAATTATGCATTGCAGAACTCCAATATCAGTATGGCTAGATATTCCTATCTTACTATCTTACTTAATTGTGAATAGGTCATTGCAACAATGAAGTTGCTTTGTTACCATCTCATGGAGTCTACATACTAAGACTAGACCTGTTATAGCTTCGTTTGTTGCACTACATCCCCATAGGAAGCCCAATTTAGGTGATTATTCCCTGGTTTAAAGTATGATAATCTGAACATGATGTGTGATCAAAAAGATAAGATTTGGAAAAGCTTAGTGACTCAAGCTCTTGAGTAAATTTAGGACTTTTTTTTTTTTGTTGTAGGAATTTTGCCTCTTCTGAATAGAGAGTTGTTCTTAATCCTCCACAAGACTCTTTCCTTTCTTCCATGAAGATGCTTACAAGTCTTGTGGTACACCCACATGGCAATGAGAAAGGAGATAATAATGAACATACTTATTTCTACAAAGTGTTCTGTTTGTATTGGCTAGGCTTTAGTGATTGTATTTCAACACATTATTTTCCTTTGTCTGGTTTCGCTGTTTTTGTTTTGTTTGTGTTTTGTTTTGTTTTTGTCTGTTTGTTTGTGTTTTGTTTTGTTTTTGTCTGTTTGTTTGATTGTTGGTCTTACTGTAAAAGTGGATATTTTCGTGCGACTAATTTTTCACGCTTGGCCGGGCAAGAAGAGTTTTGCTTGTTTTTAATTCCGCGGAATCAAGACATCACAGGAACATATGGCAAGCAAAAATATTTGTGTGCTTTTATTTTCGCGCTAGTTTCTGGTTGCGTGAAATATGCGAAAATTTCAACACCGCGAAAATTTCCACTTTTACAGTAGTCTCTGTTTGGTTGTTTGTTTGTGTCTGTGAGGAAAACCAGAGTGGATAGTGGCTGGTCAGATGGAGTCAATGGTGCAGAGGTTTTCTGATCAATGTTTTGTATCTCAAGGATGAAAAATATGTATCAACTTTGATCATATAAAAGTTGTCCTTTTGTTGTTGCAATTTCTCCACCTCTTCTTAAGCAGCTTGATTTAGGTAGCTGGAAGTCCAAATAATGATTGAGAATTTCCTATGCTAGAGAATCTCTATTCAAACATCCAGTCTCATTTGCTTGATTCAAAGAGAAGAATGAATTTTGTAATACCTCTAGTGACTTACGCCAAGGATATGAAAAGAATTTCCTTCCCTTCCTCCAAAATGTCAGAGTTTCTGTGTCAACCAATCCGGGATGTCCGTTCCTGTTTAATTGGTGAATCATTTGTCTGGGCTTGGCAATTTTAGTTTAAACTGGGTCTTTTGCCTTTGAACTCCACCAGACTACTGGAAGTCATGCTGGGCTTGCCATGTGTCAACCTCCTGTGACCTCCTGTAACATTTTAATTGGTCAGCATTGTCCCCGTAGACAGGATTCCTCCGGTCTTCCTTCCGATGCAGTCTTCCCCATCGGCTCAGGATGTCATAATCATCACCACCACCAAGGGAGATTTCCTGTGGACTTTCCCCATTAGCATAGATGTTGTCATGATTCGCGAGTCGTATTGGAAGGACAGTAACTCACTACTAGTCAGAATAAGATACAACAAAGACTGGCAGAGTTAAATGATGATATCCTGAACTGATTTCCTGGTTAGATTAAGAAGCATTCTGTGAAAAAGTGCCATCTATGACCAATTGTCACTCCATGTGGCTATTCTAGGAAAGAATGAAACAAAACAAAACCAAGAAACATCTCGGGGTAAAGAGGAGAGGGAAGCTCTTGTGTTATTGACATGGATCTGATCTAGACTTGACATAGGGCACTGTGAACAGTGAGTGAGAACATTGTGTTTGAGCTGTATGCTTAGATCAACAAATCAAGGGGAAAATAATGGTTAGACAGATGTTGGCAGTAAATGGCAAGTCACACAAAAAAGTCTGAAGAGATAGGAGTTGTTTTATCTCCACATTTGTAGAGTGACAGTGAGTGTCGATTTGACAAATTGTCATTACACACTGTCACTGTATGTCAAACAAATCCAGTATTCAGAAAGGCAGGACTTGATTTCAGCTCAGTGTTTACCTATGTCTGGTTCCCGAGTGCATTGTAAGCTCTCTTAGCGCCACTGTCTATCTGTGTGTCCTTTTACACTCTTTGTAAAAGTGGATTCTGAATGTTCTGTGAATTTTGCCTGAATAGTTCTGGAAGAGAAGCTCATAATGAGCAAATAGATAGACAAGGAAAATATAAATCAGCTGGAGAGGTAGTGAATGATTACTTTTTCAACAGTGAAGATGCAGTATGTTGCATAAATGACTGAGTTTTGGGAATACTACTCAAAATGCATGCAAATTTATATTTGTTGTGGGAAAATATTATGAGTTACTGTTAATCAGATTTACCATGGCAACATTCTCCATTTTCATACTCTTGTGTTTGCATCATGTTGCCAGCCTTGGGTATACATTTCTTTTTCCCTGTGTGACTAGCAGACAAAATGAAGTCATCTCCCCTTTGGGCCAAAATGAAAACAAATACATCAAAATTTATCACAGGTATAGGAGTGATATCTGTCTGGTAATTCTGTGTCAGTAAAAGGTCTGTGAATAAAAGATTAGTTGGTAATGATTTTGAATTGAGTTAGGGAAATGTCTTATTTTCAGGATGGGTGTAGCTTGTGGTTTGCAAATATACTTACTCTCTTCAGTTTGTGGAGAAGATTTTGTGTTAGCTTAGTTTTGTGGCCGTGCATGTAGAACATGGATTTATGTCATTGGGTTTTAATCAGAATTAGCTTACCCTACCATTATTTGCTATAAATAGGCCTGAGAGTGCTATATCAGGCAAGACTGATCCACTTGTAATGAGCAAGCTACATGTTTTTTCCTTTCATTTAAAGATAATAAAAAGTTTTGGTACCTCAAGAGCTTCCCTGAATTTCCTTGTCTTGGTTTGTGTTTCAGGTTAAAGTACGTTGTCTGTGAGAATTACTCGCCCCAAAGTGCTCTCATGTCTTAGTAATCATGCAATAATGGTTTCGTACCAGAGCCAACGCTGTACAGCGTCGATAAATATTGTACGAAACCACTGACTGCGACCAGCAGCGTGCAGCCCGGTGCAGCCCATTGTACGCATAGCTAACTGCGACCAGCAGCCCCATACGCATATCGTAATGGGGCTTCGCATTGTAGCATTCAGGATCATGACAGAATTAGTATCGCGGGTAAATGTCAACTTAAAATCCAAACATTTCTTCGATTTGAAGACTTACCAATTAAGTTGAAGTATTGAAAACAGGCTTCGAACAACGTTTGTTTCTGTCAATAGTCCCTTTCTGTTCGAATTGGTGACTGAATGTGACTCGGTCGAGAGGACCTTGGGGAGAGCTACACACACTGGATACCATGGCCAGCGCATGCGCACACAAACATCTTATCCGTTCATGGATTTGAAATTTGTGTGCGGGCTGCATGTGATGTGTTCGCATGCACTGGCTGTGGTATTCAGTGTACTGTATGTAGCTCTCCTCAGGTCCTGTCGACCGAGTCACATTCAGTCATCAATTCGAACAGAAAGGGACTATAGGCAGAACCAAACGTTGCCCGAAGCCTGTTTTCAATACTTCAACTTAATTGGTAAGTCTTCAAATTGAAGAATTTATGGGATTTTAAGTTAACATTTACCCTGCGATACTAAATCTGCCATGATCCTGAATGCTACAATGCGAAGCCCGATTACGCTATGCGTATGGGACTGCTGGTCGCTATGCGTATGGGGCTGCTGGTCGCAGTTAATTGCATGATTACTAAGACATGAGAGCACTTTGGGGCGAGTAAGTCTCACAGTGTTAGTTATATGAAAGGTACTTTAACCTGAAACACAAACTAAGACAAGGAAATTCAAGGACACTTTTTGAGGTACCAGAACTTTTTATTATCTTTAACTCTTCCGATCATCTGGAGAGGAGGCAAGGCTTTAGCAAGATTACAGGCTTGACAGCCTACACCTTCCTTCTCCCACAGTCCTTGTAGGCTGCTAGAGTTCTATTGTGGGCCAACAACAAACTGGTCATTTTCTTTATTCACTCAATTCTTGGCATGAGCCACCTAGCTCACAGAGACAGAATATGTATAATGAATGTGGAAAGTCAAATTCATTTTCACCCCAAATAGTGTGAAGGTGAAATTGTCACGTCGTCATGCAATGAAAAATTCTAAAATCTAGAGTGTTTTTGTGTTTGAATGTGGACAAAATTAGGAATGTTTGTTGTTGCTCTATTTTCTTAAGTTATAAAAACTCACTCGAGCATCTTTTGTTTCTTCTGCTTAAAGGACAAGTTCACCTTCATATACATGTGGATTGAGTGAATGCAGCAATATTAGTAGAACACATCAGTGAAAGTTTGGGGGAAATCGGACAATCCGTTCAAAAGTTATGAATTTTTAAAGTATCTGCGTAGTCACTGCTGGATGAGAAGACTACTATAGTGTATGATGTCATATGCGTACAACCATATAAAGAAAATAAAAAAAGAATTTCACAAAACTTTACTTTTTGAATTAAGTGCACATTTCTTCGACTTGTTACTGACATATGTTAAGGGTAATATTATTTCCCCTGCCTTCTGAAAGAGAGAAGTCAAGTGCTCTTACTTATGCGAGAAAAGTGAGAATATGTTGAATTTTCTTTATTCTTTCTTTATATTGTTGTACTCATGTGACATCACAAGCTATAGAAGTCTTCTCATCCAGCCTTGAGTGAGCAGAAACTTCAAAAATTCATAACTTTTGAACGGATTGTCCGATTTTCCTCAAACTCTCTATGATGTGTTCTACTAATATTGCTGCATTCACTCAATCCACATGTCTATGAAGGTGAACTTGTCCTTTAAGCTCAGTGAGCACAGTGTGATTTTTGAATTCGTATGGCATGTTTGCACCCATTGTAGTTAAAATATTATAAATTTCCCTGCAGACTTGTTTCTCTTCACAGAAAGCAATGCTGTTTCTGTGCAGGTTCCTTCCTGCTTTAAGGAGACTGCTGACTCATAAGAGTTTAAAGTGCCCATTTTTATGCCTCCGCCATGAAGTGGTGCCGGAGGCATTATTTGTTCTGTGTTGGCACGGGGAGCATTGTATATAAACACTTTCAAGATGATTTTTCTTTTTTGTCTCTGTTGTCATCTATGTTTGTAGGTCAAGTCGGCTGTGACTCGTCTCGGCACCAACAAACTTCACATCGTGTCTGCTTCCTCTGATGGGACGGTCAAATTTTGGGACAAGGCAACTTTCACTCAGGTAATTTATAAAAATTGGCTTGTGAAGACCTTTTTTACCATAATATCTTTCATTTTCATTGCCATCTTGATGATATTAATGCATGATTGTACTCTTCTAATATGTTACCTCACAAGCAGGTAATATCAGTTTCATTCGCAGTATCATATACGATAACCATTCTCCAAATTGTGACCCCCTACTTGTTTAATATGAAAGAAAATAAAATGTGCTGTTCCGTGACGGTGATGGAAAGGGGTGCGGTCACCAAACAGGAGAGCTTCCCCCGTGTCAACACCCACACGGAGACCCCTTCCTTCCCCCCCCCCCCCCCCAAGAGGACTGACACCGCTTGACCTTGCAGGATCTTTCTATCCAAACAATATCTCAGCGTCACCTCACTCATCATAGTCTGTGGGACCCAAGGTTGGGATTCCTCAGGGAACTCGTAGCCAAGACCAAGGTCTGTGGTTACCCCGGGAGCAAAGACCTCTTCTCAAGATTTTTTCACTCCAAGGAGTCGAAGGGGGAAGTCGGCGAGAGTTTTCAATGCCTAACCTGCTAGGTCAGTGCAATTCAGGCATCCCAAACGTGCTCACGGAGGCTTGGAAATATTGGCAGAGAGGGAATTGTGGTTTCTACCTGTTCTCGATGCTCCATTGTCTCTAGTTTTAGTCTCCTGTTAAGGGCATTTTGGATATCATACTGCTGTCCAGGATTATTCCATATTAGGAAGAGTGAGCCTAAAGGTTTGATTCTTAGGACAAAAATAGGCTCCTTGCTCTTGGCATGTATGAAAATCGAGGAAAGTAAAATGATAGGAATGCTAACCAGTGATATATTTAGAGGTAGTATCAGATGAATGCTATTCTGATTCTTGGTGTTGTCTTCAGATAGAATGATAAGACTGCCATGAGATGTATTCTCTTCTAGTCACTTACCTTTGGTTCTTCATTTTGCATCCTTTAATTGTAGCTCTGTGCAAACTTCAGCAGTTAGTCATCACTTTCTCTTCATTGTGCACCATACTTAGGGAATTTTATGCCTGTTCCTTGAACTTTCCTTTCATCTATCTGTGGTGATGTATCTCTTTCTCTTGTATTCTTTCACCTCTACTCTTATGTTCGCTCTCCTAATCATGCCCTTCACTCTCTTCCTCGCTGTCTTTGTCCCCCTCTTTTTCTCTTTCGCTCCTTTTTTTTCACTCTCTCTTTCTCTTGCTCCCTTTCTTTCTATCCAAACATATGTTTTCTATATGTATATGTTCATTAAGAATGCCTCGATGACAAGCTACAGTTAGTCCCATGTGCAGAATGTGTCATATCAGCTGGAGTGCTAACTGCTCCCACACTCATCGTGTGAATTCCCCTCCAATGACTGGCATCTCCTAACCTCTTCTGACTGGATGTCAAAGTAATTCACTCGTCTCCCAAGTCCAAGGTCGCCTAATTCCCGGCATTTGGGTTGCCTTGCGAGTGCACAGAGGCTTGGTGAAGAACACATGCAGCATGGCTGTAGGGTGGAATGTTGGACCAAATTAGGTCAGTCCATGATCTTCTCTGATTTCCCTCCGACCTTTCCCCATGGAGACAGCCTGGTCTAGAGAGGAAGCCGGTAGCGTGTCTTCCATTAGGATTTACTCCTAGCTGTCTCTGTCTCTCGGAGACAAACTCCCTCCTCCATGAAATCCATCAAAAAACTGGATTTAGTAGCAATTTTTCTGCTGAGACATTCATATCAATATCCATCCCACGGACCATGGAAAGTCAGCTGTTCATGAAAGTAGAGCTGAGTCAGTGTCATCCAGCCTTACTGTGTATGTAATGTACATATCATGCAGTTACCTGTTGTTTCGTCATGTAGTGTGATATGAAAATTGAATCAAACCAATCAGATCATAGAATTAGACTTGGTGAGCCATACAGGCTTCAGTGATCATATCATGCAAGCCTCCGAAACAGACAAAAAATAACTTTTTTAAGCCAAGAACGGTACGTGCACTGTGTCACGTTTATGTCGAGCAAAGATTGTGATTTTTAGAGCGAGTTACAAGCGAGCCACCGTGGGATTTATAAGCTTTCTCATTTCTCCATTATCTACAACATTGAGTCATGTCTACATATAGGTTAGGGAATGTTCTGAGAATGTGACATATCGATGCAGTCCTCTGTGCTAGTCACCATCTTGACACTATAGTCTTATTACCAGCTTGTTGATAATATTGGCATGTTTTTTTTTTATTTCAGTACCACAGTGTCAAGTATTACCTTGCTATACCTTGTGTTATTTTGGAGTGAAAATCCATTTGCATATAAATATAGCTCACATGATAGCTGCACATCTAACAGCATCAACCATATGACCTCGTATATTGTTTATAA
This sequence comes from Diadema setosum, assembly GCA_033980235.1. NCBI lineage: Eukaryota > Metazoa > Echinodermata > Echinoidea > Diadematoida > Diadematidae > Diadema > Diadema setosum. The sequence goes on along the minus strand of CM067067.1, from coordinate 1,833,909 downwards.
ATAAAAAATATGAGAATTTGAAGTTCCTGGGAGTGGAATTTTTTATTTACATATATCATTTTATTTGTTATTATTTGGAGTGCTTTGGTGGGGGGGGGGGAGGGGGGAGGGGACTCTTTTCTTTTTTCCAAGAAATTTCAGAGAGCGATGGCAGGATGGAGGGGAGGGGGGTTTCATTCTGGATGTAGAAATTGGTTTATTAAAGCACAATGAAGGATTTTTACGATCATACAGATCTGTATGATTTGATATCGGCCGGAAGATGTCCTAAACTTTCTCAGAAAGGGAAGAGTGGGGAAAATTTTGCCTTTTCAATGCTGAAGGGAAATTTAGTTTCAGCAGTTAAAGGGATCGTATAGTTTTGGTTGAGACTTAACTTCAGGCTTTGATTATTTTTTGGTGAGATAGTGAGAAACCTCTTATGAAATATGAAAGAGCATGTAATTCCATGAGGGTTTCAATGTTTATTTCATGAAAATTGATTTTGAAATGGCTGAGATATCCAAAACAGAGTGATCCTAATAAAGTGTGGGACCCACACTTTATTACGATCTTTTTGTTTTACTTTGTTTTTTGATGTTTCAGCTATTCCAAACCAGATTTTCATCAAATAAACTTTGAATTCCTCTTAAAATGATATGCTCTGTACTATGTCATAAGTGTTTTCTTGGTATCTCGCAAAAAAGTTAAAGCCCAATTTTCATCTCCACCAGTATTGTACCATCCCTTTAAAGTGTATTCCTTTTCTGTTCTTACAAAACCAAGTGCAAACTTTAGATAAACTTGGATGAAAGCAGGAGAGCATTAATCCCAGTCGTCCAAAACCTTGGAGGAAGCATTGTTCTTTCATTTCTTTCCAAGCTGGCTAGTTTTGTGATGAATAATGTAAACTGCCATATCTATGTCACTTTCCCCAGGCAGGGATTTTAAGCGGTTAAAGCCAAGACCTTCAGGCATTGAGACCTGTAAGAATCTATCAAACAGAGGGCGTAGGGAAGGGGTTAGACCTGGGAGTTTTCCCCCCTACATCAAGTTAGCGTTGGGCGTGATGGCTGTAAACTCTTCACATGGTTTGTATGCTTGGGCTGAGTTGGCTGAAAACTGACAAATCCTTCCTGCCCTTCTCCCCTTCATCCTCCATCAATCAGGCCGTGAGCCATTTTTAGCCGATTCTCTCCCGACGCAGCAGATGTGAAGTAAGCCAAGAATATTCAGGATGACAGAAACAACTATCATAGAGGGAGCAGCATCTGATCTTGCTTTTATATCTTACAGAAGGAATGAACAGTAGATTAGGCCCTCCTTTTGTAATGAATGCTTTGAAAAGATCAAGGAGAAACCCACTTTAGAAATGTTTGGGTTTTTTTTTTTTTTTGGTTTGTCTTAAAGAGGAATTCTTGTGTTCAAATCTTTTTGTTATAAAGTTACATTCATATGCTCTAAAAGTTGATAATTTCGCATGAGTAGTAGTTTTTCACGCTCTGCTGAGCAAGAAAACTTTGGGGTGTTTTAATTCCAAAGAATCAAGACATTACATAGTGGTACATATAACAAGCAAAAATATCACATGCTCTAATTTTCATGCTAGTTCTGGTCATGTGAAATTCCCCCTCCCCCCCCCCCCACCAAAAAAAAAAAAAAAAAAAAAAATATCCACACCTCAAAAATGTCCACTTTTACAGTAGTGAAGAGACTTTCAATTGTACATTGTATATTATCACCCTTTTAATAAAATATAAAACTGAATGACTTTGTTTGTATCTCCCTCTACTTGATCTCTCTCCCTCACAAAATTTAGATGGTATTTTTTTCTATACTAAGGCAACATACTTTAATGTTGTTATAAAATATAAAAGCATCAGTTTTAAATAGTATCTGCATGGTGTTACGAGCACCCTTTTTATTATTATTAAAATTTCGACAATATCAGAAGGGAAGGCATTTTTTAAGGAATCCAGAGGCCTCGAAAGAGTGAAGTGCAAGTTTGTGAACTTTTAGCACTTTTATTTCCAGTTTTACCCATATGGACCCCACATAATCTCAAGCCAGTAAGTGATGATGTATGTTGACATATAACAGTGATATGTTTTAGCCTGTTTTCAAGGCTTTTATCTCTATTCCCTTGAAGAAGAATGCATCATTTTTTTTTTAAATCATGCACTGAAACCTCTCATACTCCATTTGTTCTCTTGGAATGATTAATGCATACTGATACACTTTCAATTGCTCCGATCAGACAAGAAATCTCCTCCAAAATTCCGTAACAACTGCAAAATAAAAGCTATCACTGATTATTGAGACGGATCAAAAAGCTTTCAAGACAGCAAGAAGCCAATTTTTTTTTGTAGAGGATACTTCACACACACACACACACACATCAAAATTACCCTATAATGTTCTGTCAATCAGCGATCTCAAAAGGGTGTCATTATCTGCCTGTGCTTGATGTTCCCTTTTACCCAGAAATTCCAGGGTGGGGTAGGATATAAGCCGAAGCCCCTCCCCTTCCACCTTTTATGAATTTCAAGGGCAGTGCAAGTGGGAAGTAATGGAGCAGACATCTCATAACCAACGGAGTCTTGGCTTAAATGGAGCATGTATGTAGGGAGCAGATCCGAGGGTGTGTTCACACTACACACTATATCCTGACCTTTATGTGTAATAGTGAGTCAGGTTTTGCAGGTAGAGAAGTGCGTTCAGATTTTTAATAGAGATTGCAGATCTGTCAGAAGTTCTCTTGTGGCAGAAGTTCTCCTGTGGCATTACCTTGTGTTTGAGACCCAAGTTCCTACTAGGGTTTTTTTTTTCTTCTTGTTAGGGTATTGACTGGTGCGACATTATTCTGTATTATTCCAATTTTGTTTTTATGCATGACCATGGGAGTTTAAGTACAAGTATCTTGTGGTGTAGCCACTTTTTGTCAGGTTACCTTCAGTAACAGTGGAGAGGAGGTTATATGGACATTGGCACTTTGCACTTCAGAAACTAAAGGTCTGTAGGCTTTTCATCATTGATTAAAGATAATAAAAAGTTTTGGTACCTCAAAAGTGTCCTTGAATTTCCTTGTCTTAGTTTGTGTTTCAGGTTAAAGTACCTTTCATATAACTAACACTGTGAGACTTACTCGCCCCAAAGTGCTCTCATGTCTTAGTAATCATGCAATTAACTGCGACCAGCAGCCCCATACGCATAGCGACCAGCAGTCCCATACGCATAGCGTAATCGGGCTTCGCATTGTAGCATTCAGGATCATGACAGATTTAGTATCGCAGGGTAACTGTCAACTTAAAATCCCATAAATTCCTCAATTTGAAGACCTACCAATTAAGTTGAAGTATTGAAAACAGGATCCGGGCAACGTTTGGTTCTGCCTATAGTCCCTTTCTGTTCGAATTGATGACTGAATGTGACTCGGTGCACAGGACCTCAGGAGAGCTACATACAGTACACTGAATACTACAGCCATTGCATGTGAACACATCACATGCACACAAATTTCAAATCCATGAACGGATAAGATGTTTGTGTGCGCATGCGCTGGCCATGGTATCCAGTGTATGTAGCTCTCCCAAGGTCCTCTCGACCGAGTCACATTCAGTCATCAATTCGAACAGAAAGGGACTATTGGCAGAACCAAACGTTGTTCGAAGCCTGTTTTCAATACTTCAACTTAATTGGTAAGTCTTCAAATCGAAGAAATTTTTGGATTTTAAGTTGACATTTACCCGCGATACTAATTCTGTCACGATCCTGAATGCTACGATGCGAAGCCCCATTACGCTATGCGTATGGGGCTGCTGGTCGCAGTTAGCTATGCGTACAATGGGCTGCACGCTGCTGGTCGCAGTCAGTGGTTTCGTACAATATTTATCGACGCTGTACAGCGTCGGCTCTGGTACGAAACCATTATTGCATGATTACTAAGACATGAGAGCACTTTGGGGCGAGTAATTCTCACAGACAACGTACTTTAACCTGAAACACAAACCAAGATAAGGAAATTCAGGGAAGCTTTTGAGGTACCAAAACTTTTTATTATCTTTAACTAGAAGATTTCACCATAACCCCTGCACACCTCACATACCTTTCTCCCATGTATCATCTCACACATCCGTAATTTCAAGAGAGATAAATACAGAAAGAAACAAATGTTGCTTGTTTTTGTGTTGGTCACCCCTAATGAAGTTTTCTATGTTTCTGTCATATTTCTATCTCTACTGTGCACCATGCCTCTACTGTATCTTTCTCTATAGAAGTTATTTCTCTTCCAGTTGAGCTTTTGTGTGAGAGCATGTTTTTCCAGCCAATCTCTAAATTCCGCTCCAAATTCAGGTCACATGGATTATGATTTGAGAGTCTTCCTGGTTCGGGCTATTAGTATTTTGTGGGGAGTGGCTGTCATATTGACAGCATTGTAAACTGAAACAGGAGACAGGCTAAATTGTACTTCCAGAGTTATAACAACAAAGAAACAAATTACAACAATTGATTTATGATGATACATGTGACAGGAACTCTTGAAACTAAATTGAAAAAAAAAATCCCCTTTGGCAACTTATGAAGTACCTGTCAAAGTTTGTTGATAGTGTGTTTTGAAATTACAGAATATTGAGGAAATAGGTAAATTCTTCTAACAAAAATAGATAGCTGTAATGCTACTATCTATGCTGTTGCAAGTTAGATTCTTAAAATAAAGTTTAGTAGCAGATGAAAAAGAAAAATAAATTTTCATATCTCTTCTTATCTCAAGGCTAGGAGAGGCTTTTTCTTTTTTCTTAATGTTGGCCCTTTAAGAAAAAAAAAAATTGTCCTGACTTGGCAGAGACTGTCTCACCTGGGCCCCGAGTTTCCTGTGCAGGTCTACGTCATGGTGAAGTTAAGATACATGGCTCACTGCTGTTCTCGTTTCCTGTCATCCCAACTTACCTTGGCAAGACCCGACATGTTATCTCTTTCTCCAGCTATCATGCAGAGAACCCATCGGAATGAGACATTGAACAGGAAACATCCAGAGCAGTCATGAGATTTTCATCCTTGACTTTTATTTCTCCTCTTCATACTTAGATATTAAAGAAGTAGAAATTTTGTGACACAGACAAGCATTTTTCTCTTTCTTTTATAGGAATGTTGAGGTCTCATATTCAGGACTGTCATGAATGGTAGCAATCAATCAAATTCTTCCTTTATTTTTTTTTTATTTGCTATGATTTTGTGACAGTTAAATGCAACCACTGACTTATGAGTAACTTCCTTGTCGAAAGTCATTTAAAGAGCCTCACAATGACCCGCCGTAAATTTGGGCCAAAAGGAAATTTATTGATTTCTCTATGCAGGTTATAGTTTTCATGTCAGGGAATTGATCTGTATGACAGTTCATATGAAAAGAGAGGGGTTTTTTTGTTGTTGTTGTTGTTCTTTTTAAAGAGCATATACATGTACCTTACTTGTGCCCCTATGGGTGGTCTTCCATACCTGTTTATGAAGTATTAGGCAATTAAACCTCTTCACTTTCTCCTCTTGGGAAATGAAGGGAGATCCCACGTACACTTGAGTTGTGTTTCACTAGTTCTGTACTGTCTTTTCAAGCAACTCTTTATCTCTGCACATAAGGGGGGGGGGGGGCTTGCCAGCACCCATCATTTGTCAGACTGACCCTTATAGAAGCAGAACTGAGGACCTTTAGTGTTAGTATCAGATGCAGTGTCCACAGGGCCTAGTCACCTTCTGTATGGTAGTGTGGATGTGTCTATCTGCACTTATAAATTTGACAAGTCATGTGCAGGAGCAGATGTGAGCTGTGTTGTGTTGTGGAACATTCCCATTCGACTAGATCATCTCACACTAGGGTTTTCCACAAACAACATCCCGTAGGTCTAACAGGTGCCGTGTCTGGTTGTGGTGGGAACTTTAAGTTCATGTAGCCACAGTGACCACATTGACTTCTCATGTCTATTTTCACTCCAGTGTTGAAGTTTTTTTGTGGCACATTGTAGATTACTCACACTTGACCAACCAAAATGAACGTCATTTATCGTGCATGCAAGCAAAAGTGAAGGAGGAGGGATTAAAGCAAAGAAGAAGAAAATCATATTAACAACGAAATAAGTGAGATGAAATATCTAATGCTAATTTGTCAGTGATGCAGAGTAGTTTGTATTCTTTGTAGCCCACGTTTATTATTGACCTTAAGTATGCATTCACACAGCTATATGCTAATTTTTCATTTGTGTATCTATCTCATGGAATGATTGGATGAATTTGCATCCTGTGACAATGGAGACAGTCAAGAAATGCACAGTGATTCTCTCTCTCTCTGTCGATCTGTTCATAAATTTCTCTCTCTATCCTTTTTTTGCTCCCTCCTAATACCCTCAGTATCTCTCACTAAAAACACCAGGTTCTGTGCACCTCATGTAGGCCTCTAACAGGTAGAAATTTTAGATATGATATAAGTCACGAGATGAGTTAGTTTTCAAAGGTGGCAAGCTATATCTCCCAGATGACTAAAAGTGACCAGTCATCTTCACTTAGGCAACAAGCGAAACAGATGACACCAAAGTGATTTTTAACCCATTCCGTACGGGAACCTGGCGGCCTGTGTATAGTGTCTACGGGAGTTTCAGAATTCATTATGGAACAGGTTAAGTTTTGAGGAAGCTTACTTACCTCATTTATTTGTTTCCATGACAACTTGTCAGACTTACTGACAGATTCAACTTTAAATCATGAAAACAGGTCTCTTGATGGCAAAACTGTAATCTTGAGTAGAACCAAGTCTCTTGTATTGATTGTACTTTGTAGAGATAATCAGAATCGCTTGACAATACGACACAAATTACTTTCAGTCTTACTGAACAAAACATGTTCACATAGCTAGAGACAGAGTAAGGAAAAATAATTGGTCAATTCCCCTGCCAATGCAAAGGTAATTGCATGTATTATCCAAGAAAATACATTTTCCTTCTTTGATTGATGTAAAGTTGTTAACCATGGGAACTACTCTTAATTTTTAGGTGATCCGAGTATCCTCTCGGATCACCTTCTGTTTTTGTACGGATTCTTTCTTCTTCTTCTTTTTCTTCTTCTTTCTCCCCAAAAGTTGTGCATCGATTAGCTCAGAAAGTCCTCTTCCTATCAATTTCAAACTTATACCATATATGTATCGTCTCCCGAAGACGGCAATCGAACTAAAATCAAAGTGATCAGTCGACCGTGACGTCACTATGACGTCATTATATGAAAACACATTCTCAATCATATCTCATTAATGGAATGGAATTTTTCAATGAAATTTACGTCACATATATTTCAAGTCAAGCGCATTCTACTCATATTCTCAAAATTCATATTTTCTCTTAAAACGTGCGCGTACGCGCGCGTTGAAATATTTGTATGCTCAAATCGAGCTCAAATTTTTTTTGGACACGTTTCAGACCATTTGGAGCATTTTTTGAAAAATTGAAAAAATTGGACGGACGCGTACGCGCGCGCACATATACGCATGCACAGCTCATATGCAATGGAATTTTCCCATTTTTTCACACTTGTTGGATGCCTGAAATGTCAAGGAATATTTCTACCAAGTTTCAAGTCAATCCGACTCAATATGACGTCATACGGACCCGTCAAAGTTGAAATTCCGCGCGCGCGTCAATGGCGATATACAGTGCAACAATGCCAAAAAACCGCCAATTTTGAATCCGATTTTACTCGTCAGGATGGACGGTGACCCCCCATTTTCTTTACATATTCTGAAAGCTGATGAGTTGTACATGTTAATTCATGGCTTGGCGATGCTGGAAAAATGATTTAAAGATATCAAATTTCTTAATACAATTAAAAAAGTAAATTTTCAAAATGACGTCATCAAATTTCAAGTTCACTCGAGCGTATCTCACTTATCCTTTGCCAATTTTCACCCAGATTTCAGTATGTTGTACCTTATTAAATACTCTTTCATAAATGTAATAACAACATTTTGATTGGATGACGGTATCACCTCGTAAAAATGGATTGAAAGTAATCTTGTCAAATTTGACCAGTTTACGTGTTATCTCTATGGGAGTGCAGTTTTTCTGGAAATGAAAATTGACATGACTATCTTTTTCGAGCACTAGCTCACTTATGCTTCGGTGAATTTCTCCCAAATTTTGATATGTTGTAGCTGAGACTTTGTGCTATCGTTAATGTGCCCTTCGTTTTTTCATACGGTGTCGGGATCATGTCCAAAAACTTGGTTGAAATTAAAGCTTATCTTCGATGTATTGAGATATTCCTTTCTTTTTGCAACTTTCTTTACAATAACTCAAGAAAAACAAGCTTTATCAGCCCAATATTTTGCACATGTTTAGTTCATGTCACGTACATTATTTCATAAAATAACAACTACTTGATCAGACGTCATCTTGGGTATGTAAATCAGGGTCAAAGGTCATAAATGTACCATCTTGTATCTTGGTGAATACATGTCCTATCTTTTCCGTATTTTGCACACGTAACGACCATGTTACAAGGATCATTTCACAAAATAACCACTTTTTGCTCAGATGCCATCTTGGCTGTGCAAAGTGGGGTCAAAGGTCATATGTACTTCTTTCTTTATCTTCGTTATGACGTGTTATCTCTATGGGAGGGAATTTTTGTAGATGTGAAAATTGACATGATTGTCTTTATCGAGCACTAGCTCACTTATGCTTCGGTGAATTTCTCCCAGATTTTAATATGTTGTAGCTGAGGCTTTGGGCTATCGAAAGTGAGTCCTTCATTTTTCATACGATGTCGGGATCACGTCCAAAAACTTGGTTGAAATTAAAGCTAATCTACGATGTATTGAGATATTTCTTTCTTTCTGCAACTTTCTTTACAATAACTCAAGAAAAACAGGCTTTATCACCCCCATATTTTGCACATGTTTAGTTCATGTCACGTACATTATTTCATACAATTACAACTACTTGATCAGACGTCATCTTGGGTATGTAAATTAGGGTCAAAGGTCATAAATGTATCATCCTGTATCTTGGTAAATACATGTCCCATCTTTCCCATATTTTGCACACGTAAAGACCATGTTACAAGGATCATTTTATAAAATAACAACTTTTTTGCTCAGATGCCATCTTGTCTGTGCAAAGTGGGGTCAAAGGTCAAATATACTTCATTCTGTATCTTCGTTAGTGTATACGGAATTGTGTACCATAGATGGCAGGTCTGACTCCCTTTTCTAAATGAGAATCCAAACATCACACGGCCAATGTCCACTAAACACAGATGAAACCGGTATGGTCATGCCTATTGGGATCAGGAGACTCAAATCGTTGATTTACGAACAGATCGGATCACCTAATTTGTCAATCTTGACAAATTCCGAGTCTAGTTCTTCTTCTTTTTTTTTTTACATAAAGATCAAACAAATAGTCTAATAGTTTGCATGTAGCAAGAAGAAAAAATTTGCATATTTCATGACAAAATTTTTCTATGAGGTCTTAAAGCCATCAGATACAGGCAACAGAGGCCTTGGAGAGAAAACAATTAGTCTAGGTGGTTTCTTTCTCTTTTTTTTTTTGGTACTTTCTGAAAAATATGTACTTTGGTCATTGCTAGTTAATGATTTCTAGGCATCAATTGAATTATGCAACCATCTGAAAAAGTGATGGAAAGAGGTTTGTAAGTCTTACAAATGGAGAAAGGGTGATTATTTCATTTATGTCATCAAAAGATTGGAGGCAGTGCAGTAGTAGCCAGGGCTTATTGGATAAATTTCCTACTACCACGTAGAAATCTAATTTCAGAAGAAGGCTTCTGGCCGTGAAATATCAGTTGAGATAATCCCCCTTGGACTTGATTGGCTCATAGCCAGAACCTTAACTCAGTGTCTGCCAAGTTTTAACCAAGGGTTTCCCCCCATTTTTGACTGTCCAGCCCACAGTGGTCCAGATATAATTCACAGTCAGAAAGCCTTCTCCCAAAGCCCCTCATGTAATAGGTGTAGGTATGAGATGGCAATCATATATGATATATTTTGCATACAGTGTATGCATTTTTTTTTTTAGCCCTTTATGTGCCCAAGCACTTAGCTTTAACTTTTTAAGCTTTTTTGACAGCAAGCAATAAGCCATCCAAATTTGACCTATTACTGTATACGCTGTTATTTTTGCGATTGATGAGGTCGCAGACATTTTGCGCGACGCTGATGCTTATGTTAATGCTCTTTTAACAAAGCGCATGGAGACAATTTCGCATGTTGTTAAATTTGCGATCCAACTGTGATTTGCGAAATTTGAGAAAATTAAACCCTCGCGAAAATAACAGCTTATACAGTAAATTGTACAGCTAGCAAGCCCACTCAGGTGTAGCAATGTGCCTCTGTCCAACCTAATAATGATGGTGGCATAATAGGGATTAGGAGTATTAGCTAATCTCTATTCATGGAAAATTAAGTTTCGTGACATCTATGTCAATTGGTGAAGCAAGCACAGTTAGGATTAACCATTCATCTATGACTACTTAATGCTCTTTCCTCTTTAGTTTGCAACAATTTATTCTCAGTAACTCTGGGTGCCAAGGTACTCACCACATGTTAATCTCTCAAGGCAATCATTTCTTGTTTAAATTGAGCATTTCTGTTTTTTATTGGCTTCCACTGGTTTATGCCATGGGGAAATTAAATCAAACATTAATCAGGGTGGTTTGACACCCTGGACTAGTATATAAAATTTGTATGATTTCTGTGATGGTGATAAAATCTTCTGACTCTGTTTAGAGGTTGAAGGGTGAAAGAAACTTGACAGTAATGTGTAGATGGCAGGAATTAATGATGCAAACTATGTGTCACCTCCTGATTCTGACGTCTTTAAGTTTTATTGTAATTTTCATCCTAAATGCATGTTTGTAGATTTAAGTTATGGTGATGATGTAAAAACGTGCCCAAATCCTCCAGGGGACTTTTAAGAAGTTCCGATTCTCTTTGAGCGTAGAACGAATGGAGACAGGAATGTAGGGGCTCAGTCTGAATCAGGATGCCCCCCTGAGATGGGGGGGGGGGGCAAAAAACTTTAGCTATTACCTTAAAGGAAGCATGCTGTTCTGGATGTATCCTGCTCTCCTTACCAACTCTCTTTTATAATCTTCTACACTGCTTTCATCTTTCCCTTTCATATGATGTTTGGGGGTTCAGTTTGTGTGGTCTTTATTGTATCCCTGAATTTGTATGCCATTCCATCTTCACATCAAGTTGACTTCGGGTAAATCATGCTTCGCTATTTTTACCTTCCTCATTTTCTCTTTCTAGTACTGTCCTTAGTGCACAATATTCTTCTTTTTTTGTCTCCTTTCCCTTCTCTTTATATATCTTTTTCTCTTTTCTTCTCTTTTCTTGTTTGTCTTGTTGTTCTTTATTGTTTTCCTTCAAGTTTTTAACATGACCTTTCTGATGTGATTAATGTATCTGGTTTTGTCAAAGTATTTAGATGCACTTATACCTCATTCCTATTCCCTGGGATATCACTTTTTTCATATCAATGAGTCTTGTCACTTGTAAGGCTGATCTTCATCAGATGATGTGAGTTGAATTAGACGGTTGAATAAGAATGCTGTCAGAGACATTCCAAAATTTGTGAAATGAAAATCAAGTCATTCCTGTCTTTGTGTTGCTTGATTTTCTTAGTATGACCCTGATTTCGTATCTTCATAGGGCATCTTAGTGCAGTGCTAGGGCAAGAGGATTATTATGTAGATATCTCACTTAAAAGCATGATATGAGCCTGAGTCTTTTTTGTCCTATTGATATATTTGATGGAGAAAGTTGAAGGAGTTTTCATATTTTATCCAGATTAACCAATTAAGACCAGTCCGGAGTAAACTCAGGCAGGTGTCTGTGGAAAAATGAGTTTTACAACAAAGTCAGCTCATCCTCGGTGGTCAGGCACTGGAAATTGGCCTTTAAAGTGTGATCTTGTTGCGTGCAAACATTAGCATGTAATGACCTCACCTTTACTTCATCCCCCAAAGTCAGAGTCAAGAACAATGGACAATATGGAATGTGTCCTTCTGAAGAAAGGGGAAAAAAGATTTGCCTTCAAATTTGATTCATGCGATTGTGTTTGAGATGAGCTTAATTCAGGAAATTCTGAATGAAGGAAGCCGTTTGTGCCCTGGCCAGCTAGAAATGATGACTGTTGAATTCAGAAATAGGTTTGGTAGTGGGGTAGACCGTGATGCAATGGTGGATTGAGGGAATAAAGTCAATTGGTTGGTCAGATGGGTGAGTGGTAACCCTGACTCATCCACAGGACCTTTGTTTGTGGTCATGTGACCTGTCTTGCCAGCCATGCCACTGATGTCATTATATCTACAGTTGTTGATGGCAAAAGGAGATAAGAGACAGGGACATAGGCATGACAAACTGTGATATCAGTTTGGACTTTTGTTGGTGTTGTCTCCAAGCTGGTCTTTACAGGTTGTCCTTGACCTTGTGAGATTATCAGTGGGTTAGGTTAGTATGGTAGAGGTATATGACTGACAAACAGTTGTCCAAGTTATATTGGATTGGCGCCAATGTTGTGCCGTACACAGATGTTTTTTTTTTTTTTCCTACATACCAACCAAGTCTTGTGGAGGATGATCATTTGCTCAAGCTGCCCCTTCACTTTGTTACACTCCCCCATCTTATTTCAAGGACTCATGTACTCACTTTGGTGCACATCTCATCTTATTTGAAGGATTCATCTACAGCACCAAAGGTTCAAACCATCTTTAAAACATATTAATTGAAAAAACATATTTAATGAGTTCATGCTTACATTTGATAGCATTGTTCTGTCCTATTTTTCCTCCCTAAAGTGCATAGAGATGCAAAGGCAGTGATATTTGCTATAGAAGCATTGCATTATTATCGTTATTATACTGGTCAATATGAAATTCCTACCTTTTCTGTACACTTCTGATATTTCCTTTTGGGGCCATTCAATCAGTCTCTTTCTTTCTTTCTTTTTTTAGGCAATCTTCCATTCAAACATGAGTGTATGAATTAGACTCATTTGTTTCTCTTTTTGTCTTTTTATGTGAGATACTGTCCTTCAATCAGCATTATATCTCTACCTATTTGCAATGAAATATGTGACACATAAGGAACAAAGAAATGCATGTATAGTTTGTGCAATTCATTCTCATTTACTCATATTGAATCACAGAGTATTGCAGTGCTCCTGTTAATAGTATGTTAATTTTGTAGCATCAAACATATGTGGAAAGTTCATTTAAAAGTTGGAGGGATATTCATCTACAGCTGCATCTGAGTCATGATGGAAAATTGGAAAATTTTATATTCATCAGCATTAGAAGAAATATTGCAGCCTTACTGTGCAAAGACATGCTATCAATCATGATCCCCCAGGCTAATTAATGTCGCAACAAAATGGATTGTGAGTGATATGTAATTGGACCATGTCACAGCTTATTAAATGTCACCTCATCAATGTCCATGGTATTTGATTGAGGCAGTCTGATTTTATGCCTCTGACTCATAGCCAAATGTTTTCTAATGTGGCTTCTCATAATTACAAGTAGAACATTAGCAATAATCAATGCATGCATTGGGATAGATTAAAAATCAAGTGAGCATGTACGTAGATCCCTTGCAGTTCTTCTTTGACTTACATAGTGGTTGTAGGGGACAGTTTATTTCAGAGCATTCAAAATCTCATTCCAGAATTTATAAACTTCTGTTCTGGACCACCAACACCATCAACAAAGTGACAGTTTATGATGAGAACTGTTCAGTGAAATTTGACCAAAAATTAATTGATGAGACTGTGAATTTTACATAAGATTTGTGCTACAGGTGAAAATGATGTGGATATATCTATGAATTCCATTGCAATTGATAAATGTTGAAACAAAAGTTTTCAAGGATGTGAGTATTCAGCTGCCTGGAAGGTTAAGTCTCATGTCAGAAACCACTGAGGGTTTCATCCCACATACTCTTCAGAAGTGATGACAGGGTGCAAATATTCCCCCCTTGTCCCCCGGCAGGGGTGTGTAGGTTGACCTCCCCGCTGTTAATCCTAGATGTCATTCTCTTTGCTGCTACTTACTAACTACTCACAAGACTTGCACTGGTATATCTACCCCCTTGAAATCTAAAATATCCGGAGTAGGGATATTGTGTATTCTATTTTTAGCTAATTCTCTGTTCAAAGATGAATATCTTGTGATGTTTCACTTGGAAATGAACAGTTTTAGTCTTGTCAAGTTTGTTTTGACATGCTATTTTGAACATAAGAAATTGTGTTAAAGCAGGCTCTGTAATTGGCATACCTTAAAGGGCTATGTCTGTGAATTATACACAATAGCAAGACTCCCAAATATCATGATCTTGTCTGCTGATACTAGAGAAATATTAAGTCAGGCTACCATCTTGTCCATGACAGGAAAGAAAAGTCTTGTCCATCGGTCTTGTCAGAAGTAAATTCTTCTATTTCATGCCAGTCTAATGAGTAGATCAAGGCATTTTTACAGTACACAAGATGATGTTAAAGACATTTTGTTTGATCCCTTTTTATACCCCCGCCAAACGAAGTTTGAAGGGGGTATATAGGAATCAGCGGACGGTCGGGCGGTCGGTCGGGCGGTTGGTCCGTTGCAAATCTTGCGTCGCGAACTTCTTCCTCAGTTTTCAACCGATTCCCATAAAACTTGGCACAGATGTGTGCCTTGGGTTGTAGATGTGCAAGACATATTTTTTGACAGTACTCAAAAGTACGTTGCCATGGTAACGGCATATTATGGGCAAAAATGGGTACAAATCTTGCGTCGAAAACTCCTCCCACAGTTTTTGATCAATTTTTATGAAATTGGGTACAGATGTTCATCTGAATATGTTAATGTGCAAGACACATATTTCCGCAGTGGCAAAAAGTGCGTTGCCATGGTAACGGCATGTTATTGGTAAAATATAGGGCAAAATGCTTCATGGCAAAACTGCTTCATCAGTGTTCTTCCAATTCTCATGGAATTCATATTGAATGTTTGTCTTAGGATATAGATCAGCATGACACATTTCTTGACAGTGACAAAAAGTATGTTGCCATGGTAACAGCTCACATATTATGAGCCAAAATGATGGAAAATTTTGTGTTGCAAACTACTTCCTCAGTTTTTGCCCAATTTCCATGAAACTTGGTACAGATGTGTGCCTTTGGTTGTAGATGTGCAAGACGCATTTTTCGACAGTACCCGAAAGTATGTTGCCATGGTAACGGCATATTAATGGCAGAAGATCAAGGAAAGATCTTGCGGATTTAACTACTTCCTCAGTTTTTTGACCAAAGCTTATGAAATGTTGTTTGGCGGGGGTATAACCAGTCGCTGTAGCGACATTTCTAGTTACTCCTACAATTCAGCCATTATGTAGAAATTGTTCTAGGGCAGTTATCCTCTGGACAATTACCCCAGACCCTGACCCTAACCCTAATCCAAATCCTGAACCTAATCCTAATCCTTTCCTTATGATTATGAAACTGGCAACTTCTTTATGATGGAAGGGGATGCAACATTATAGGTTTCCAGTGAATTTATTTGGAAAGTGAACAATTCTGACCGATATTCTCGGTACAAAAGGGGAGAGTATTTTTTTTAATGACATGGGGTTAGTTTTTCCATTTCTTAAAAAAAGAAAAAAAAAATTTCACGCACAAATTTGGGAGACATCATTTTTAACTATGCAAAATTTTGTGATGTGTACAAAGGGGATTATATGACCTTGAAGTATCATTTCTACTCAGCACACACACATCTCAACATCTCCATAATTAATGTATAATTGATGCCATGCTGCGCATGAGTAATATTCAAGGTATACTCTGAAGATGTTGACAACATATTGTTAAAGAAGAGGCACCTTGGTGAACTGCTGTACCACCTCTCTTTTCCTCATGGTTCCTCAAACTGTTGCACCAGTACCTCTTTCAAGCCTCCAAGATGCTGTTAGCTGATAATCAGCACGATCTTCCATCATGTGATAGTACTTGTGATACACTGCCCTTTACCTATCCATGCAGAACTGACACAGTCCTTGCTGTGTGTATACTGATTTATTATTGGGTATTCTTTGCCTGGTATTTGATTTCCTGATTTGGGACTTTTTTGGGGTCTTGTTTCACCTCCAACTGCCATTATTCCAAGCTCTGAGGTTACAAAAATGTAATTTTCTTCTCCGCCTTGTCATGAGACCAGGAGGTACAGGGGGAAATCACAGGAACTGTGATCATGGGAGAAGGATGAGTATGTGGTACATTAAAGTTGCTGCAAAGATAGGGATGCACCAATATCCTCCTTTTCATGACGAATACTGTAAAACCAGAAATTTGTGCGTACATTCAATTTTACGAATTTTGCGAAAACATTCGCGAAATTAAAATGCGTGCAGAAGTCCTTGTCTACACCATGCATTGAATGCCAGTGGCAATTCACAGAAATTCATGGCGTGAAAATTTCTTGCTTTACATCACAAAAATCATCATCTTCGTGGTAGTTTCCTTCCAAAATGTACGGTGTAAGCAGTCATTGTACTTTTAGGGAAATTTCTGAGCAGAAAAAAAAAAGAAGGAGTAAAGTTTTATTTCAAGCACAACAGTGAAATTTTGATCAAAATCAGATGAAAAATGAAGTTATTCAGGTTTCGCTCATTTTTGCAAAACAATGCTCAAACTGTAGATATGGATATTCAAGTGGGTGAGCTGATGATGTCATCACCTCACAATTTTACAGTGATTGTGTAAGAAAATTAAGAAAATTCAATCTTTTGGTTACAAAAGTGTTAAGAAAAAAATTGCTATTCCAGGCTGAATAACTTTGAAATAATGATCAGTGAGATATATCACAATTTGAGACTGGACTGGACACTGAGCATAATTGCATTTTTAGTATCAAGATTTTGTGTAAAACTATTTATATATGGTACATGGTGAGGCAGTGACATCATCAACCTCCACATTTGCATATCATGTTGACCCTTCAAGAAGTGTTTTTTGAAAATAAGCAAACTTTCACAATTTCATAACTTCCTGAATATATGTCTAATTTTATAACTTTTTAGAAGAACTGAGCATTTATTATTTTGAATCCTTATTTTTCTGTAGCTTAATATCGACAGAATATTAGAGACTTTTGTCGGAAGTATGACCACCTAGTGTACCTTCTTCAAAGTGGAAACATTGTTGAACAGTGCCTTTAAGCTGAATGTTAGTCTGGGAGGATTATGATTGTGGTCATAGCATCCTACAACCCTTTCAGTCCAGAGCTAGGCCCCAAATAATATGTTTAATAGCCAGTCAATGACACCCTCAAGGTTGAATCTTTATTCTCATCTAATTCCCTCCTATAAATGAGTACAGCTGCCATCCTGGACTCACTAATCCAGGATTATGCTGTCTTGAGGACCCCAGCTATCCATTGCCCAACTCTGTATGCAGCAAATCGTATACACTGGTTGAAGTGTAGGCATCTCAAAACAATCTGTATGGTGTGTATGATGAATCAGACCATAGAACCAATTGTTTAGTCTCTCTTGATGCCTTGTTCTCTGTTTATTAATGGATATTATGTTTCATCTGACAAAGGATAGTAATGAATTGCTAAAACCAAGACTTACTTTCCCATTCAGTTTACAATGTTCAATTCTGTTTAGCACCGATTTCACTGCAAGGGTTTAATGTAGGTTGACACGATGAGCTAGTCATTTTGTAATACCTCATAACAAACAAACAGTGACGTACTTTTGACGGACTGCTAATGGCAGAATTCCAATGAGGAGTGCACGCATTCATGCAGACTTACCTATGTAAAGACTCAGATAGTACTTTGTTTTGCAAATGCATGAAAGACTGCTATTTTGATTTAATACCGGTAGTAGGGATTTCCCCCCATGTGTTACACTCTGGATGAGAAGGAGAAAAGCACATTGTGATATATAACAGTCAGACATGATAGACAATAATGAGTTCTGGGACAAAGTAGTGTGGCATTCAGAGTCAAAGTAAACATTGGAAGGTAAACAAGTTCAATCAAGAAAAATGTTCATTCCTGTTTATTGAGATGTGTCATTATCTTTGTAAGGCTGTTGCGCTTCAATACCTTTTTTTTTTTCACATAAGAAATGTTTACTCCATGACTATGATTTGATTAATTACAGTTTCTTTTTCCTCTTTTCTTTCTTTTGTTTACCTGCAGGTTGGTCAGTTCTTCTGTCCTTCCCCGGTCACTGCCCTGTCCACCCAGTCTGGGGCCAGTAGAGATGTACTCTGTGGTGACCGTCTGGGCAATGTGTACCTGCTGACCTGGAAGGACTAAATTGACCTTAGGTCAACTCACTGAAATCCGAGACTCACTACCCTAGCTATCATTCCTTTTGTTTCAAAACTGACTTTATAGAATGTAGTGCAATTTC
Organism: Diadema setosum; assembly: GCA_033980235.1. Classification (NCBI taxonomy): domain Eukaryota; kingdom Metazoa; phylum Echinodermata; class Echinoidea; order Diadematoida; family Diadematidae; genus Diadema; species Diadema setosum. The sequence goes on along the minus strand of CM067067.1, from coordinate 1,815,464 downwards.
ATTTTCTACTTTGATACTTGTCATTAGTGATGAGTGTGTTTGTTCAAGAGACGTAACGGCATGTGTAATCTGTAGATTCACATCATGCAGTCATGTAGGTCTGTTTTCCCATTTCCAGCACGATTTCCTATATGCAAAAAAAAAAAAATATATATATATATAGTTTGAAATTTACTTAAGAATATTTTTTTTTCTACCAGCAGAGAGCTTTAGATCTATTTTGTTTTATAACCTTTACTCTGAAAGGAAAAAGAAAGAGGAAATTATATATGACTATCTGTAGCAGACTTTTTGAGATTTAAGATGCCTTATATCTTCTGAGAGAAATAGAGATATTGATATTATATACATCATTCTATTCATGTATGTCTAAAATGTGTGTGTTTTAATATTATGTGTGCTTATATTCTTCTGAATGATTAATTGTTTTGATACTAGTGATTTCTTGTGCAAAGCATTTCTAA